>OX359285.1:16804976-17259976 GCA_947179155.2 Hedera helix
AAAGAGACTTACAAAAATAATAAATTTTCTTGTAGCAATATTAATTCTAATTATATATATAAAGTAGCAATAATTATTAATATATTTTACTGTTAGGGACTTTTGAACTCATGTAAATTTAAGAATTATTTTCATCTGTTAGATGTATTGTATTTTAGTATAAATATACATTCAACATTCTAAAAGTCTATCTCTAATCTTTTACTTGGTTCACATGTATATATACATGAGACATACTTAATTTTTTTTATCAAATAAATAGAATAACCAGGTATATCCACTATTGAGCCCTAATATGGATGTATTTATTCTTTATTTTTATATTTATAAAAAAAAATTATATAGAAAAATACTATATATTTTCCTTTTCCATCGTGCCCAGATAGGAAGCCAATTTCCTTTCCACTTCCTATTGATGTATTGACCTTACAAACTCATCATCCAAACATTTAAATGCCTGTTCGGTTAAGTTGTTTAATAAACTAATACCAAACGGGATCCATGGCTGAGAGCTGAGACAGCCGTTTCCCCTTAAAAACAATTAAACAGAAGCTGACAAACAAACAATGCCGAAATTCTGGGATAGGCCCAACTTAAAATTTTGTTTTTATTATTATATTATAATTTCTTACGTAAATTAAGAAATTTAAAATAAAAGAGAGAATATAAAATGTGTTTTATTTTTGTCCATGATAGAATTTACATATAATACAATAAAAATATTTTTTTTTTGAAATTAATAGACCTCTTAAGTATTAACATTTGAAATTTCAAACGCATCATATTATTTTTGATATATTATGTAATAATTCTAAACTTTGTATTTATTAATTAAATAAATTATATTTAAAATAAATTATTTTTACACAAACATGATTTTTAAATGTGTTTGATGGATATAAAATTTTCAGACAACTCGAAACGCAAGTATACAAATAACTACTACATATTTCTTAGGATGAAGTAGTCTATATGTAATATTTGATGGACATAAGTTATTTTTTAGGTCATTAATATTTGTAAAATAAAAATAATTAATATATGTTAGTGATATTTTAATAATTATTTTAATTATACTTAGCCACACTTATTATAATAATAATAATAATTTTTGCTCTGATATATTCTTTTAAGACTTTTTTTTTTATGGGACTGATGTAGTAATTCGGGCGCCAGGGGAACGGTCTCATTACAGCATTCTCCATGGAAAGAAGACATTTGTCCAAATCATATTTCCCTTTCACATAAACAAATTTTCTCCCTCTTGTTCCCACTTTCCACCCAACTTATTTTCTCATTTGTTTCTCTCTTCTTCAACCATCTTGTTGTTCTCACAGGAGAGAGAGAAAATCAGAGGTGAAACATTTATATGTATATTAAGTATATGTAAATAGATACATATTGTGTATATAGTGTATAGGTGATGGTGGGTTCTTCATCATCAGTTTGGGTTGCTAATAATAATAGTACCAGAGGAGGAGAAGGAAATGGAGGAAGTATAAGTCCTACTGGTAGTTATGATTATTCATTCAAGATATTGTTAATAGGTGATTCTGGTGTTGGGAAGAGTAGTCTTCTCCTTAGTTTCATGATCTCCAACTCTCACTATTCTCTTCAAGATCTTTCCCCCACCATTGGTAATATATATTTACACTTTCACAGTTTTTCTTTTTTTCTTTTTATTTTTTTATAGAAATATAAAATTATGCCTGCCTACATTTGTGTATGATTCTATTCATGGGTTTCTTTTTGCTTTCAGTTGCTATATTTTAAAATTTAAGACCCAATTTTTTGTTCTTTTGGCCTCACACTGCGACCCTCCACAGGTTAGGGACCTTATGAAAAAAATTCATGATTTTTCCTTGTAGGCTGCTAACCAGTTGAGCTAATACTTTGGGTTCAGTTTGATTAGAGCCTAAAAAAAACAGAAAGAAAAAAAAAAAGAAAAAAAAAGGAGGAAGGCTTGTGGTTCTGAGTGATTATGCTATTTAAAGGCTGAATTTCACAGGTTAAACTAGATGTTTGTAGTTGTTCTTTTAAGATGTAAGGAGGCTGTAGTGTAAGTATCTCTTCTATTTGGGGTTTTGACTATTTGATTTAACCCTTTGTCTCTTTACTTCTTCTTAAATAGTAGTTTGTTTCTTATGTCTCAGGTAAGAGTTTGATCGGGGATTATCATAGATATTAGGAACTTTGTATCAAGGGGTTGTTCTGTTGATTATTGACAGGCACATCAGAGATGCTAATTGATTCCCAATAACACTTTTTTAGAACTTTAATAGATAAGTAGATGAGTGATTTTATGCTCAACTTGAAGATTTATTTTATTGTCAATTTTTTGGGGTTATACATGGTAATTGCTACCCCTGCTTGGGCGAGCCTAATTCAAAGGATAAACACCATCACTTGCAAAAAGAGTATTGATGAATTTTGGGTGTTTTATTGCTTGTAAGGGTTAAATGTAAGGCTTTAACTTTATGACCCGTCTCATGTCAAACCCTTAACCTTTAGGTTTGTTCTTGTTTAGTTTACTCCATTTTGTTTAATTGTACTGCTGAGAAACCCTTTGTCGTTGCTCTATTGGATTATTAGTGAAAATGGATTAAACAACCTTGAGTAATGTTGATTCTCTCAATGAAAGGTCATTATGACACTTAATCTCTCTATAAAGAATGGATTTCCTAATTGTACATTTTTATTGAGTGCATTCTTGTAATGATCAGCTGTTGTTGAATTATTTGTCGAACCCATAGGTGAAGTTTACTAGTTTTTGTATGTGTTCAATTCAATTATTCAAATTCCTTAGTTGCTCTTCCCTATAATCTTAGAGGGTATGGTAATTTAATGCGTCGTTTCTAGTGTAACACTTGCTCAGACACCTGGTCTTGCTAAATGAGTTGTGGAAGAAGTTAGTAAAATGTTGAGTTTGCTTATGAATGTCTGCTAATTTTTAGTTGTCGTGAAGTAGCTTCAGTCCTACATTTTTTTCCCTCCTCTTAGATGCAGTTTCTTGCTTGGTTATTTTGGTACATACTAACGATTTTCATATAGGATATACATGCGGGTGATTTGATAACCAACGTTTTCCTTAACTTATATTTGAACTAGTGCTGCCAGCCCAGTTTTATCTATCCATTTAAGAAGTATTCATGTAAAAGGTAATATGTATTTTAATTTCTTTTCAGTTTTACCATTTCCAGGTGTTGATTTCAAGATAAAGCTGCTCTCAATTGCTGGGAAAAGGTTGAAACTAACAATATGGGATACAGGTAATTGAATAGATTACTTAACAATAAATACCCATTGTGTAGTATTAAAACCTCATTCATTATATGGAAGAAAAAATATTCTGTTTTCCACATGCTTATTAATCTCATCATATAAGGTAGGATATCTATTCTTTACCGCTTGTCATTGTTTATAATGATCGACTCATTTTCTGCCTTTATGAGCAAACAATGTTATTGCTTATGACAAGAATAATATGAATCTGTTTCGTTGTATCAGTCGTTACTTTAAATATACTTGGACCCTGTTGTTCACAGGCTCTTGTATCTCTGAGTAATTTAAATTCTTTCCATAAATAGTTCCGTTTGTTATAGTAACACTAGACACTGGATAAAAATTTCCCAATTCGGAAGAACTTTCACTTAAAGTTTGTTGTCGTGGAAGGGAAATGTCAAAAGAAGATAATTGAGATCCTCGGTGATAATTTTCACCAAATTGAGGATAATTATCATCAAATTGAGAATTATAACTCGAAAGTTGCCAAGCACAAATCTGACATATATGGTGTACCATCACGTATTGCATCTTTCAAAAGTAACTTCAGCATTTAAATATATCATAAGTTACCAAGTGAAGAGGTGATTTTAATTTTCTTAGTAATTTGTGTCCGTACTTTATTAAGTTTGTGTTCTATTTCAGCTGGACAGGAGAGGTTTGGTACATTGACCAGCTCATACTACAGAGGTGCCCATGGAATTATTCTTGGTATGCCATTCAAACTAAAAATCGTCTCATTTTGATATTTCATATATGGGATATTCATAATTCATGGAGTTAGGTCACCCAACTTTGGTTTAATTTGTTTATTGATTTTACTATTACAAATTGTAAAAAGAAAAAAGAAGAAAAACTTTAATACTGGATGATAGATATAGAGGCACAGTTTTAATCGGCATCCATGACGGTAATTTAGCTCCTAAACAATCCTCCTACTACCTAAACTGAGTTTACACAGGAGGGAGCTATGATGAGAGTTCCAGCAACTAATGGTCACCTTTACATGCTCTGCACGATCATTAGATAAAGCTACTTCATCTTGATAGTTATAATTTCTCCATATTTTATTACAAGCTATTTCTCACTCACCGTCTCTCCATATAGACTGCTATGCCAAACATTATAGTTGTGCTCAACTGTCATAGGATTTTTTATCACCCAATCAATGATAAATTAATGATCTCCCTATCCAATCTCTTTGTCAAAAATGTAAAAACTTCAAATCTAGTGTGGTTGGTGTAAGGTTTCATTCTCAGTAAGTCTTTATGTAGTGGAAGTACAGATCTTCTTTGCAACAATTAATTATTGTATTTATTCCTATTTTCAGCATTATGAACAATAATTAAGTGATCAAATTTTGTACTCCCTCCGTCCCCAAAAGGATGAGCAAAGAACAAATTTCACACATATTAAGAAAAACACAAGTAGAGGAAAGAGAATAAATAAAGTTTCAAATTTATCCTTAGTGGTCCCACAAGATTTATAAAGTGACGAGTAATTTTATATTTTTATACTAATGGACTTCACTAAATGACATAATTACCCTTCACTTTATGTACTTTATCTCATCCTTTTAGGGACAAAAATAGTTGTACATTTGCTCATCCTTTTGAGGACGGAGGGAGTATTAATTAAATACAACGAATAGATCAAATCACCTCTAGACTATTCTGCAGTTGCATAAGAAACCTCATTTCCTTGAATTTTAAACTATTTGTAGTATCATTCTTTTTAAGATCTACATTATTTAGGGATTGAAAACTTTCAGTGTAATTTTATTGCAGTGTAAGGGGGCGTTTGTTAAAACTGAATAAAATATTTCTGAATGTTTAAGCAATATGAATGAGCTGAATGAAACAGAATTTTGAATACTTAATGAAAAAAGTTGTTTGATAATTGATAAGTTTGAAACATCTGAATGAGTGTATTTTACAATTTTTACCCTAAAAAATATTTTAAACTAATTTGTTTGATAATTTAAAACATATGCAACATAAATATATATTAATTATAATAAAAAATATTTTAATTATAAAATCTTTTGTTAAGTATTTGATAATCATAAACATTTTATTTTTTGATAACTATGAACACTTTTTTGATAATTATAAAGACTAAATAATAATTATAAATTACTTGTTACATTATCTCTTAATATTTTAATAATTTTTTATTTCTACAATCCCTTACAACAATCATAGAACACAAGCCTTTCAGCAAAAACTCTTCCCCACTAACATCGCCATCCCCGGTTTCTTCTTAAACTCAATAAAAATCCCAACAAAACCCAAATTACTAACTTCAAAATTTCAAGTTAAATCATGGTTGTCGACGAGAATAAAAATCTAAACCATCCGATCACCACCATCATTACCCATCATGCAATTCTTATTCTTTCTCCTCTTTCTCTCTCCTACTTACTCCGCTGTCAATGGCCAGCAAGCACCGTTGGGAAGCTTGGATCGATGAAGATGATGAACTTTTTTCGTATTGCCAATCTCAAAGCTACCTTGAAAATTTGGGACAAAGAGGAGAAGAAGCAGCTAGTCGCACCAGTAATCACAAGAAGGGTATGGGAATAAAAAGTTCATTTAGCCAAGCAACTGATTGACTAAGCCAGAAAAATTAGCCTGATTCGGTCAGATTCTTGCAGCCCCATTCAGATAAATATTTAGCCAAACAAACAGTCTTAATGACTGATCGAATTAGATAGAAGACTATTCAGACCCATTAAGTTGCTATCAAACACCCCCTAAGAGTCATTATCTTTAATCTACCTGTTTTGAAGAAATTGCAATAATCTCAAGACTAATGTTTAAAATTATCAAAATTTTCACTTAAGGATACCTAAAGAAAAGAAAAATGGTGAACCCCCATCAATTATCTCTACGTCTGCATGAAGATGATGAACCCCCCTATAAGTGTGTATTTACCTCTTTCATTCTAAGTCATGCCACAACGTTCCCTCATATAAAATTAAATGTAAGGTCATACTCTGGTCATGGAGTGTACCTACACTCGAGCATGTTATTGTTTCATAACACAAGGAAAATGGTATCAGCAAGCTAGATTGTTATTCCTTTCTTTTTTACTACATGCATAAAGATTAGTTTCTCTGTAGACTAGTATATAGTTATCTACTCTTCTGGGTTTAATCTACTAGAAGTAGATTTAATACCCAATATCTTAGAATGTATAACCCCTTTCGAAATCTAAATTTTAATACTTATTAATTCTCCTGAGGTCATATGCTACTAGCCATATGATTGTTACGAGCCACTGATATTGTTACTAGCCATATGATTGTGGGATTTGTTATATATACCTCTGATGCTTTTCTGATTTGATCTTTTTCCATTTTCCATTGTCCTTATTGTACTTGAGTAACTGGATTTTGTTATTTACTTCTATGTTAGTTTACGACGTAACACGACGAGAAACTTTTACAAACTTGTCAGAAATATGGGCAAAGGAGGTAGATCTCTACTCCACAAATCAGGACTGTATCAAGATACTAGTCGGCAACAAAGTTGATAGGGTAAGTTGTATGAGATATCCATTCCTCTATACTTATCCTAGCATAGTAATAGGCCTGCACTGTCCCTTGCATATTATGATGCTTGCAGTGTATATTAAAGTTACCTTGTTTGGCTAGGCCTTTCAGTTCTACTATTTCTATTTAGTTTTATACTGTATTAGAATTTTAAAACGGAGAGTATGTTGTTGTTTCGCTGAGTTCTGTTCTCTTGTTTTCTTGTGAGATTAGTTGCCTCATTTTAGCAACATATGCTAATTGCAGGATAGTGAGAGGGCTGTAACAATAGAAGAGGGAATGGCTCTGGCACGAGAACATAAATGTGCATTTTACGAATGTAGCGCTAAAACTAGAGAAAACGTGCAGCATTGCTTTAAAGATCTCACTTTAAAGGTATACACATTAGAAGGGTTGTTCTTTCCCTATACAGTATATGGTTAATCTCATATGTTGTAGTCATTTTACATTTGGTGATCCAGTCGTGTTTAAGTCATGCAAATGGATAGCATCCATTTTTCTTGGCACATGATCTGAATCGTGAACATGTGTTCAATAACTAATTTAGGAAAGAGTCTCATGTCTTTCCACCTTTCCATTGAATTTTCTTAGGTGAAATACTTTTGTATATTTTGCTCCGGGAATTTTCTATTTCTTCTCTAAGAGCTTGGTATACTAAACACTGATGGCCGTTAGAAGACTTATTCCCAGTACATCCCATGCACTTCCTTTAGTAAATTGAATTTCGTATCATCTTCAAGTAATCATAAATCTTCTAATATGTGCGGATTCAAATATAGTGAAGTTGAGGGCCACATAGTTCTGATTAATTCTTGTACTCCTCGGTGAAATAAAATTGCAGCTGTTTTAGATTAAAAGATATAATGCATAAGCTATTATTAGTTGCATTATATAATTCCTTTACGTTGTTACGTTAAATATTTGTCTTAAATATTTAATTTATATATCGGGAACATAACTTATGTTTAAGCAAATAGACTATGCATTTACCGAAACACTATATCTAGCAATAGGATTAAAATGTGGCTTATTATTAAATCTCACATGTTAATAACATAATATTCATTTTAATGTGCTAATAACATGTTTTGACGATCAACTAGCTAGAAAATGTGGTATGTTCATAGTTGTGGTCTAATACTGGAAATGTATGTATTCTAACAATTATATAGCTGGCAGATACTGGAGAGACCTAGTCTATCGGAGCAAGGATCTTTGGTTGTGAAGCGACAAATTTTGAAACAAAAGCAACTCTACCAGGAAAAACATAATGGAAATTGCTGCTCTTAATCGAAGGCGCTTGAAATTGGTTTCCTAACCCCACTGTGTTCAAACGTCTCGAATGGTCAGATCACATCCTCCTAAACATTCTTCGTGAACACATGGTGCAGTGGCGATATGGTCTTCTTGAAACATGGCAAATCCAGTTTTGGGTTTTACTATAATTTTGTGTAAAGGGGGATTTGTTCTCTATTTTTTTGAATCTTTATAGAATTAGTCTTAGAGGTAGCCTGGCTTTTGTGATAGATGCAGATATTGAAGAGAAAATAACATGATGTTGCTGTGGAAAGAAGTTCTGTACCAAATGGTTCTGCATCTTAAATGCATAAACAATACATATGTAAATTATTCATATAGTAGCAAAGTTTTACACCTTGTACTTGGATCTTCTTTATTATGTGATGTCTAGTTTTTTTGATTTTTCATTTTCGTACTAAATTTTCTCTGGTTCTAAATTAGAGATTTTGAGGATGGTATGGTTGGAATGGATGCTTTTGATAAGTTGGATGTTGTATTGGTTAGGAACGATTGAAGCTGTTTTGGTGCTCTTTGAGAGAACTGAGGGATTTTAAATGATCAGAAATGATAGACCAAACAATGACAAACACAGAAGTTTACGAAGGAAATTAAAGACGAGCACAATATTTAAGTAGAAAGTTCGAATCAAGAAATATTACGAGCAATAACTATACTAGAGTTTGAAGAACACAATCTATGAATCTTATTAAGAAGGTGGCTAAAGCTGCAGAGAGGGGGAAAAATTACCGAAACCAGTAGCATATATATATATAGCTGGGTTAAAAACATAAGGAGCACAAATAATATAACAGGTGTGAGGGTTTTGATCCGTACCCCTTTAGAGGATTAGTGGTGGATACTGACCGAGGGTTAGAAGATATCACTATACTAAAGTTTGAAAAACAAAATATGTGAATCTTACTATGGAGGTGGCTAAAGCTGGGGGAAAAAAATACCGAAACCCTACTTGCGGTAACATATATATATGTAGTCGGGTTAAAAACATAACGAGCACAAATAATATAACAACAGGCGCGATGGTTTGGTCACATCTCTTTAGGTTACGTTTGTTTGCAAAAATTATAATCCTAGAATTATAATCCCAATGTATGGATTATAATCTCAAGGTTATATTTGTTTGCAAGGATTATATTTAAAGATAAAACTAATAATCTCAAAAATATCTTATTTGTTATTAAATTTGGACTTAGACTATTAGTCTAGGAATTAAAAAATAACTTAATAGTCTTGGGATTATAATATCTGATTGAACATGATATTAAATAGTCTCCCATATTAAGTCACTAGACTAATAGTTCTAAATCCAAATTTAAAAACAAACAAGACAAAGATAAGATTAATAGTCTAATCCCAAATATACATAAACTTAGGATTATAATCATACTTTGGGATACTTACCAACAAACATGCCCAGAGGATTAGTGGTGAATTACTGACTGAGGGGCCTCAGTCCTTCGCTATCCCATATCAAAGACTATAATGAAATAAAGAATTGTTATACAGACTATTATTTCTTGGATACCATATTTTAAAGTTTATTAGTTCCATTGCTGAATTTTTTTCCCTCTCCTAATCAAACCAAAAAAGGATGATGTGAAAGTTATATGCAACTTTTTTATGGACTAATTAAACTCAAGATCGTGCCTTAACCCACTTGGATCTTGAAAATCAAGGTTATAAAAAACAGACAAATGTCACTTTTTTCTTGAATAATCGATCAACCGCTGCTTGTGCAGGACCATGACATGCAATACATGACAGAAGACAGTTAGGCTGCAATGGTTGGGTCAAAAAGCCTCCAAATTAGAGTAAAACAAGGTAATGTGGAAAAACATAGCATTATTTTTTCTTCTTCATAGTAGAATCTGCCGGCTCATGTAATTCAAAGTAGTAACAGCGTTGTTGCCTTTGACACAACCATCAACCCCTTTTCGTTTTCTCAGCCTGCAAGTGTAACTAAGTAGATTATTTTGCTAAACGAGTTTATACTTGAACAATGTCAAAAAGTTTTTTGTGCTCATGGTGTGAAAATAATTTTTGTGTGACAGATTATCACTATTAATGGAATGTTTCCAGGACCCGTCATCAGTCATCAATGCCACAACTAATGATTTTGTTCATGTGAATGTGTTTAACAATTTGGATGAACCACTACTCATTACATGGTATGATCCAAGCTCACTTTTCTGTGGAATTCTATCTAGAATATGACGATAGTATTTTTTTTGTGAGAACCTATACTGTTACAATTCGATTGTAGAGATGCATTTCATCCTAGAGGTTTAAGGGAACCCGGGAAGGGAGTTGGGGGGAACCAAGGAAAAAACTTACCTTCAATCTCTGTAGCCCCGACTGATTCTGACTTTTGCCAACACTAGCCCTGTGACATTGCCACTAGGCCATCACATTTGGTCTTGATGATAGTATGTTGTATAACTCAACATATACCTGCTGTTTGTATATATCTAGAATCCCATAAACCTTACTTAATTTGTTGAATTAGTTTTAGAATATGAATTATGTCTTTGCTAAAAATATGTTTGTCAACAAATTTCCCAGCTAAACAATTAGGTGTAAAGTATGAATATATTTGATGATAACACTTTTGTACTAATTAACACATTTGTTAACTATATTGCTACACAAATATTTCACATTCAATACATTTGAATGTTAAGGAGAAGTGTTTGATGGTTTTGCAGGAATGGAATACAGCAGAGGCTTAATTCATGGCAAGACAGAGCATCAGGCACAAATTGCCCGATTCAACCAGGAAAGAACTGGACATACGTGTTCCAAACCAAAGATCAAATCGGAACTTTCACTTATTTCCCCTCAATAAACTATCACAAGGTTGCTGGAGGCTTTGGACCACTTCGAGTCAACAACCGGTTGTCATCAATGTCCCTTTCCCAAAACCAGAAGCCAAGTTTGACCTCCTCATTGGTGACTGGTTTTGTACCGATTAAAAGGTGCGCGATAATTATATGCATTTAACCATTAGAAAATGACATTATGTTAAATATTTTCATCAGTTGTTTAATAAAAAATGCTAGGTAATTAGACAAAACTTGTCTAGTTTATCTAGACAGAGTTTTACAGGGTTGTACTGTGCAATTGTGTAAAGTTTGACATCTATTGTATTGTACAGTGCAATTGTGTATAGTTCAATAGTTATATTCATTTATCCATTAGAAGATAACATTCTGTAGTCAAGTATTTTCATCAGTTGTTTTATGAAAAATGTTAGGTAGCTAAACAGAAGTTGTCTAATTTATCTAGACAACTTTATAGGGTTGTACTGTACAATCCAAGAAAGGTTTGTCTAGCCTTTATGTAGTTACCTAGAATTACTCTTGTTTGATACTTGTGTCCTTTCTCTCTGGGTATGCAACTATAAGAGGTACTTAGGTCAATGTTCCTGATGTGGTTTTGATGAATGGTAAAGGCCCTTACGGCCATTTAGACTCCAAAAGTTTCGAGTTCTTTAATGTAACAAAAGGTAATCATAAATTACTTCTCATATTTATCTTTAAGTTGATGAAAAATTGAGGTGACCATCTTATTTTGACTTGTGTTAACGCCATATTTTGTCAAGGGACGTCGCTGGATAAATGTAGTCTGTACATGGTTAAACTGGTTATTTGATGGCCGTAGCCACAGGAGGCCATAGCAGCCAAGGTAACCCTCTGATGTAGGAGTTAGTACAGATGAGTGACGTATGAATTCTAGTGAGTGTAGGGAGTTTAGTGAGCATACCTTTAGCCTCCTATATGGATTTTGGTGGAGGATCCTCTTGGGCTTTAGCTATGTCCATATAAGACATTTCGGCTTTTATTTGTCGGGCCATTATACCCTAACAAATAGATTGTCTGAGATTGTGAAAAGCATGTCGAAATCCTAGCCAGGTTAAATACATAACAAGACCAAATAACATAACAAGTCCATACCTTCGGATTTGGTCAAAAGTCGGATCCTAAACAAGAATTTAAGAGACATACGGAATATGCCTAAACTAATAGCACTTTTAAGTAAAAGTTTCACTATTATTAGGCCTCGAGTTATGCAACTGAAAATGTACTGTATGCTATGCAGAGAAAACTTACCGATTCAGAATATCAAATGTGGGAACTGCTTTTAACTTCAGGATTCAGAACCATCAAATGGTGATAGATGAAACAAAAGGTTCTTATACAAATCAGATAACATTAGACTCTCATGATGTGCATGTTGGCCAATCCTATTCTGTTCTTGTTACTGCCAATCAAGAAGATGCTGATTAATACATTGTTGCTTCTCCCAAAATGCTGAACACTACAGATAGCAGCGCCCACGTGGGGAAAGGAGTGCTGCATTATGCTAATTCTGTCTCATCAGTTAGCGGCTCTCTGCCTAGTGGACCGGATCCATTTGATGTCGATTTCTGAGTAAATCAAGCAAAATCTATCAGGTGAATCAACTTTTTCTCTACTTCACAATAACATAGAGTTAATGCAGCTTTACTTTTTAAAAAATAAACACAAAAAACTAGATATTTGTGAATCCCCAATTTTCTCAAAATATTTACAGAACTTCCATGTAAACTGTTTATCTTTGAATATTTGATTTTGAAACCCCCATTTTCGAGGGATATCATTACAAGTGCAATGAATTTTCATAATCAACATCAAGATTCTCATTAATTTATATTAAGAAATCAGTAAACTCGTACTAACAAGGAAAAAATTACAATAACTAGGGAGGAAACAAAACTCATATTACGGAGAAAATAATAAACTCACATGAATTTCAGTCAAACCTAAGACCTCAAGGTTCATCTCTTCGAAGAGTTGCGATTTTATTGTTATATAATTTTTAAAATTACCAAAATACAAAACTACACCCCGAGTTTATCACCTTGTAGTTTGTAGAGATATGATACATGAATTAACAATATAGCAAACAGCTACTGCATAATACAGTTAATAGTGCAAAACTATACCTGTTGGGCCAATTTTGTATTATTAATTATACCTTAAAAGGTATAGTTTTATACTAATAATTATACTTTGACAGAGGATCTTGCTATTTAGTCAAATTTAAGGATGAAAACATCACACTGACACAAATATAGGGTAGAGTTTTGTATTTATATGACCACTTATTTTGAATATCATCTTCACAGTTTCTTCATAAATAGGTGGAACATGACTACCGGAGCTGCAAGACCTAATCCATAAGGAACTTTCAATGTAACAAATGTCACCCTATCACAAACCTTTATCCTTGAGGGATCAATCTCAGAAATCAATGGGGATTTACGCTAAGTAGTAAACAATGTATCATATCTTACACCAGAAACACCACTAAAACTTGCTGATTACTTTGTCAATGGATCCAGTGTTTACAACCTCGATGAATTTCCCGTCAACTCTGTTAATGATGCTGCTGAATATGGAGTGTTTGTTGCAACTGGAATTCACAAACACTACAACAAAAAGATGTATTTTCGACGGAATTATTTCCGATGAAAAGAAATCCCTCGAAAATAAATTATATATTCCTTCGGAAATAAGTTATTATCCACGTAATTCCGTCGGGAAAAATAATACCCTTTGGCGCCATTTTTTTCCCGCAAGCAGGAAATATATCTTTGACAGAATGACTTTATATTCAAGAGAATTTCCGTCGAAATTTGAGAATTTCTGACAGAATTAATTCCGTGGGAAATAAAACTGCATAAAACCTAAAATCAGATCTTCCCCAGCGCGGCTAACAGAAATCAAATCTTCTTCCTCTCCTGCGCGCTCTCCTCCACTCTCCTCCACCTCAATAAAGCCAGCAACGGTGACCTCCACCCACCTCCTCTCGGTATCCTCCCACTACGTGGCGACGACCTGCGCGGCGGCGCCCTCCACCTCATCAAATCCAGCGCCGGCTATGCTCCTTGGATCAGCGGCGTCCCTCCTCCCTCTCTTTCGGTCAGCGGCTTCCCTCCTCTTTCTCTTCTCCGGTATGCTTCAGTTAATGTCTTGACGGGGTTGAGCATAATATTGTCCATCGTTCATTGTTAATTGTATACAAAAATGTCTTGGGGTTGAGCATAATATTGTCCATCGTTCATTGTTCAGTTAATGTCTTGAGGTTGAGCATAATATTTGTCCATTGTTCATTGTTTAGCAGATTTATATAATGTCATTATCTTTGATTTTTGGTTATATGTTCTTAGTAATGCAGATTCCTCTCTTGGCTCTCAAAATTGTAATTTCCCCTCTCACACACATGATTCATAGCCTCAATCGGCGGCAATTCCACGATTCATCAAATAGGAGAGTGACTGTTGGTGTAAAATACAATCAGTCAAACTATGTGATGAAGAATTGTTAAATCCAATCAACTTTGACCATTAAAATCATATTCATATTTATATTCACAAATGACTATATGAAACTCATAGCTAACATGCCAAAGTGTTAACAAAAACGTTTGTCAGTGAATTTCCGATGGAATTTTCGACAAAATTTCCGTGGGTTATAAATAAGACGATAATATAATATAATATAAATAACTGTCAAGAAAAATAAAATTATAAAAAAAATTAAGTAGCATTTACTTAGTTTGACCCTTGAGCTACAAAAATAAAATAAAATAAAATAAAAATAATATAATGCAATACAATATAGGTTAATATATAATATAAACTAAGTAGTATTTGATTAATTAATTTGCTAATATATAAAATAATAAACTAAATGAAATAAAGTATTAAATTAAATTGAAATAAATATAATATAATAAAATAAAACAATAAATTAAAATAAAATAAATTACATTAAAAAAAATCAAACAAAATCAAGTTTACTTTGTACCTTAGAAACTTGTTTGACATTCACGCCTAATGAGTAACTAGCGAATAGCCCAAGTTAAATCAAATCACATGTGAATGTAGTTTGGTTAGGAGCTTTGAAACTCGTTCGATATTCACTCTCACTAGGAGTGAATGCAGAATAGCCTCTGGTGTGGGACTATTTCTGGATGTTATGTCTCTCACTTAGGTCGGTACTAACGGCTTGAGTACATATTTTTAATTTAAGGACTTTTCGACTGGCATATCTGCATGTTCTCCGAGTGCATACTTAAACTAAGTTCTTATAATTTATTTTCTGTACTTATAGACCATGCGAAAGTGCTACCGGAATTTTCTTAAAATAGAAGAAACTTGCTCAAAGGTGTTAGCACTAGTGAGGAGATGTATTTAGGAATGAGATAGAAGTTTGACCCCCCTTTAGACCGAATATGAAGATATATAGGATTCATGCATGAAGCGCATACGTTAACCCTGGTCTGATTGTGCCTTTTGTTCAATTAAAGTTGTCAGACGACCGGAGTTAGATGTATTGGTTTGCAGAAATTATACATACATAAAATCAAATTGTCGTAACGCAACAGAACATGGAATAAATCATATTTAAAACTTTTCTACAAACCAAATTTTAGGATATTTCTTATGCGATACTTATTAATTGAGGAATGATAACATATTATACTTTTAGATGAATCAACTCTTGAGTAGCTACAAGTTTACCTCCCTTGATCATTCGCGTTCTTCTTTGATTCCCCCCACCCCAATTAGCGCTAGCTACTCAGTATGGGTAGCACTTTGACGGTGATCCACAAAGAGATTATAAATAGAAGAAGTAATTTTAGATTCAACAAGATCTTAGGTGACTAATCATAATTCTCATGCTCTCTCTCTAACTCTTTAGATGTAGAGAATTTGTAAGTATTATCTAATAATACTTCCAACAACCCCATGTATAATAAGACTCATCGTATTTATAGACTTGTTCAACTCTCCTAAACTCTTTAAGAATAGGGTTTTAATTTAATTCCTAATCTAATTAGGAACTAAAATAATTATTATAATAATTATAATTTTAAAAATATTTAGGAACTTAATTATTTATAATAATAATAATAATAACAATAATAATAATAATAATAATAATAATAACAATAATAATAATAATAATAATAATAATAATAATAATAATAATAATAATAATAATAATAATCTCCTTATTAATTTATAATTAGTATTTTTAAAATACATAATTTTAAATATTAAGTTATTTAATTTATTCTATCACCATAGTATAAATTAAATATACTTAATTTATTATTACTTTTAAGTCATTTACTTCTAAAATAAATATTTTTCTTTTATGGTGTGACCCGTTTAGGTTCAATATTATACCGGTTGTGAATAAATAAATTATAATTATTTTAATATTATTTATTTATGAATTAAACTTCTTATAAATATATTTATTCTACAATATGAGTGAAGCATTTTAGCATATAAATATAACTTTTTGGATAATATGAAATTAACTTTTAATCACAAAAAACCTATTCAGTAAATAATTACCATACAATTCAATTCTTCTACCATACAAATATTCCGATCAAATATAAGATATGTAATTACTATCAAGTATTATTTTATTTGATCATATTATTCCAATTCTCAAATGCACAACTCTAATTAATATAAATTAGTAACTCCTTTCTAATTTTCATTCAACCCTAGCTAGAGAATTCTGAGTTGTTATTTATCGAATTACATAGGACATTATCTCCCTTTACTTGGAAGTGGTAGATTCTTTGTTGATCATTCACCTATCTCCATGTACATTTTATTATTCCCGAACATATCCTTTAATATACCAACAAGTTTTAAGCACTATGACAAAGTATAACTCAAAATATACAAGGTACTATGATGATCTCAAGTCCAAAGATTACTAGTACTACAATCATTATAGGAAGTTCTATTGACAAGCAAGTAAAACTCCATTAGGTGTTCTTTAAACGAGTCACGTTTAGTGAATTTATTCTCCAATAAACGCCTACATACTTGCTTTAGTGTCTCCACACAAATAATTATGAAATCAATCATCATTTTCCAAAGAGTAAGCATAGTATGTACCAATATATCCGAATCGACTAACCCCACATTATTAATCCTATGATTAGTTATTGAGTACCATAGGATACCGCTTGCAAATTAACATACTGACGATCCTAGTAGAAAGATGAGATGCCCGTGTATAAAGTGTAAAAACCTGATTTGGAATAAACACAAAGACATCAAATTTGACTTGTTTTCATGTGGGTTTGTGGATGAGTATTCCATATGAATTCATCATGGGGAATCAACTGAGTTGAAAGAAATGATCAACAATGTAGACCAACCAGTTCACAGTGGACACCCTCAAATTCAGATACTAATACCTCAAACTTAGTGCTCTCGATCCAAACATCCAAATACTACTAAACAACATATAATACTAATGCGGAAGTATAAATAAACAAATGTTGTTTATTACAATGTCTTTCTAGTCTCAAGATCTACAACCTTTACCAAATGCATACATCACAAACTACAAAATGTTATCAAATAATTCATGTTACAATAGTTATATCAATCAAAAGATAAACAGAAAATCAAGTAGTTAGCTTAATTAGACTTCATCTTCCCCTTGCCTATATCCTTACCCGATCCCTCAGGTTTTGCTGCAAAAATATTTTATGACATAGTAAGTATGAGCAACTAGCTTGCTCAACAATTTTAAATAAATAACAAGAATTATGTCATAAATAAATAGAAATATCAACTGAATGATTTAATAATAGGAGTTCAACAATGAACAATATAATCAATGCACAAAATAAAGAAATGACAACTGATTATTTAACTGCTGAGTGGTCTAATGGACCATAAACTATCAATGAAGCATTAGTCGCCTGAATGTCTCTCTTAGGTTAAAGTTTCAGAACGGTACTCGAGGGGATCATCCTTTTGTACAATATGTGTATGTATAACATTTAGTTCTTGTTTGTATATATTGCATATCTAATACTTAGGTTACTCCTCATTTAGGGTTGTTCTTCTCAGTCTAAGAATCCGCACCAATAACTGGTTTGGAATAACTTTTAAAATAATTAACATGAAAAGTCTAGTTGAAACCAATGGCATAGACTACTTCTTAAACAGTTCATAAATAACTTTAAATGCTTCACAGTTTAATAAAGGAACATGAATTCAAGTGCATTACATGCAAATGTCAATAATAATAACGATGTGGAATAATTGGCAATAATTAAACCACATAACATTTTTGAAGACAATATAACTTGAGTTTGAGTTAAGAAACTTGCTCAATATAAATTTGAGTAAGGTTAGGGATTTGCTAGTCTGTCAAATTACAGCTAATTCGCTTAATTTAAACTCTTCTTGAAGACCTAACATTGATAACGTTGGTCTATCAATTAGTACTGCATATAATCATTCACTTTAAACATTTAAGTTTATTAATTATATAACATTAAATCACCTATAACTATCACATAGCACCTTGTGAATAATTTTCATATCATTTACCCTTGTTAATACCCTTAATTGTACTTAGGTAAATAATTTAACAGTCAAATATTACTTCTCTTTAAGCAATATTAATTTAATAAACTTAAAACATTACTTATAAAATTATTTAAACTTTTAAATAATTTATTATAATTGTTTCATAACCTCATTTATTATTAATCATTATAAATGATAATTATCCTTAGTTATCTTTGCTCAATAATTAATTATTCATGTGCTATTAATTCTTCTTCTTTATTATTAATCATTAATGATGTGATAAATAATTAGCTTATTAACTTTAATCATCTCTAATTGTTATTTAATGTTAATTAAATAGTTAATTAATTAATTAATTAATTATCCTTACTTATTATTTAATCTTAATTAAATAATAAATAATTAGTTTATTAATTTTCATCCTCTTTAATTATTATTTAATGTTAATTAAATAATAATTAATTAATTAATTATCCTTACTTATTATTTAATCTTAATTAAATAATAAATAATTAGTCTATTAACTTTAATCCTCTTTAATTATTATTTAATGTTAATTAAATAATAATTAATTAATTAATTATCCTTACCTATTATTTCATCTTAATTAAATAATAAATAATTTGTTTATTAATTTCAATCCTCTTTAATTATTAATTAATATTAATTAAATAATAATTAATTATCCTTACTTGTTATTTAATCTTAATTAAATAATAAATAACCAGTTTATAATTTTAATCATCTTTAATTATTATTTAATGTTAATTAATTTATTATCCTTACTTATTATTTAATCTTAATTAAATAATAAATAATTATTTTATTAACTTTAATCCTCTTTAATTATTATTTAATGTTAATTAAATAATTAATTAATTAATTAATTATCCTTACGTATTATTTAATAAAAAAATAATCAATTTAATTATTATTTAATGGTAATTAAAAATTAATTATCTACTATTATTACTAATTAGTAAGGTATTAATCAATAATTAATTTTAACCAAAATTAATTTTTATAATATTATTTATTAAATTAGAAAAATATTCAGTTCAGGACCTGACCCGAGAACCGGCCCCGAATCGCCCAAACAGGCCCTGCAAAATAAAAAGAAAGTTGGACCGGCCGATTTTTTCAGAAAACCGACAGAAACATTTCATTATTTCAAGATTTTGCCTCCTTGACTAAAACTTAAATAAAATGAAATCTACAAGTTCGATTAACCTCAAATTGGTCCTGTTGGATTCGTATCTTTCCGAACTACAAGATTCCATCATGAAAATGCAAATTTGAACACGTTTTGGTCACTGAAAATGGCCATCATGGACTGTTGTGCACAAACTTTTAACAGTGAGGTTCTTTGATTCAAAAATTCATATAAAACTCATTTTAAAACATTTTTAGGTGATTCCAAAAGGGGTTTGATCGTAACTTATGTGCCTAGGATATGAAGAACAAAAATCACCTAAATCATTGGTGTGATGTCGCAAGCACCCAAAAATAAAATCTTACTTTGGAAAAATAAATATGTAGTAGTGCAAGTAAGAGTCGATCCCACAGAGAATGATTATTTAATTTTATGTTTTGTAAATAAGAATTGGGGGGTTTTGTAATTAAAGAAATAATTTAAAATAAACTAATTAAAATAAATATGAAATAAATAAATAAGAAGAAAAAGCCTTGGTTTAAGTTAATATCCACCATCAAGAATTTACAACTGATCACTGATGCAAAAATAAATCAATTAATATTTTGAAGATTCACCGTAGAAAGAACTACTCGCAGGTGGAATAATTTTTCTCCTCTCTCCTTAATTTTAGATAAGTAGAGCCACGTGGTCTAAATACCCTTACTATTAAACAACCCCCGGCACGTGCTAAAGATTTAATTTAATAGCAGCATAAAGAATTAGAGAGATCGTTGAACTAAACAACACAAGCCACGTGTTTGCATTTAATTTAGATGAATATTCTTCCTAAGATAAAATAATCTTTTGATCTGCAAAACAATTATTAAACTTAGTTGCTTCATTAATAGCAGTAGATTAATATGAATAATAAACTAGTAGTACTCCTAGCAATTAAACAAATTAATCATAAAATTAAGCATAGAAGAATATTCAATAATCAAAATATAAATTGAACAATTAAAATAAATTAGATCTCACAATGTATAAATCTTGATAGCTTCAATCACTTAAACCAAGAAAAATAAATTAACTACTCATAAATATAAAGAACACTAAATAATAGAAGAGAGAATTTTATTCTAAGAAAAGTTGTATCTTACATTGTGTATCAAGCCCTCTATTTATAGGCTCCAAAATCCTCCTAACCCTAGTAGGATTTACAATTAAAAATAAAAGAAAAAGAAAATAATTATTTTCCTAACCCTAATTGGAATTAAAATCCAATTTGGAATCAAAAAGTAGCAAAAATCCGAAATAATTCCGTTTTGGCCAATTTCCGCGCAAACAAACACAGCCTAACGCGCTTTTGACCGGTCAACGCACGCTACTGCGCGCATGGCGCCGCACTGGCGTCAAAACGACGTCGTATTATTTTCCTTTCTTGCAACTGTTCTGCTACCGCGCGCATGGCGCGGTCGCTATAAGAAAACGGCGTCGTTTTATTTGTTCAGCAAATCTTTCCGCGCATTGCGCGCAACCAACTTTTCCGGAATTTTACCAAAATGCCACCGGTCTTTGCTGATTTTGCAATTTTTCCCCCAAACTTTGATTTTCCTACAAAAATAAATATAAAGTAATTAAAAATAAATAAAAATAATATAAAAATACTAAAAATCCTAAAAACACATAATAATAAATAAAACACCTAAAACACTAAAAATAAATAAAAACACATAAATAAAAATAAATATAAAAATACTATAAAATTACCTAAATTAACATAAATTAACTAAAACCCTATAAAACCTATTAAAACCAAAATAAGATAAATAATTAAATATTTAAGCACACAATAAATATAAAAACTAAGTATTAGGGAATAAAAATATCATATAATTTAGCCCTATCAAATACCCCCACACTTAGCTTTTTGCTCGTCCTCGGGCAAAACAAAAATAAAAACTATAAAATAATAACCAAACAACTTACTTGAGCAACAGAGCAATATAAATTTCAACATCAGCCTCAAAGATTTTTTAAATGACAACTCAAAGAAAATTTCAAAATCATGCAAAATCTAGAATTTCAACATATTTATTAATCTTACTCTACTCAAGACCTTTTGTGTGTGTGTGAATCCAAATGAATCAAACTAATTCAAACTCAGATAAGCTTCGGTTATTAATTACCTTATAAAAGACAAATAATAAAACTCAATATATTTATTTTTCACATCACTTTTTGCTTATACAGTCAAAATAATCAGAAGATCAAAAGGTTTTTAATCAATGAAACACACTAGGATTATTAATAGGCATTTTTTCAAATATATTTTTTTTCTTTTAATGGGTGCATTTTATGCTCCATCCCATTTTTCTTTCTTTCTCTTTTTTCTCTTTTTCACGGTGAGTGCATTTTATGCTCCATCTCACCAGCGAGTGCGTTTTACGCTCCATCTCGCTTTTTTATGTGTTTATGGGTGAGTGCGTTTTACGCTCCATCTCAACCCACCACAAGATTTTTCTTTTCAATAATAATCCTAGAAAAATTACCTAAATCATCTCTTCCAAATTATATTTTGCTTCATATTTCACTTCAACTAATGATCAAATAAGATATAGAGTTCAAAAATATATTTCATAAGCATTTAACCATTTAAACTTTTTCTTCATTAAAATTAGCTCAAACAAATGGATATAAGTGCATAAAAATTTAAAGATCTCAAACAAAGTAATAATCAATAAAAAGCCAAAAATTCAAACTAAGCAAAAATTTATCATTTTTCAAGAGTTATTAAATAAAAATCAAATTTTTTATCATTAGCTAAAAATTTAAAATTCAATTAACTCATTGCTCAAGTGACACATCCTAAAAATAAAATAAAGAACTACCCCATTTTCGTAGGAAACACGGTTACACTTAGCATGTGCGACAAGCCTTTAAACCCCAAGGTTACCCCAAGTGGACGAGTTTTGTCTCGTGAGGGTTTGCAGTGAATTTACCCACAAAATTCAAAATTCAAAAATTTTTAAAATTCCCTAAGAATAAAAATAAATTTTTTTTTAAAAAAAAAATAAATAAATAAAATAAAACAAAAAATTCCTAAAAATAAAATAAATATCCTAAATCCCTTTTTTTTTAAATAAAATAAATAAATAAAATAAAACAAAAAATTCCTAAAAATAAAATAAATATCCTAAATCCCTTCCCCCACACTTAAAATTTACATTGTCCCCAATGTAAAATAAAATGCAAAGAAACAGGCACAAATAAATATAAAAAGAAAAAGGAAAAGAAATGCAAATCTGATTTCTTGGGTTGCCTCCCAAGCAGCGCCTTTGTTTATCGTCATTGGCTTGACAGCAGGCCAAAGTACTACGTTACTCCAACTTCATGAATTTTGAGTACCCCATCCATTACGTCATTCTTTATCGGTAGATTCAGTCTCCCTTGCACGTGACATAAACGTTTTACTCCCTCTTCAACGAACAAGTATTTAAGATGATTGCAGAGAGTCTTTATATTCGGAATGGGATCCTGCAAAATAAAAGATAAAGAGGTATTATGAGTAACAGGTAATGGAATGGAAGGTGCTACATAATTATCTAAAATCACTGGCATGGAATTTAATGGAGCTTCAGCCTCTCTCAAATCTTGTTTCAGCTCATTTTCTTCTTCTTCCTTCTCTAACAACAAATTGTTAGTAATCGCAATATCCAACTCTTCCTTCTTTGTTTCCTCAACAATTTCCTCCACCTTAGGCATGTCATCATCAAAAATAATATCATCGTCTACATTAATACTTTCCGCTTCTTTGATGTTATTTTCTTTCTCTTGCTTCGGTGGAGATACTGTCTCTTCTGGATTGTCTACATCGTTACCACTGCTTAACACTTGTGCACTTGTATTCTCCGTTGGATTATTCATTGTTTGAGAAGGTACTTGCTCAGAACTTTGCCCCTCTAATTGATCGATTGTCGTTTGTCCCATCGAAGTACCCAAATGTTGAATAATTGCATTATTTTCTTGAATACGTGCCTGCATGTCTTGTTGAAATTGCAAATTATCCTGTCGTAATTGTAAAGTGTTAGCTTCCATTAATTTAAGCATATCTTCTAAAGACATATCAGAATAAAGTGATTGGCCCTGTTGTTGTTGGGAATACGGTTGCATGTATTGTTGATAGCTTGAAAAATTTTGATTTGCGGCCGGATTCATTGGTGGATTCTCATAGCCAAAATTAGAATGATCCCTCCATCTTGAATTATACGCGTTTGAATAGGGATCATATCTCCATTGGGGTTGACCAGGAAAACCACTTGCTATATTGGCTTGCTCATAGGACTCCTCTCGAAGAATGGGGCACATATTAGTCGGATGTCCTACCACCGCACAAATCCTACAAGCTTCCATTCGTTGTGTACGATCTGCAACCATTTGATAAACAAGAGAAGTTAAGGTATCAATTTATTGCTCAAGAGAAGAAATAGTGACCTCATTGACATAATCATGCCTCACTTCCATCCTTAACCTGCACAACTAAATTAAATTATGAAAATCTAAAAAAAAATAAAATCTAAAAAATAAAAAAAATTACTAAATTAGATACATATTTACAAAAGCACAAAATTAAATTAAAATCATTCCCCGGCAACGGCGCCAAAATTTGGTGTGATGTCGCAAGCACCCAAAAATAAAATCTTACTTTGGAAAAATAAATATGTAGTAGTGCAAGTAAGAGTCGATCCCACAGAGAATGATTATTTAATTTTATGTTTTGTAAATAAGAATTGGGGGGTTTTGTAATTAAAGAAATAATTTAAAATAAACTAATTAAAATAAATATGAAATAAATAAATAAGAAGAAAAAGCCTTGGTTTAAGTTAATATCCACCATCAAGAATTTACAACTGATCACTGATGCAAAAATAAATCAATTAATATTTTGAAGATTCACCGTAGAAAGAACTACTCGCAGGTGGAATAATTTTTCTCCTCTCTCCTTAATTTTAGATAAGTAGAGCCACGTGGTCTAAATACCCTTACTATTAAACAACCCCCGGCACGTGCTAAAGAGTTAATTTAATAGCAGCATAAAGAATTAGAGAGATCGTTGAACTAAACAACACAAGCCACGTGTTTGCATTTAATTTAGATGAATATTCTTCCTAAGATAAAATAATCTTTTGATCTGCAAAACAATTATTAAACTTAGTTGCTTCATTAATAGCAGTAGATTAATATGAATAATAAACTAGTAGTACTCCTAGCAATTAAACAAATTAATCATAAAATTAAGCATAGAAGAATATTCAATAATCAAAATATAAATTGAACAATTAAAATAAATTAGATCTCACAATGTATAAATCTTGATAGCTTCAATCACTTAAACCAAGAAAAATAAATTAACTACTCATAAATATAAAGAACACTAAATAATAGAAGAGAGAATTTTATTCTAAGAAAAGTTGTATCTTACATTGTGTATCAAGCCTTCTATTTATAGGCTCCAAAATCCTCCTAACCCTAGTAGGATTTACAATTAAAAATAAAAGAAAAAGAAAATAATTATTTTCCTAACCCTAATTGGAATTAAAATCCAATTTGGAATCAAAAAGTAGCAAAAATCCGAAATAATTCCGTTTTGGCCAATTTCCGCGCAAACAAACACAGCCTAACGCGCTTTTGACCGGTCAACGCACGCTACCGCGCGCATGGCGCCGCACTGGCGTCAAAACGACGTCGTATTATTTTCCTTTCTTGCAACTGTTCCGCTACCGCGCGCATGGCGCGGTCGCTATAAGAAAACGGCGTCGTTTTATTTGTTCAGCAAATCTTTCCGCGCATTGCGCGCAACCAACTTTTCCGGAATTTTACCAAAATGCCACCGGTCTTTGCTGATTTTGCAATTTTTCCCCCAAACTTTGATTTTCCTACAAAAATAAATATAAAGTAATTAAAAATAAATAAAAATAATATAAAAATACTAAAAATCCTAAAAACACATAATAATAAATAAAACACCTAAAACACTAAAAATAAATAAAAACACATAAATAAAAATAAATATAAAAATACTATAAAATTACCTAAATTAACATAAATTAACTAAAACCCTATAAAACCTATTAAAACCAAAATAAGATAAATAATTAAATATTTAAGCACACAATAAATATAAAAACTAAGTATTAGGGAATAAAAATATCATATAATTTAGCCCTATCAATCATTTGTAACTTTCAAAATGTAAAGCTTGAAATCACATGCTTGATTAGGTTTTTTCGGTAAAAAATGTTTTTAAGCTTTTCGTCAAACTTTTTGATATAAACACATACCAATAAACATGTTAATCACATATATCTCTAGATATACAACTCAAATATAGATCTAGACATTTAGAGCTTAAAAGAAATGGGTTTTTCATAAAAATCACATTTTATACATAAGGAAGTAATGAACTAGGGTTTTTAGATTTTGTTACCTTCTAGATTTAATGGCTCTTTTCCTTTACTTCCCAAAGTAGTTGATAACTATCTAAGAACACCTCCTTTTAGCTAGGAATGGCTTGACTCACTTTGACTTGGTGAGTTAACTCACTAGCTCACTATTTTGCTTTAACTCACTCTTGACTCATCAACCATCTCACTAACTCACTACACTTGATTTGTGGAGAGTTCTAGCAATTTTTCCAAACTCCTATTACAAAAGGCATGCTTCATATTTATAGAGCTTTAAGACCTATAAATATAAGAGTTGTATGCATGTATCTTTGCTAGTTATTACCATAGTTAAGCCTAGCTCCTTAATTCATAGGATTTCTTGGAAATTCTTGTCAACAAAATTCTACCTAGAGCCTTGTGCATCACCATTATTGGTTACTCCCCCCTTTTTTCCATGTCTTTGTGATTTATTTTTAATAGCCAATTTGGTAAATAATGAATCTTCTAGAAGGTGGGCTCATTGGATCAAAGTTTGGACTTGAAATTTAATTATTTGGGCCATCTATGCTCCTTTGATCCATTAAAATGTTGGGCTACTAAACTAATTCACTAGTCTCTAATTTTAATAACACATTGGGTTAGCTTAAATACCTAAGCAAACCTTCAAGTCCAATAGTTAGTTAATGGATTAGTTTGATTGGTTTAAAGTGATTAGACTAGTCCATTAGCAAATAAATTTTTACTTGGACTATTAATTATTATTATTATTATTCCCCTCATTATTATTATTATTACTTAGACTAATCCTATTAGATTTACCATATATTCAAATTTAAATGAATATTTAATTAAGATTTTATTTTGTCGATTTATCGATATTATTAACATGAGGTTAATCCACTAATTTAATCAACCTATTAGTGAATCTCCCTTTAATTTGATTTAACGTGTAGTCACATAATCCTACCAAGTAGTTAAATCATCCAACCAACACATAGGGTTTAAATTAATTACACAATAATTCATTTAATTAGAAATTAAATTCCTAATTTTATTTACAATAAAGTTTCAAAATTTGTGGTCATTACACACAGGGAGTCAGATGGCGATAACTATGATGCCGTGGAGATGTTAGTCGATGCTTATGCCATAATAATATTGATTAGGGTACAAACGAGCATTTGTCAACCAGTGCTTAGTAAGAGTCGAATGACACGGTAGCTGCCTTTTATAAGATGTTATTTGAATCTGAGATCCCATTGTATGATGGAAATGATAATCACATCAGACTTTCTACAGTGATGAAGCTCTTTCGCTTTAAGAATAAGCATGACTTCAGTGAGAGAGGCTTCAATAATTTGTTTGCTCTTATCAGCAAGTTCTTACCTAAGGATCATACACTGCCCTCGAATTACTATGAAGTGAAAAAGACGGTAAATGAGTTGAATTTGATTATAAGAAGATTGACGCTTATCAGTTGGATTATAAGTTATAGTATGAGGAGGACATAGATAAGGTACAGTGTGATATCTGCAAGTTACCTCGGTACAAGACGACAAAACGTGAAGGGAAGGAGAAACATGTGCCTACGAAGATCTTGCGATACTTTTCTCTTGTGTCGAGGCTTCAACATTTATTCGTTTCGTCATCGTACACTGCTTAGCATATGAGTTTTGTATGAAACAAGGGACGTCGTGCGTGGTCAGCTGACTCACCCTATAGATGGAGATGAATAGAAGAAGTTTGATGATTTTTTTTTACAATTTGCTAAGGAGGTTTAGAATGTCAGGCTTGACATGGCTACAGATGGGTTTTGTCCATTTAATAGTTTTAGTTAATCCTACTCTGTTTGGCCAGTGATCATGGTAGCTTACTATTTGTCACTGTCAATGTGTATGAGGAATCTATATATGTTCTTAACTTTACTCATACCGGGGGATACGAGTCCTTCGAAAGACATAAACGTGTACCTCAGGCCATTAGTCGATGAACTTAAGATGCTATGGGAGACGAGAGTCAAAACTTATGATAAATCGGTTAAGAAAAATTTTGTGATGAAGGCAGCCTTGTTGTGGACTATCACTGACTTTTCAGCACTTAGGATCAATGGATGGTTGACTCATAGAAAACTATAATGTCCAGTATGTATAGGGATGTTCAAGGCATACATGTGACGACTCGGGAATCCCCATGCTGGTCACGGGCAACCCCCGGTCGTTAACGAACGACCTTCTCATAATAGCCATAACATAATATAATAATATACTGCTAAAGACTTAATAAATGTAATTTTTTTTAATATTTCCTTAAACTCTGCCTCAGAATCGAAATCTTTACATTATTCCATTACAATATAAGATCATAAATACCATGATCCAATTCAATACAAAAGGTATGCAGATTAACTGCACTTAGCAATACCATTATCTTTTAAGTCTGTTTATTGATCACAACTTATTCCAACCTGTTACTTTTATACATAACTGCAAAACCTTCTTTATAAAATCCATATCTTACAACAATAGTATAGTTGTTAAAACACAATTATGCTACAACAAACTTGGTTCGTTAAGTACATTCTCATTCTTATCATCTACTATATTTATCAATAATTTAATTGATAAACTTAATTAATTAAAACTTTCAACAATTTTTTATTCCCAAAATCGCAATCTTTACATTGCTCATTTACAACTCTAGATCATATACATTATGATTCAATATATAATATTTACTTCTATAAGTTATTCTTTATAATCTGGTAAGCTAAATACATGATTCAACAAACTAGATTACCAAAACAACAAGATGGAAAACCATTATAGCAAGCTGAACTACTAAAACAGCAAACTGTTTGCCAAAACAGCAAGCTGTTTTCCTATTTCAGCATCCTGAATTTTCAATTCAGCATGTCATATATCCAATATAACATCCTACATTCCCAATTCAGCATCTTGAATTCATTATTTTAGCATACCGAAAACTTGACATATGTTAATTTACTTAGAGTATTTCATTTGTATAAGTTTACATTAATAAAATGTAAAGTATACTGTTAGTTCCCAGAGGTACACAAGTGATCTAGAAGGAGGAGGGGGTTGAATAGATCTCTTAAAAACTTTTTACTTAAATTAAATAATATTACCAAATAGTTCATTTAATCTAGATTAGTTTGCACAACGGAATATTAGTTTGAAAACTCCCCTTAAAGATTTATAAAACTTCTTAGTTAAGTTTAGACTGTATTGAAGATAGCCATTTATCAAGTAAACCAATCATAGCAGTTATATCTATATATGATAGAATGTAAATGACATCAGAGAGTTTAAGTGGTTCGGAAACTGAATAACTCCTACTCCACTCTTCTACTTCAACGAGTAGGAAATCCACTAAGGATGACTCATACAGAATCCTTCAAACTCAGCAGGCCTGGAATCGCTGGTTCATTAAGAACCCTTCAAACCCAGCAGGTTTGGCTAGTTTAGTCACTAAGACAAGGACACAAATGCCCTCTTCAAGTTCAGAGACTTGATACTCAGTTGTTCCTTCTTATCATAAACATTTTATTGCCTTTCGAGATGTGCTTCTGAGATGACTGTGAAGCTTCTCCTTTTTGGTACTCAGTAGCTAACATGTCTGTATCAAGTTGGCATTTAGGCTTCTCTCTTTCACGTGCTTAGCAGCTTTGAACACTTATCTTGCAATAGAGTCATTTCTCTCTATGTCTCTCTCAATTCAGTGTTAGTGTTCTAGTGGATCGTAGAGTGTTCTTCAGCATATTCATTTTTGTTTCGCTCTACGATCTGTTGTTGTCCACCATTCTCTCTTGTATATTCAACAACTGTTTTTCTCTGTGAGCATTTATCTTTATATATTTGTGCATATTTTACCGTTTGAAAAGATCCGTTAGGTTCCTTTGGCTTTGTGCAGATCCTTGATATATTTGATGTTGACTTTCTGTTGCTTGTGTCAGTGCTTTTTCCCATTTCTGACATATGTACTGTCACATCAATCTGTAGCCTTGCTTTCTGCATTTTTAGCCGTTGCACTTCCAGACTTGTTTATCAAAGATTATTATATTCTTTGATATATTTAATTTTCTGATTCATTATTAAATATCTTCCTTGACTTTAATAACCAGCTGCTCTATTGCTTTCAGAGATGACCCATTAGCCAGACTATTTTCACTATTCTTCTGAGCAGTAGGTCCTGTCTTATAGTCGTTTAGACACAAAGTCTTCTGTGACTTTGACATGCATATGATCTTTAACAACACTTAATCTTTCTTTAATCTGGTCAATGAGTTTTCTCTTTTCTCTCACACCATATTGCAGTTCTGTTAGTTTACTGGTTCTGAACTGCATAGTGAATTCGTCGAGTGACTTACTGATCATTCTGACTTTATGAATTCGGCTCCATGATTGTTACATGAAGTAGGTCAAGTAAAATGTTGAGTTGGAGCGATCTTCTCTTTCACTCTACGATCTTGCTATTTTGTTCAGATCGTAGAGTTACTGACTGCAGTGCTTTGCTTTACGATTTCGTTCTACGATCTTGTCCTTTTGTGCAAATCGTAGATTTGCTGACTGCAGTGCTTCGCTTTACAATTTCATTCAACGATCTTGTCCTTCTGTGCAAATCGTAGAGTTGCTGACTGTAGTGCTTTGCTTTACGATTTCATTCTACGATCTTGTCCTTCTGTGCAAATCGTAGAGTTGCTGACTGCAGTGCTTTGTCTTACGATTTTATTTACCTGTGCAAATCGTAGAGTTCTCGTATGTGCTTGCTCTTTGAATCCTCTCTACGATTTTGCCAGTTTGTGCATATCGTCTAGTACATTTCTTCTCTGGTTCTACGTTTCTTGAAAGCTTGCTTAGTTGTTTGTTCGACGATCGTAGAGTTCTGCTCTACGTTTTGTACTTGATCAATTCTTCAATTCAGCTTGTATATTATGTAGAATTCTTGCACAGCTGTCTCTCCTTGATGATCATAGAGTTATCCTGGTATGGAGTCGTATAGTCCACTCTACGATTATATTGACTGAACAGATATATCATAAGATCAACTTAACAGATTTGATCTTTTCTAACTAAGTCCTTGTACATCATTACATCATTACATTGAAAGGACTTTACAAACTTTGCTATACAACAATGATTTAATCTTATATTACTCTGCTTATAGTATTTATTTTTAATGCAGAGTAACTTCTACGGAAAGATCAACATAACATTTCTGATCTTTTATCTAAGTCATTTGTACACATAATTCTTTTCAAAAGGACTTTACAACATTTGAACCAGATAACTTTTACTCTTATTATAAGCAACAGATAGTTTTCAACAAGATCATATTTGTGCTCTATAAGTGTGCAAATCACAATATTTGAATCAGGTAATATATATCATACACACATGATCATGTAGACACATATTTAAATTAACATGTAATCACTTAGTTAATTAACCACATAAACACTTTAAAACATATACGCACATAATCAAGTAAGTACATAGGCACATTAACACATAAGCACTTAGTCAGATACATATGGATAATCAACTATATAAACACATTTACCACAATCATTTTTACACAACAGTCATCATCATCAAATCAAACAACCTTCAACATATACAACTTATTTTCATAATGAATATCCTTTATTCATTTTCTCAAAATTTATTTCAACTTAATTTGTTTTCCTTACAACAATATGAGTAATTGTAGCTCACAATTCAACTTCATGAATATCTTCAATACCTTCTTAGTTTGTTCGTTCAGAACTTGCAATATTTACAAACTATTTATCATAGCTAATAGCTTTACTAACTTAACAACAATAAGTTCAAATACCAAGACAATTATATTGAATGGCAATTTGACAACGTTACAATATCCATCTTTCATAATCCAGTGTCTTCAAGAATTTCTTCATTTACTTCGCTGAAAATGTTAATTTAAAGCAAGGATGAGCACGACGGCTTAGCAAGTTTAACAGTTTTACATAACACGTAATCGCATTTCATCATGCTTCATGCATCTTATGCTTTGCAGTGAATATATATCTCATACATATCATGCTTTGCATTAAATCTGCGCTTCATGCTTTTATGCATGTCATTTATCATGTCATGTAGTTCAATACAGAACAATCATAGTAAGTTATTTACTGCATATTAATAGTTCATTTCACCTCATTGAACATAGGCACATTAACACGTCATTGCACATAATATCATATGCGCACATAACAGTTTAATAACAAAATTATAAATCATGCACATAATGTAACACGTTTTAAAAAACTTGCTTGATAAGTTTATCCGGCACACACTAACATTACATTCCTCAAATAACCTACAATCATAATATGGTTGAGATATTAATATTAGTCACAATTTGACGCATTACAAGTCTTAATTATGACCCTAGCTTCCAATTGTTTTAACTTTTACATTAATCGATTTTAAATCTTAGTTAATTTATAACTCCTTCATATCAACTCGGAATTGGTTCATCTTTGGACAGTGACCCATCTATAACATGGTCTAACTATCCCCATAGGTTTCATAAATCCCAAATTACTCAAAATCAAAAAGTTCCAAAACAGCCCACTCAAAACAGTGAGTGGCAGTGCACATTTGTCCCCAACCTGTTTTACAGTTAAATTCATATAAAATAATCTATAAGGAATTTTAATGTCATTCTTTTTGTTATCTCTTTATAACTTCTATATATACAACTTTTGTTTAGGTTTTAGAACCTAATTTAGTACACACAAGGATGTACACCTTAAAGAATAGCTAGGTTAAAAACTGTCCCGAGAAAAATTGACAGTCAGACCCTAACTCGCTATAAAATTCATAACTTTTTCGTTATATGTTCGTTTTTGATCAACTTTATATCAAATTAAACCTTATGAAGTGTACTTTAAATCTTATTCAGATCTTAACTTCATCCCATGTATTAAACAACACAGATCTAACGTTTTACACAACCTGTGTAGATAATTAAATCTCCACGACAGTCACACAACATTAATTATTCAAAAATTCCCTACACCATAAAATCGTTAAATCTTTTGGGTAATTTTAGATAACTTCCACATCTACAACTTTGTAGTTTATACCAACTTCAAATTCCAAACACATGATTTTATATGATTTTTAACAAGTCAGAATTCACTGCAGACTTTAAAATTTTCTGGGCAGACTAATATTCGCCCGACCTAGCCTGCTTCTTTCAGTCACTACGCACAAACCGCAAAGAATTTTCGTGATCTAAAAATTTTTGTGGAAAGCTTAGTTCCGTAGGTATAATTTGATATATTACCCACTCTCTAACTCCAAATATTCAATTTTTTAAAAATCGTGAACCAACAGCAACAAAAACCCCTTTTTCTGCGAATTTCATTTTTTTTTTCAACTTTATTTCATTTTCATTTAATCCGTGAATCACATACTAGATTCAAGACCATCTATGGTTAGACCTTTATACACATGGTAATCCTTGATCTAAAATCATAAATTTTACAATCCACAACATATACCCAAGAAAAATTAAAGATTAAACAAGGTTAGTGATATATATCTTCACAGCTATACATTTTCTTGACTTAATCCTTATTTTTCTTTCTTCTCTTTTCCTTCTTTTGCCGTGAGCTCAACTCTCTTTCTCTCTTTATTTCTCTAATATTTGCTGACTTCTTTCTTCTTCCTAACATGGGTTAGGCAGTTAAGTGATATATCCAATAATAAGAGATAACAAATGTGTTGAATTATGATTGGTCAACTTGGATTACATTAGGATAAAGCATTAAATGGCTTAATTAATTATCCAACCACTAAATTGCTGAGAAATACAGCTGGTGCCACTTTAAAAAAAATTATCTGGAGAGTTAATTTTTGTTTTGGATTCCACTTTTAATTATCTGACCCGCTCATTGATTGTTTAACCCGAAAATCATATTTCAATATTACAGTCAATTCCTACTAATTCGGACGTTCCCGACGTCATGGTAACATCCGTTTTTTCAAATTCACTTCCGAACTCCAAGTTTGACCTTTTACCCAAAAAAGTCAAACGATCAACTTTGACAAAAAAAGTCAACCGGATCACATATCGTGTTTACAGGCCATACTTACCAAATTCGACATTCTCGTCGCAACGGTAAAGTCCGTTCCTCAAAATTCTTCTCCAAACTCCAACTTTGACTTTTTACCTTTACAAGTCAAACAGTTGACTTTGACCAAAAAGTCAATACCGATACCAAATTGTGTTTATTATCTCTCCTTGTCAAATTCGACGTTCTGAACTCAACGGTGCAATCTACGTCTCCAAATTCTCTTTCGAACTCCAAATTGGGGTTTTAACCTCTTTCATCTCTTTTAGTCAAACTTTGACTATTTGACCACCTTGGTCATTTCTTGATTTTTCAATTTGTTAACTTGTCTCCACACATATAAGTATACTCGTTTTATCAGGTATCTATTACCTCATTCAATTCACACCACTATTCCACGAAATTACAACCGTACATGGTTCATTCTTAACCTTAAACTGTCACTTTAATAACTTGACCACACATACAAGTCTTATAATTATCAATTGTGTAGGCTTGCTCACTATATTCATATGGCTTGCCTTATATATCAATTTGACTCGCCATAAATTTAATCCCTTTTGGACTATTCTTTAATTTCTAATCACTTGGCCACTAGGTTGGGTTTAAACTTAATTACCACCATAATACCCAACTTGTTTCTTACCAATTTACTAATTTGGGCTATCTTAAATTACCACTCAAGGTTTAACTTTCAAAAACTTGCTTAATTAATATATTAAGCTTTACATTATTCTTCCGTTAATCATTTATCACTATCGACTAAAATATAATTAGCGCACCTCCAAGAATATACGTATCTATACATATGCACTTTCACGTTAACTTAAAAATATCTCATTAATTAAAATTTATTTTCATAATAAATTTCCACATACATCATATTAAAACTTCTTATAAAAAAAAAAATTCAGTTAAATAAATTCATCGGACTTTAAAGGTATTATATTACCTTATTATTAATATACCTTCAAGTATATATAATAATCAAATTCTAGATTTTAAAAATTTAAAAACCTACCTTCACTCACATTTCAATCCTAACGCCAAGATTAGGGTCAAATATTTACTCACTTCTACACCTTTTACATCTCCAAATCTAGATTTTAACTTCAACCTTTATTTCATCATAAAAGATCTTATTAATAAATCTTCTGAAATATCCGGGATACTACAATACAGCTGAAGCATGACAAGAAATCTAGTTTTTTTTGGAACTGCTCGTAGATTCTTGCATGTTGATCACAGTTACAGAAAGATGTCTACACAATTCAATAGAAAGATAGAGAAAAATGGGGTTGTCAGTTGATTGTCGGGCAATGACGTCTTGGGATAGTTGAACGATTTGAAATTTTCACCAGTAGTAAACTAAGAGCACATACTACTAGCTCACAGTCATTTGAGGAGTTGAAATCGGTATGTATTTTTATTTAGTTGTTTAGTTTAATATTGTCATAAACAGACTAAATAAATGTTATATTAATGTATTTTTTAGGCCATGCGGACGAGGTTGGGTCGACCTCCTACCAGGATCGAGTTTTGGGATAGAGCCCATACGCCGAATGACTCTACTAAGTCTCCCGCAACATTAGCTATATGGGTAACAGGTGTTATTATCATAAATAATTTTTAATATTAGGTAGTTAATAAAATGATTTAAGAAACTAACATATAAATAATAAATTATAGCACCAATTTCAAAATCTCTAGGACTAGCGTGTAGCTGAGTCGTAGGATGCTATGGGAGATTCTGAGCCGTTAGATTCCACCATCCCTCCGCCCAAGATTAACTTATCTCAAGTGAGGAAATGACTTTTTGGGTTGCATCTCATGATCTCCCACTAGCACTATCAGCAAGTATCGAGTGTTGAGGCTGTCGAGGGTACCAACATATAGATTACATGGAGGTATGTATTTTATTATGTTTCTCGTTATTTCATAATTTATATCACTTCATAAATTAGTAAAGTTATTTTTATTTTCGAAGGCTCTAGCTAGCGTCAACGTCCAAGAGCACCTATTAGACCATCTCATATGGGTGCTAACTTGGACGACGAGCTATTCTAGAGGTTTATGACGGTTGTGTCGGAGACTGATAATTAAATTTTATATCTATTTATTAAATGTTTTTTACTTAATTATTTGTGCGTTTTCAAGTATTTTATTTGGTTTTTATTTATTTATCTAATTTAGTAGAATTTAGTTTTTCATTATTTTTATTTATTATTATGTATTTTATTATTTTTTTAATTAATTTTCATTTTATTTTTTGTAGAAAAGCAAAATGAGTGGCAAAATCATAATTACTGGAACATAAGGCTGGGTGCATGCCATGGCACGCTAGGAAGCTGATTGGCGCGACTGGGACGAGGCAGGAAGGACCCGCGCATTACGCGGGGTCATTAGGCTGGTAATGTAAGAATGGGACGACGCCGTTTCCGAAGGCAGGGGAGTATTTTTTTTGGCGCTTTGCGCGGGAAGGTTTGATCTGCAGCAATGCGCGTTTGGCGCGTGGGCAGAGCTTTGCATGAATTGATTTTACTTCCGTGTGGATCCCACACGTTTTTCCTTTGATTCCTTTGCAGATTTTCAGCATGTTAGTATAATTCGTAGGGGCAAACAGTTATAATTAAGAAGTAGTTTATATAAATTAGGATATTGTATATTATATTTTAAATAGGCTTTTAATTTTTATTAGGTTTAGGAGAAATAAATAATAACTCCTATAAATATGTAATTAAAGGCTGATTGTAAGGTGTGGGGAAAAAGTCAACGAACTTTATGGGAGGCTAATTCTCTTTCAAAAATTTGGAGTTTAAGAATATGCAAGATATTAACAAAGATGGACATGGATTGAAGAAACATAGAGATACAAGATTGGTGGGAGACAATTTTTATTCTCTAAATTTTTATTTATTTTTGTTTTTTTATTGATATTGAATATTTTGTGATTATAATTTTATTTACTATGAATGACTTTTTAATTTAAGATTTTAATGAAATTTAATGTTTAGTTTAAATTAATTTTCTCTCCGTTTGGTTGGCACTATATGAATTAATTTAGTATATTTTGTGCGTTCATGTTTAATTACCTGATCAACAATTAATTTGGGATAATCAATATAAAATTGGAAGATATATTATTGGTTTAGATATGAAAATAATAACACGTGTTTATGTTATTGTTTTTAGGATTGAATGTATAATTTGTGTATATGATAGAAATATACTTGTATGCCATGTGTAACCAATTGAAAAATTTGATCTTAGTGAATCTATTCTAATTTAAATTACATAGGAATATAATAATTTAATTAGAGTGAATATTTTTATATGCTAATGGAAAGATGCTTATAAATAAATTAAGAATTCCTGGTTAAGAATTCATCGTCACCTTACAATTAAATGAAAAGTTATGAGATTGAATGAAGCATTGAGTGAAATTGAATTCTTAGATTTATTTTATTATTTAGTTATTTATTTTTATTATTTAGTTTATTTATTAATTTTAGTTTAATTCATCTATTTAAATAAGATTGAATTGATATAAAATTGGTACTTGAAAAATATTAGATATAATTCATTGGGGGTTCGACATTCTTGTTATCATTATATTACTTGTTGATCATGTATACTTGCACATAACTGTTAATTATTAAATTACACCAACATAGACATTTGGTACGGATTCGATATTCCATCATCAGGACTTGCCTAGCCATGTGCGCCTTCATCAGCTTGTTCAGGATATTGCAACTGGGGCCACTGCCGAGAGTACGGGTATCTCTTCGGAGTAGTTCACCGCGACGAGGTAGTACGGATGGTGGTGACCCTACTGTTGGAAGCTTTTGGGACAATGCTGAGTTAGCCACCAACTACTCAAGTATTTTATTCATTTTAGGTTGTATTTGTTGTATGTTACTTAAAACGATATTTAATTGTTTCTGTAATTCTCAATCACCGACTAATAGTTTATATTTTTAATTGTATCAACAGGGAGGTGATGCCGAGCAGGGTAAGAATGACGAGCTCGCTGATGATGGCAATGATTTTCTGACACCAGAGCAGTGTCGTCGACCCCGCAATACTTACTTATATTGTCAATTGTAGTTAGGCTTACTTACATTGTACATCAATGTAATCATTTAACTTATATTTGTTATACATCATAAGTTAATTTATGTTTCTTTCTTTCTTAGTTTAAAGTTGAAATATGTATTTATGCTTGTTTTTTGGAGGATTAGTTGTGTATGAGGTGAAACAAGTTAGTTACATTTATATGTATGTCTTATTGTTAGGAAAAACTGGTTGAAAATAGGTATATGTACAATTTGTGGTTTAAAAATCTGGAAATTGAAAAAATAAAAATAAAATATTATTGCCGATGGAATAAGATAATTCTGACGAAAATTTCGTCAATTTTTTTTTCCAAATTCATTGCAAAGTGTACAAATGGCGTGTTTTTTCTGACGAAACACGGTGTCAAAATTAAATAATGTAGAAAATATATTATCTCTAACGGAATTTCCATCGAACCTAGTACCGTTGAGATTAATTATTTTCAACATAATTTTTGATAGATTTATCGATGACCTTATATCAGACATAATTTCTCCGTTGAAAATATCCTTATTCCGATAGAATAAGGTTATTTTTGATAGAATATTCCATTAGAAATAAATTTTTTTCTTGTAGTGAAGGGGTGGCATGAAATTGTGTTCAAGAATGACTTGGATGTCATGGATAATTGGCATTTGGATGGTTTTGGATTCTATGTGGTTAGGTAAGCTTTTTATTGTAATTATTCATTTAGTTTTATTATAATATACTCCCTCCAAATTTCTTTTAATTGATGTTTTAGGAGAAAATACAAAGACTAAGAAATACAATTAGTGGTTTGTCTGATTGATCAAATTGCATATAAAATTTTAAGATTACCCTTCTAAATTTCATGGGAAAGATAAAAGATAAACAAATTAGTAATTAATGTAGAGATAATAAGGGAAACTACGTCATTAATGCTTCGTTGAAACTTGAAATATACAAAAATTTGAATTGGTGTGTTGTGAAAATTTCAATCGTAATGAAGTGAAATGCAGCCTTTTATGGTCAAATTGATTGTTTTTAGAATCAATATTTATTAGATTTATAAAATGAGCTCTAACTTAACATATAAAAACATTAAGCTCTCTAACTCAAAACCAATTTGTTATAAGAAGAGTTGACCTTAGTCAGTAAATACTAGATATATTTTTTCAAGATAGTCGATATGGGATAACGTATATACTCTAACAATATTTGCACTATTTATTTATTTTTATTTTTTACAAATATAGGTCGTGAGACTATGACAGTATGAAACCACATAGAATTTCCTATGGAAAACCTTATATTAACAATGTCAGAATTTTAGATAAAAATGTTTAATTATTACTTTTAATATGTTAGTTTGACTATAAAAATTAAACACATACTAGATATATTTTTTCAAGATATTTGATACGGGATAACGTATATACTCTAACAATATTTGCACTATTTATTTATTTTTATTTTTTACAAATATAGGTCGTGAGACTATGATAGTATGAAACCACATAGAATTTCCTATGGAAAACCTAATATTAACGATGTCAGAATTTTAGATAAAAATGTTTAATTATTACTTTTAATATATTAGTTTGACTGTAAAAATTAAACACAACCAGTTTTTCTAGGAAGAAAGGTAGTACCATGTAAAGAGCAACGCTAGGGACAACAATTATACACCAAAAGTTATGTACACATAGTATAACAAAGGAGAGAAAATATGTGACGCCCCCAAATCTGTGTACTATCGACAACGAACCTGGGTCATCACGATCCAACACTAAATCCTTTTGTGTATAGATATTATAGACTTATAATATTGATAACCATATCGTTCCCCGGAAAGAGAGGGCCTCCCGTTAAAACGGCTCGCAATCAAATAACCCCTTTCCTAGACAAAACTTTTTAGACACTGTCAATACTGATAACTAGTCTAATAATATTACCTCAACCTTTGACTTTACAAAGTAACCTTAACATTAACTAACTTGAAATATAACTTAAATACACAACATAATGTGCTAATAATAGTACAATACCATTGATATAATAATAACATTACAATTCCCAATTTCTTTAGTCTCGTTACAAAAAGTCATATCGACTTAAGTTCTATTACACATAAAGAAGACAATTATACATGTTTCTTAACGTAAGTACTTTTCTTTCTTCCCCCTTACTGCCAGATTCTTCTTGTATTTCTTCCTTAGCTGCAAATAAAACATATTTGCAAGAATGATTAAAGAATTGCTCAGTAAGTCTAAAATTATGAATATAAATAATTCATACTTTTCTGATTTTAAAGAATAATAGCTTAACAAAAGATTCCAATAATTATTCATATAATAAACTGATTGGTTATTAAGGCAAGAACTAATAATGTTCGTCAGTTACTTGAACAAACTTAGGACTATTTGGTTTTGTCCAAAAATCACTTGCATAGATTGAGAACTGTTCATTAGTCATAAAGATTTAGAACTCTTTGGTTTTGTCCAACAATTACTTGCACAGATTGAGAACTCACCGATTTTGTCCAAAAGTCACTTGCATAGATTGACAACTATTCGTCAGTCATAAAGACTTAGAATTTGTCTATCAGTCAACAGACCAAGAACTTACCGTTTATATTTATAGGGGATCAGTCTACAAATACCATATGTTATGCATAACATTGTAATTAAGTTGGTTAGTCAACACATCATAAATCTCCCCATGAATAAGGGTTTCTCATCTCAGTTACTAACATACAGATATCACCCTAAAACGATTTGGTTTGGCAACAATAAACTTATCTCAAATAAAGAATTATAACAATTCAATATGTCAACAAATAATTATTTTGTAAGGAATTTCTCAGTAATCGAGTTAAGCCGAATCAAATGGCATTAACTTATCTCAATAAACCATCTCATATAATAATGAATTTCATAATTTAATTGAATTTCAAACAGCTAACAATAAAATAATTTAGAAATTTCTCAAAGCGAGGGAAAACCTGCTTGTTTTACCTTTTACCATTTATGCTAATTTTTGAACCTCGTTCAATCTATATAGGTAATGAGGTGGACATACTAATTAGTCATAATATGACTCCTCAATAATCTTAAATCATGACCCCTAACTTCGATTATTTAGCTTTTACGATGCTTGATCGTAAAAACCCTAGTTTTTCTCAAAATTGTTCAGCTCGACACCCTGACGCCCCAACGCCCATGAACTAGTGACTCGATGCTTGGCTACTACCAATGCAACACCAGGGCATAGTGCTCCTTTTGGAAGCCCTGATGCTACCGCAAAACCCTAGGCCAAAATTGATTCCTGAATATTTGGTTGCACGGTCTTATCTACTTAAAACAAGCATTCTGAACATTTTATAAGGTATTTTGAATGATTCTTTTTCTCGTGTATGCGTAACTTCCACCTCTACAACTTTTCTTTTGATTGTATGGTCAAATTCCAAACATATGAGGTTGCACATCTCTCACAAAAACTAGTAAAATCAAGGTTTCGCTAGTTCATGCTTTCGATTTCTCTAACTAGTTACCACTTGGGTTAATTAGCTAGTTTTCCTGACTTATGACTCACTAACAGCTACATACATAATCATAAGCCAAAATATGCATAAATTTATAAGTTCTAACACAAGAATTTATGAACGAAATAACATACGAAATAAACGATCTAGGTTTACCTCTTGAAGTGCTAGTTTTTTAACTTCAATTATTCAAGCTCTAACTTATCCTTTCCTTATCTATTCTAACAAATCATAAGCCAAAATATGCATAAATTTATAAGTTCTAACACAAGAATTTATGAACGAAATAACATATGAAATAAACTATCTAGGTTTACCTCTTGAAGTGCTAGCTTTTTGACTTCAATTATTCAAGCTCTAACTTATCCTTTCATTCTCTTTTCTAACAAACACTCTCAAGTATGATTCTTAAGTTTCTCTCTTGTGTTTCTTGTGAATTGGTGAGGAATTATGAAGGAGAGGTGGTTCTATTTATAGGTACCAAAACTTGGAAAAATATCACCACCAATAAATCTAACCAACCACCTAGCATGGTGAGTCACAAGTTTCCTTAACACACTTTTTGAGTCACTATGGTGAGTCACAAGCTTCCTTAACACACTTTAACGAGTCACCATGGTGAGTCACAAGCTTCTCTAACACACTTGCAATGCTAATTTAGCTTAACCCTAATTAGCTTTTCTTAGCTATTTTTAATATTGCATACATGTTTAATTAGTTGTAAGTAATCCTCACTTTGTTGGTTAATTGATGATTAGTAGCCTTACTTAGTAACCCCAGGCTCACAAGAGGACACATCTCACCATGCAATGCTGGACAACACATTGTAGGAGCCAAGTCCAACTTAAAAACTAAGTGCTAGACAAAAACAATACATACATGTTCTATATTCTTGCAATTAGCCTTTGTGGCTCTCCTAGCCTCCCTAACAACCCCCCTCTAGTTCTCTTAGCCAACTTGGTTTGCTTTCCCAGTTCAATTGCTAAGTTTAGTTAGTTAGTTGCCAAAGTTGACTTTTAGTTATTTGTGAATAGTGATTTCATAAATACACCATATAAATACTTAGGAATAATACATTATAGAAAAAATTTTCATTCCCCGTATCATACTCCGTATTGTATAGATGAATAGTGATTTTCTAGTTTTATTTCACGTATAATTTTTATACCTATATAATATACACATTAAAATCCATAACACATAGTTTAGGTTATAAGTTAACCTCTTTTAATCATATACGATCGTATTTATAAGCCTTATAAATATTTGAGATATTACAAAATAAGGAGCGAGATCTACAATTGAATATTTTACGCATTTTTATTGATAAGTAATATATGGATCTTACTCTTGGTGCACATTTGTGTGTGTCAGTTGGTGAATATAGTATTATTCCTACGTAAATGATCTAATATTATGTACACCAATATGAACCATGTTCAAATGGATTAATTTTGATGAATTATACTTGATTTAACTTTTAGGTTTAAAAATGGAGATTAAACACTAGAATTGCATAACACTTACAACCTTTTTGATCTCGTTATTTGTACAACTGTCCAATTGTATCCCGGAGGATGGACTGCAGTTTACACATTCTTTGACAACCTTGGAATGTGGAACTTGTGATCACAACACATGAAGCGCTTGTACATGGGAGAAGAACTCTATATTTAAGGTCATAATGTTGATCCTAACCATGCCAAGGAACAACTACCACCTCAAAAACTTCTTTTATGTGGTGAGTGTTATTACAACTAGCTCTTTTTTTCTTCCTTTTTTTAGACTTGTTTGCTTAGAGTGTGTTTAGTGTATTTAGTGTGTTTGGTACGTTTAGAAGTTTAAGCCAACTTTAAAATCTTATTTGCCTAAAAATAACTTATTTCATACCTAACTTATTTACACAAATGCAATGTTTGGATTTTAAACACACCACACCAGTTCTGGTGCGATGAATTTTGGTGTTTGAAAATCCAAATGTACTAAACGATACTGCTGCAAATTAATCGCTAGCAACTAGACAAATGATTGTTAATTTTTAACTTTAGTCTTTCATGTTTTTTTTCCTTTTGAAAGATGTATCAGTGTAATGTATGAACCTCTTAAAATTCGAACCAAACACCCAAAATACGTGAAATTTATTAGGGGATTGCGTTACTATTGTTGGGATATTTTACATGAATTTCACTTTAGATAAATTCAAAGTGTAAATGAGTTAATAAGTATAATGCTGTCTCAACCTAATAGGTTAACCTTTTAAGTAAGGAGGTTATCCAACATGTTTATTGAGTCAGTCTACATAAGTGTATGTTGTATTGGTAATGAATTAATGTGTAATGGATCGTATAATTCCGCTACAAGTGATATCAGAGCCTATGGTTCGATGTGCCCAAGTATCAGGTTGGTACTCCATAGTAGACCCATTCGTAGGTTGCGTGTTACTCCCTCCACGCAGTGGAGCAAATATAGTTGAGTCAGGTGGGATACAAGGGGATCATTTATGCGTTTATCACTATAAGGTGAAGTATAATTTGAGTCGAATGGAGCTGGCTCAGAATGACTCTAAAAAGCTGCTAAGAGTGAAGGATTCACAAGGAGCAAAGTTATACTCCCACGTTTGCCTCCAGCGTGATGAAGTAGTATTAGAGTCAAGTAGGGCTCTTGAAAAGACTTAAATAAGTTGTGCTCAATGGGTGACTACTCTAGTATGATACTTGTGATAGGTATTCAAGTGAAAGGTGAAGATTGTTAGCATATTTCATATGAATCTCACATCGGATAAATTCAAGAGTGTAGATAAATTAATAAATATGGAGGAGTCTCAACATTATAGGTTAACTTTATAGGTAAGGAGGTGATCTTACATGCTTATTGGGATAATCTACATAGGTGTTCGCTATATTGGTAATGAATTGATATATGATGAATCGTACAATTCTGCTACAAGTGAATCTAAAATAATCTCAATCAACAAACCCAAAAATGAAAACGAAAATAACAAATAAACATCCATAAATAAGATACAATATTTAACGTGGAAGACCCTTAAAGAAAAAAATCATAGGCCACTATATCGCTAATAATGGGTTTACAATAATCCTCTTAAGTTTTTCATCCTAAAACTTAAGATTACACAATAAATTGAGAGAGTATAAATTTTTCTTTAATTTAATTAGATTGAGAAATCTAATTAATTTCACCACTCAAAATATCTTAAACAATAAAATCTTATAGCTTTTAATTGACTAGAGATGGAGGCAGATACTCACAAACAACAAATTATAATCCTCTCAATTTATTATTTTGGTTGCCTTTTTTCTACCGAGCTTCTCTCTTGTAATAATAAGACTCTCTCATACCCTTATTCATAGTATTCTTTCTAATTCATTCTCATTATGAATTGGAAATAATTTATTCTCTTAATTAGATTAGGATCACATTTACTATCTTGGTCACCGACCAAACTAACAAATAAATTATTTTTCAATTTGGATTCCTTTCATGGGTGGGGACCCATACTAACAACTATGACATTTCTAGCAAGCTTGCTTTTCTTATGCTTATAAGTTGGAGGTACACTTTTTGGTCTCAAAAGGCAAAATTCGTGTAACAAAATGGGTCAAATCAAGTTTTAGCGTACCAAGGCTCAATCCACTGTCTCAATAATATGTTCCAAGTCATCTTAGCTCATCACATATTCACTCAGAAAGTCATGACTGACTGTATTATTGGTAGTAGTTTTAGTGCTTATATACGTATCAAACTATTTTACACGTTTCAATGTGGTCTGGAGTGTTATGATTGGTTCTATTGAGAATGTTTGGAGAGATCTTCTCTCAATAACAAGTTTTGCTCACTTGTATCAAGTTTTTAGTAATGGAGTTTAATTTATAATCTAATAGATCACAAAACTAGAACATAATTTCAAAGTGCCAAGTAATTAAAGCCGAAAAGGGGTCTATTTTATTATTTTTCTTATTGTACTTTTTTTTATTCTACATATGCATGAAAACGAAGGTAGTATTTTGTTTGTTCTAAGATTTCTAAGATATCTCTTGGTTTAGTTGGCTATATATATATTTGCAGGAATTTTCAGTGGTTCCTTAGCTCCGGCCCCGTCTCCCGATACCGGAGCATGAAAGGAAAAGTTGATCCTTCTGGAATAAATCGTACCTAACATAATGCTTTCTTCTTCATGTACTCAACTTCCTCAAATTTTTCTTACCGGCCATTTGTTAAATTGTAAGATGGGAAGAAAATTCTTTAGTAGTGCATATACCATACTCATTATAATACACAACAAGTAAGTTTGATATGTAATGTAATTATCAGATGAAATTGAGGCACTATTACAATTTGGTAAACAACCTTGCTTTTAGATTTCAAATATTTTATGTGAGAACTTTGAGTGCAATATTCATACTCTAATAGAGTAATACACCATAATCCAAATTATAAGAATATTATTAGCTTTTAAAAAAGTTAATTTAAAATAATTTCAAATTCAAAGTTGAACTAAAAATTATAGAATAATAAATCTTATAATTAATAGTATTTTAAATAGGTTACAATATTGATCATTATATCAGTCAATGCTAAATAAATCTATATTAATTTTGAACTTGAAAATCTCTCAAATTAACTTAAAAACTAGTTAATTAATTGGAATTTTATAAAATGATCTTTGTAGTTTTTTTTTTCTCTTCTAAAATTTGGATATATTGAAGGGCCAAAAATAGTTTTTTTTTGTGTGTGCAAAGTTCGTCCTATACGTTGAAGATATTTTTTGATGAAGATATTTTATTAAAATGAGTAATTAAATACTTGTTTTATGATTTTACAATTAAACCATATCGTTGGTGATTGTATTATATTATACTAATAGCTTAATTACAATAGTTATTAAAATAAATTTATTATAGGCGGTTGATAATGTGAGACCAAAAATGTTGCTGCCCATAAGTCCATATAGACATGCACAGTAGGTCGGACTGGTCCGGCCTGACCTCGGCCTGGCCTGGGCCTAGTAAGCTTTGGTCGTTGACCAGGCTAGGCCATGCTTTGATTTTTTGGCCTGTAGGCCGGGCCAGGCCGGGCTTCTCGATCAAAGTCTGGCCTTTCGAGGCCTGTAGGCCAGGCCGGGTCGGGCCAGGTCAGGCCTAAAAATGTAATCAACTAATTTTTAATGTGAAATATAAATATTAAATAAACTAACTACTATATTAATTAAATATATTGACAAAAAATTAAAAATGAGTAATTAATCAATAATAAATAATGAGTCGGTTACAAATATTTTGCTTCAAAATATTTTAAAAATGTCTTCAAAATTCAAATCTTCAAAAAAATATAACCTTTTTGAAAGTTGTAACCACAAATTGTGATAAAAAAAATATCCCACAAATCACTACCATAAAAAGTTGTCCCTTTGGCAAGACCATACTTGTATGTAACCTTTTTTTATTTTGTTTTTCTAGTGAGCATGAAAAAGGAAAATATGTATGTACATTGATCACCAGTAAAAATGTATCCATATTCTTGGTATTTGTATGAGACTGCCATAGAAAAATTCAAACTCATTCTGTACCACACCAACATGAGGTCATAAACAAAGAGATTCTGTACCACACCAACATGAGGTGATAAACATAGTTTATAGTTAAAACGAATTAGCTAGGCTGGGCCGGTCCTCTGCGTAGGCTGGGCCGGGCCGGTCCTCTGCCTAGGCTAGGCCGGGCTTTTACATAGGCCGGGTCAGGCCGGTCTTTTTTGTAGGCCGAGCCAGGCCGGACTTTTACGTTAAAATAACAGCCTGTTCAAAGACTGTAGGCCAGACCGGCCCGGTTTGGGCTTTGACCAGGCCGAGCTCAGGCCAGGCCAAGCCGGCCTGTGGGCCGTAGGCTTTTTGTGCATCTCTAATCCCATATATAGATGCCTGCCTCAAGCTCTTTAGAACTTGGAGCTTATGAATTGTAATGCAAATTGTGTAGCTACTAAGATTACTAGAAGATATTTAGCAAGTCACTACGATGCTAGGTTCTTCTTTGTCATCCTGAAAATGCATAAGGCAGTCCATTGTCTCAAGATCCCAATAAATGCTGAGTACATAGCCATGACACATACTTATTGCAAATTCACTTAGTTTCTCTTTTAAAATAATTATAATATTTTGTGGCAATAAATCTGCACTTTACATAAAGAGATTGACTGACACTTGGCTAGAGAAAAATTGCAACAAGGCGCTTGAGAAAGAGTGTCCACTTGCTTACTAATGTCAAGCTCAATGCTACTAAATCGTGATTGTATACAATACGGTAGAATAAAATCAAAAACAATAAAATGCATTTTGCGAAGTATAAAGCATAATAAGTAGATTTCTTCGAATTATTTAGTTGGTATAAATTGAAATACATTTTCGAAAATTCGTTAGAAATAATTTTCTTAAACGATATAATTAAATTCAATAAAGATATAAACTGACTGTCTAATTTTCAAGTGTAGTGTTACAATGTGTATTTTTAAAGAGACTATTTTATGTCATTGTTTACTGAACACTTATAAAACGAGCTTATTTGTCTACCAAAATTGACATTTCCTAGAATTTTGTATGTTTTTAATAGAGTTTTAAATTTATTTATGTGATAATTATGTTTTTCAATATTCTAGACATTTTATAGGATGATTCTAGATAACCGACCAGCTTGGCTTCTATTAAATTTGATTGTAACCATTGGTTTTATGGTCTAAGGATTGTATAAGAGCATGACCCACATGTGTAAATCATAAAATCAGTTAAACTATACGTGTGTAATAGAAGTCATGGATAAAAGAAAAATATTTTGAATCAACTAATTTAGTTTATCTAAGTAAATAGGTAAAAAAATAAAATAAAATTGAATCATCAAATTTAGTGTTTCAGAGAGTGTACCATGAGTTGAAATGTTTGTACCAAATCATAATTCCCTTCTATATTTACCATTTTCCAATTGCCTTGATATTGGGTCAATAAAGTAGCTTTTAATGATTTCAAACTTTATTTTTTCGATGACAATAATTTCATCCAAATTAATTGTATGTTGTAGACAGAGTTGAGACAAGATTATTGCTGGGACATAATTTATTGGACTTTATATTTTAAATATGGGCTAAAGATTATTTTATGTGGGAGTTGGACTGAGTTATTTTTATCTACTATGATGGGCTTGGCCATGGGTTGACCCATTCAATTATTCTTATCCTTTGGGCGGTTTGGGTAAGTGAATGAAGATGTCATGCTTCCACTCAGAAAAAGGTGATAGGACTTCTAGCAGTGCATGGATGAATATATACACAAAGTCTCGCAAGGGAACCAGATAATGCTTTTCTACATGCAAAATGAGAGCTATCAAATATCTTATATTTATTCCAATATATACTTTGGTTCTCTATTGTGACATTTAATCGCCTGTACTTATTCTTGGATCGGAGCATCCTCAGATGGCCCAAGCCGTTACCTAATCTGTGGGGTGTTTAATGGTTTGTTAAGTGTGCAAGTATTTTGCTGTGAGGTGATTTCGGCAAGAGAAAGAATTTGACGTCAACATTGGCACTATAAGGAGAGCTGTTTGATATTTGGTACATAAATCACCAGGTTGCCTTAGTTGAAAGGTTATTTTTATGGCAGAAAGAGGTAGTTCAAGCAGGGGTCATCAATGATCCTCCATTGAACCACGTATGCAAAGTATTAGAGGTCCAGTGAGGGATAGGTTGGGGACTGGTCAGTCGAGGCTAAGACAGGTGCATGCTCACTCAGAGCTTGTCAGGAGGCGTTTGTTTACACCATCGTTCACGTTGGAACCTGATTTGCATAGGAGAGATATAGAAGAAGAGGCGACACCATCGGGAAGAGTTTCACAACATGAGCATGGAGATAGGGACATACGATACATAATTAGAGAAGTAGAGATTAAGTTGGAAGCCTTACAACGTGAACGACAAGAGTGGCAAGCGCACCTATTGGAGTTGAATAAAAAGGGTCCATCTACTACTGTTGACTGCAGGGAGCGGGCGGATACCCCACAGAGTCAACCTTAGTTGAAGCAAGGGTGGGTAAGACAATAAAAATTTGATGAGTAATACCAACCTTAGGGTTATATGAGGCATCATAGAAGGGTCTGTCAGGACGATACAAGAAGTCAGTACTAGCTTCAGAGTCATATGAGGCATCATGGAATGGTCGGTTAGGACAATACAAGAGGTCAATATAAGTCTTAGGGTTATATGAGACAACCAGACTAGGTCGATAATGATCGGTCGGAAGAAATGAGAGAGCACGATTCTTCGGGTCGATATTCCCGGGGAAAAGCTTAATCTCCAGAAGATAGAAGGGGCCACGAAAGTACAAAGGTAGAACCAGGACGGGAAGAACAACGAATAATTCCTTATGTGTCTATTTTCGACCAGGTTAGCTAAAGAATTTTTGAGCTGGAAAGGAGATTGGCCGCAGTGAAGGCAAGACCAGCAGCCCGGTCAGAGCCGAAAGCATGAAGGCCCATGCCTTTGGACCCAAAGTCTCCATTCTCAGTAGCCATTGACTAGGAATAGGTTGACATAAGGAAAAAGTTGCAACCTCTAGAGATGTATGATCTCGGGTGACCCGTATGACCACACCAGTTCATATGAAAGAGTGATGAGATATTATAACCACTATGAAGCCAGGATGTGTCAGATCTTGGTGACGACACTGAAGAAGGGAGCTAAACAGTGGATGATGTCGTTACCTCCTGATTGAATTAATTCATGGACCGAGTTGTGTGGTCAGTTCTATGAATGGTTTGGAAGTAACAAGAGGAGGGGCAAGGTGACTGCGTCTTTGATGCAGGTCAAGCAGAAGCCAGAGGAGTCCTTGGGCCAGTACGTATAAAGGTTTTGGGATGCGGTGGAAACGATTACTGACCTCAATATGATACAGGCGCTGAGATTTTTTAATACGGGGGTGGATGTCACTCGAAACAAAAATATGATGAAGGATGTGATGTTCAATCCTCCAAAAGACCTCTTAGACCTATATGAATGGGCTAAAAAGTTTATTGCGATCAAGGAGGCCATGAATAGTTTGATGCCAAGGAGTAAAGGCATGGACAAAAAACCTTATAGTGGAAATAAAAGTGGAGATAACAGACCTAATATCTTCGATCGAATGGGTCCGAAAAGGGGACAATCGAATGCAAATAAACCTCCTTACTAGCCTTGGGCGAAGAATAGACCTTATACTCCTCTAAATGTAGATCGAGTTAAGGTATTGGTGACTATAAGAAATGAAGCTACATCTGGGCTGAGATCGACGGGATCGAGGACAAATAGGTCAGGTCCATATTATTAGTATCATCGCCAAGCTGGACACTTGACGGAGACATGTGCCGGGTTAAAATACATGATCGAGTCAAAGGTACGAAGGGTGTATTGACACAGTTTGTGGGTGGTCGGGAGGGACAAGCTCCTAATCCCGAGCCTATGGTTGAGAAAAGGGCAGAGCAGGGGAACCAACCTCGGAGGGTTATGGATGTTATCATAGGAGGGTCGACGTAGAGGTAGACTAGTGAAAAATATCGATCCTCCTCTTATGCAGTCTTGGCATTGACGAACCAGCCTCCCAAGGTAGAGCGACCTTTTCCCAACACGGTGATCTCATTTTTGGAGGAAGATTACCCAGCCAATGCAGTTGAGCCACACGAAGGAGCTCTGGTTATCACTACATAGGTCGGCCCGGTAGACATGAAAAAGATAATGATTGATAATGGGTCGTAAGTAGACATGCTATTGTTATCCGATTTATATATGGTCAATTCGCGCAAGTATACACGGTCAATCAAATAATATTGAAAGAAGAAGGATGTCGAACCCACATGGAACAAGTAATAATAATTATTCCAACAATCAATTTTAAATCAATTGAATCTAATTTAAATGATCACTAATGTTGATTATGAAACATAAAACTAATTAACAACGAAGAATTACTGGATACTAAATGGCTTATGATTACAACTTTCCCAATTGCATCATCAAAATGTCATCATCTCAATTCTAATCAATTAATCATATGGATTGTTAATTGAGATTGTCTTCCTATTTATTAATGTTTTCCAATAATTAATAAAAAGATATATTCCAGTTATGTTTCTATCTTCATGCAAAATACATAAAATAGATTCATTAAGCACAAACTCTCAATCATATTATATGTGGCACATAGATATTTTCATCATATGCACTATTATGCTATTTTTCATAAAAAAATTAAACAAGTTCACATGTTATTATACCCAAATCTATTCTTAGATTTTATGTTTCAATTTCATCTAAGAAATCAAACAATTGTTGATCAGACAATTATAAATTAATGCAAAAGATAATAAACAATCAAAACAGATTAATTAAATGAAAATAAGATGAATCAATTAAAGCTCTGCAATTGGTTTCATTGAAATCCTAAATAAAAGTTTAGCCCATCACTAAAGAAGAAGTCAATTCCATAAAATAATAATTAATCCACATCGTAAAGTTATAAAAATTAAAGAAGAGAAGAGATAAAAATTCTTATTCTTCTAACGCATTCTTCAATCTCTGCCTTCAATTCTTGCTCCTTCGCGTTGAATTCTTCTTCGGATCTTCAATTAATCCGTCTTCTAATTACATTTTTAATTATGATAGATCTATGTTAGTTCACTTAATTCTTTGTTAGACTCTCCTAAAATATGTATTTTGAAATATATTTATAGGTTACATATCAAATCCTTAGCATTAGAAAGAAACTCAATCCAATTCGGAGTCAAAAATATCAAAAATTGCATCCAAATCAAGTTTGGCTCATCACCCAACACCGTCAGTGTTGTTTGGAGCATTGTCGGTGCTGAACTTTCTGCCTACCAGTTCCAGTGGTGCTTGAATAATACTACTATCAACGCCGCCGACGCTGACCCATGTTCTGCACTGATGTCCTCTGGTCAAATAGCCATAACTATCTCATACAAACTCCGATTGAGATGATCTCAGATGTTCCAAAAAGCTAATAAGTAGATCTAAAACTTTCATGTTTTAGTATTTGACAAATTTTTAATGTGTTATGGTCAAAATTAGGTTAAAACAAAGTCAAAAAACATAAAAATAAAATAAAACACTTAAAACTAATATAAAACACTTAAAAACTCACAAAATATTAAGTTAAAAGATAATAAATACATAGGTATAAAAACCTACTTATCAGGGCCATTGCCCAAAGAAAAGGGACAACTCCAATATGTGGTGGTGGCTATCGATTATATGACCAAGTGGGTGGAGGCTAAACCGCTTTGCTATATTACCGAAGAGGATTATTTAACATTTATGAAGGAATCGGTAGTATTTTGATTTGGCATCCCAAGGGTACTCATCTTAGACAATGGTACACAGTTTGTAGGAACTAAATTTGAGCAATTCTTGTCCGATTTGGGAATTTAACATTGAAAAACCTCGGTCGCATGCCCCCAATCTAATGGCTAATTCGAGGTCATTAATCAAACTCTACTCAATGGAATTAAAACGCGACTAGATGATGCAAATGGTAAGTGGCCAGAGGAGTTGCAAAGTATCCTATGGGCTTATCAGACAACTCCACGAAAGACCACGAGGGATTCACCTTTCAGGTTGGCGTACGGGACAGATGAGTTGATCCCAGTCGAGATTGGATCTTTCTCATTCAGAGTGTCTAATTTCAGGGAGTTGAACAATAAAGAGGGACTTCAGCTTAACCTTGATTTGTTAGATGAAGTTTGGGATGCTGCAGTATTGAGATTAGCCACTTATCAGCAGAGGAAGGCTAAATATTATAACCAAAGGGTTCGAGTTAGAAGATTTGAGGTGGGAGATCTGGTACTTAGAGAGGCCAAGGCCTCGACTCTGCATAATACATGCAAATTAATACCTAATTGAGAAGGCCCTTATAAAGTCATCAAAGTAGTAAAGGATGGTACTTATCGGCTTAAGAATATAGATGGGGCCAAGGTGAAAAACACTTGGCATGCAAGTCGACTGAGAAGGTATTATGAGTAATAGGAGACCTTTTGTTACCTTTCTATTTTTGGCAATAGTATATTATAGTTGGAAGAATTATTCAGTTGTAACGAAATAATCACGTTTCAATGAATAAAGAGTATATTTTATTTGTTGACTTATTTAATTGATTACATATGAAGTTCCTGAAGTATATATTATAATTGTTCGATAGAAAGGGAGGATTATTCAATTGTAATAAATTTAAACAGAGCTCGATAAAGGAGTGATTCATTATATTTATTAACTTGTTTGAATTATTGACATATGAAATTCCTACTGACAAACTATACAAAGAAAAAGGATGAAATAAATTTACAGATCAGTTAGGGGTTTAGGGGATCGGTGGGAGGATTGTCATCTGTTCTACGCTCCAGTTCATCAGTTGGGTCATCTTTGAGCCAGAATAGGTTATCGGAGAAGCCTATTGTCTTTTGGTCTATACCTACTACTTAAATCTTTAGGAGGGCAGCTCGGTAGCCTTTGCCAAATTCCAGGGCTATCTCTTCTGTTAATTATGACAAAGCTCTGTACTCAGTGATAATTTACTTATAGGTTATGGCAATTTCTTTGGTTTTTTCCCTTAGGTCGTGGTAGGCCTTCTTGAGGGCTTCGGTATATTTCTAAACTTGGGCATGTTCGGTGAAGCCTTTCCTGTTGACCTCAGTGAATTGGGCATGTAAATTGTTTAATTTTTTGAGTTGTTCTTAAAGTTGTTCATTTTGTTGGTGGAGTCGGACGATCTCAGTTTGGTGTTGCTCTTTTGTTTGGGTGTGCTCCGCCTGGTCCGAGCGGATCGTTGTTTCCAGGGTTTTTATTTGATGGTAGGCATCTAGGAGTTGTTGACGAATGTTTTTGTTCTATTTGGGGAGCTCGGCCTGTTGGAGGAGTTGTTTGTGAAGAGCTCATTTCTCCTTAGTGAACTGTTGAAGGGAAGATTGAGTGGCAACATAGGCTTCATGTAGTTGTTGAAGGTCGGTGCCGTATTTGTTCTTCTCTTCGACGGTTTTGGATTGGTGTTGAAGTCGATGGAGTTCGTCGAAGAGTTTTGTGTTAGCACTTGCGGGCTCTGTCAGTTGTTGATTGGTTTGGGTGAGCCCTTTATTTTCTACTCGAAGTCTCTTTATTTTCATATCTTACTCATGATTATTTCGGGTGACATCTCTATGTTTCTGGGCTAGTTCATTTATTTGTTGCCTCAATTGGAGATTTCTCGTTTGGCATTAGAGTATTTGGTTTCTGGCTCCTTGATCTTTTGGTCTGAGCTCGGTCTAGTAGCCTCTCTTCTCAAAAGCCTGCTGAATAAGGCGAGGAACTGCATAGAAAGCAAAGGTTAACAAGTGGGAAGGCAATTACAAATTAATGAATGAATAAAATAAATTGAGAAGTCATACCCGGCCTTACTGGACCATAGAGTCAAGGAACAAATCTTGGGGGAAGTTGAAGGCTTCAAAATATTGGAGGGGGAGTTCGGAACTGTCGTTAGCCAACCAGAAGGATGCTTTGGGGAAGTACTGTTGAAGTTTCGAGTTGAGGAAATGATTATATCTTAAATTAGGGGGTTGAGGGTCAATGTTGGTAGTTGTTTCAGGTATGGGAGTTGTTAGAGGGGGATTGGTAGTTGGGGTTTTGGGGGGGTGGGGTCGCTTGAGGCTCGACCGCTCCCGTTGGGATTTTTGTGGTATAAGTTATTGTAAGGGGGTTTGGATTGGTTATTATTTGAGGCTAAGGAAGAATTATGGATGTTCCAGCAGGATATTGATCGTGAGCCTTTACGAGCCGTCGACGTTTTCGTAGGGCGATGTTTAACTTATCGGCCTCGTTTAGTTAAGAAACATCCCTCTTCTAGGCAAGGGTGACCTCGGGAGGTGGTTGTTGTCGTGCTTCGGATGAGCCGATGGCAGACTCAGAAGTAGTTTTTTTTTTTGTTGGGCTTGGGCAACCCGACCTTTTTGGTTTTGTTTATTGGTTTGTCTCTTTGTATGAGCCTTCAAAATATAACGACAACTATCACTAGAGAAAAGACTCCAAAATTGGTGGATCCGATAGAAGATATGATTATCAGAGTGATCACAATAGTGATCGAAGACAAAAGGATGATAGCTCAAGAGACAAGGAGAAAAAGTAAGTATGAAGACTTTTCAGATAAAGATTACACTAACCAAAGGGTCTTAGCCTAACCCCCATCCCTTGGAAACTGAGAGGGTGGGGTTTCAAACCTTGGTAGTGACTAAGGTTGGGTATGTGTGGGGAAAAAAGGACTCCACCTCTAAACTCCAGTAGAGCCAAAATTGTTAATGAAATTAAAGACGAACCCTTCTCCAAAAGAGCTCCAAAGATTAAAGTTTTTGCTAGATAAAAGAAAAATAGTAAGTACTACTCTTACAATAAAGAGAAGGGTCAGGACATCAATAAGTGTTACCAACTAAAGCATTTCCTTGAGAACCAGGTATAAAAGGAAAATCTGGACTGCTACATACCAAGTAAAGGCAGACAATTGGTAATACCAAATGGCGTCATTGATGTTATTTTTAGTGATTTGATAGCTGTTATGTCTAGCACGCAAAGGAAGGCTTTCAGTCGAGCCATCCATCAGGTGTCTATCTAGCCAAAGAGTACTAAAAGTAATGTCATCACCTTTACTGATGAGGACTATCCCCCAAGTATGGTAACACCTCATGATGTTGTGCTTATTATAACTACACAAGTGGCTACCATAGATCTTTGGCATATGTTAATGGATAATGAAAGTTCAGTCAATGTACTCTATAGGCATGCATACAATCAATTGGACTTGGGGGACAAAAAGATAGAGTTTTGAAACGAGTCACCTCTCTATGCCTTCGGTAACATTCCTATCCTAATTGCATGAATAATAGAATTATCAATGATCTTCAACATAACTCCTCAACAATCCCCTCTAATGTAAATGTTAGGTGGTCTATGTTGATAACAACTACAATGTCATCTGGGGAAGAATAACTCTATCAGCATTCAAAACAAAGACTTATATTCCTCACCTGAAGATGAAATTTTCAAAGTACATATGGAGTTTAAAAAGTTATAGGGGATCAAGATATGTATAAAAAGTGCTATTTTTTAAACTCTTCAAGCTACTTCCATACGGATTAGCAAAAAAATAAACCATAAATATTAAGATGGAGCCCATTACTAAATATGGTATAGAACTACTAGTTATCCCAGTCGAAGAGATAGAAGAGATAGAATTATACACGGGCAACCATGAAAAAATAGTACAAATAGGGCTCAGACAACAGGCAAGTTTTTGGAGCTGCCTAATCGCCCTTCTGAGAACCATATACACTTGTAAAGTCATGCCATTTGGCCTTATTAACGTTAGAGCCACTTATCATTGCATATTGAATAAAATGCTTAAAAATTAAATTAGAGAAAATATAGAGATTTACGTAAGTGATATGATCATCAAGAGCATGGAAATTGAAGATTATATAGTGGACCTTAGGAAATGATTTCAAGATCTATGATGTCACAACATAAGGCTAAATTTGGATAAATGTACCTTCAACCTCAGAGCATGCAAGTTTTTAGATTTATATGGTCAGCCAAAAAAGGATTGAGGCAAATCTTGAGAAAAAATATCAGCTTTATTTGAATGCCGCCCCTAAAAAACTTTGAAGAGGTTCAGAGACTAATGGTAAGGTTGGCAACTCTTCTGTGTTTTATGGCAAGATCAGCAAAAAAGTGTATCCTCTTTTTTAATATTTTAAAGGGAGGCCAGAATAAAAAGACCTTTCAATAAACCAAGAAATGTCAAGAAGCCTTTAAGGGAATAAATAGATATTTATCTTCCCTTTTCATATTGACTAAAGCCTTGCCCAAAGAGGTTCTCTATCTTTACTGTCAGCAAGTCTCCCAGCCATCAATGCAACACTAGACCAAGAAGATTCTGAGGGACAGAAGTCAGTCTACTATGTTAGTCATCTTTTTTGAGATGTTGTGACTAAATATTTGAATCTTGAGAAGTTGGCATACACGTTAATGATTATAGTAGGAAGCTTTAACAATACTTCTAGGGAATAACCATTTTCATCCTAATAGATCAACCCTTCAAGTGTGTTCTTTTTCGGCTCGATCTCTCTACTTGGCGACCTGGGCAATTGAGCTCAGCTAGTTTAATTTAGAATTTTGTCCTCGAACTGCCATCAAGGCACAAGCTCCTAGTGACTTCATCATAAAATGTTACTTCCCCAAAGATATAGAGATTAATCAACTAACAAAGGAAGTTCTTATTCCTAATGAAGGGCAATCATTCAAAAAATCAACTTGGACACTATTTATGGACAGATCTTTCACTAGACTAAGAAGTGGGTCTGGAGTAATTCTCAACTTAGTAAAAGGTTTCAAAGTACAATAATCCATATTGTTCAACTTTATGGCTACAAATAACATTTTGGAATATAAACCTCTTCTAGTATGATTAAAATCGCCTCGAAGTCTTCAGGTTCAAAATTTGATAATATATAGTGATTCTCAACTGATTGTCAAACAGGTGTTAGAAAATAAGAAGCATAAGAGATGCACCTACAAGCCCATCTTCAGCTTCTTCGTATTTTACTTGATAATTTCCCCAAGCACCGACCCACTAGCGTAGTAAGGGCTGATCATACCATGATCGATTTATCAAAGTTGGCAACCACGAATCAAGGAGATCTTAAAGGTTCACTTTACTTATAAATCCTTCAAGAACCAAGTACAATGGCCCAAAAAGTCCTGAACGTTGATCAGGAAATTTATTGAATAACACCAATCATCAACTTCTTGAGAAATGATGTCTTTCCCGAAGATAAATCGAAGCCTGAAAGATAAAATAAAAGTCAACCAAATATTGTATTGTCAACCATCAGCATTCTAAAAAATTATACTTTTCCTCATTTTTTCTTTGTGTGGGTCTAATGTTAGTTTGCAAAAATATGACATACATATAATCAAATTATATAAGCGTAATGGAAGCAAGCAAAATCAGATTTTAAAATTTTTCTACAAACCAATAACCAGGATTTTTCTTATGAGACTATTATTAATTGAGGAAGAATAAAAGATTTATACCTTTGTAGAACCAAGCTTCCACAGGTATAAGTTCAACTCCCTTTAATCGTTCGCGTTCTTTTTCAAATTCACCGATTAAATTCCACGGATCATTGTTAGCTCCCCAAGTGTGAATGCTCTAGAGGTGATCCACCAAGAGATCTATTAATTAAAAAAATGAATTTTGATTTCTCCAAACCATAGGTGGCTAACCCTAATTCTCTCTCTCTCTAACTCTTTAGATGTAGAAAATTATGAAGTACTCTCTTAATTCTTGTGAAAGAGTGTGTAACGTTAATATATGATAAGACTCCTCTTATTTATAGATATAGTTAACACTCCTAAGCTATTTAGGATTAGAGTTTCAATTTAATTTTCAATCAAATTAGGAACTAAATTAATGAATTACAATTCCTAAACTATTTAGAAACTTAATTATTTAATATTGAGAATACTTATTAATTATTTCCTAAACTATTTAGGAGCTAAATTAATTATTATAATAGTTACAATTCCTAAACCATTTAGGAACTTAATTATTTATAATAATACTATTACTTATTAATTAATTCCTAAACCATTTACGGACTAAATAATAATAATAATAGTAGTAGTAGTAGTAGTAATAGTAGTAGTAGTACTACTACTACTACTACTACTACTCTTATTAATTTATAATTACTATTTTTAAAATACTAAATTATAAATATTAAAATATTTAATTTATTCTATCACCATAGCATAAATTAAATACACTTAATTTATTATTACGATTATGTCATTAACTTTTAAAATAAATATTACTCTTTTGCGTTGTGACCCTTTAGGTTCTCCATATTAAATTGGTTGTATAATAAATAAATTAGAATAATTTTAATTCATCTATTACGAATTAAATTTTAATTCAAAATAAATATTTATTCCACAATAAAGGTAAGCCCCCTTAGCGATTAATCGACATTTCAGATAATATAGATTTTAACATTTGATCATAAAAAAACCTTTCAGCGAATGGTTACCGTACAATTCAATCATTATACCATATAATATCTCAATCAAATATAAGACATAGAATTTCTATCAAATCTTATTTATTTGATCATATGCATTTCAATTCATAAATGCACAACTCTAGTTAATGTAAATTAGAAACTCTTTTCTAATTTCATTCAACCCTGGTTAGGGATTTCCGAGTAGTCACTTATTGAATTGCATATGACATTCTCTCCCTTTACTGGAAGTTGTAGATCCTTTATTGATCATTCACCTATCTCCATGTGTACCTTATTATGCCCAAGCATATCCTTTGATATACCAACAAGTCTTAAGAAATATGTCAAAGTATAACTTAATACACACAAAATATTATGATGATCTCAAGTCCAAGGATCACTTGTACAACTATCATAAAAGGAATTCCTATTGACAGACAAGGAAAACTCTATTAGGTGTTCCTTGAGCGAGTCATGTTCAGTGAACTTATTCTCTAATAAGCACCTACATACTTGCTTTAGTGTCTTTACACAAATGATTATGAGATCAAGCATCCTCTTTATGACAGCAAACATAGTATGTACCAAGCTATTCGGATCTACTAATCCCCTTTTAGTGATTCAACAATTAGGAAAAAAAATAATTTTGAGTTATCTTGAATTTAGATCTCATTAGCATGATCCTCATCATGGTTCTAAAAGCATTGCTTGAAAACTATGGGTTTATCCATTTAATTAATTCATGTAATTAATCATGAATAAAGAAACGTCTTGATACTTTTATTAATAAACGAATAATATTACAAAGTATATGCATATCACATTAAATATGATTGGCTTAAGGGCATACTACTTTCAATCTCCGACTTGCACTAAAGCTAATTGCCCTTTGGTATCCTTATACCATTTTTTTCTAAGTGGCGTATACATTTCTTAGTAAATACTTTAGTTAATAGATCTGTAATGTTGTATTGAGAGTCTGCCATCTTTATGGCGTCGTTTCCTTTTTTTAATGATTCATCTAATCATACGAATGTGCTACAACACATGTTTGGATTTCATATGAGACCTAGGTTCCTGGGCAAATTAAATTCCTTTAATGTTAGGAACCATTATAAGTTCTGTAATGAACTTATTGAACCAAACAATCACCTTTGCAGCTTCACTTATAGTTATTTACTATGTCTTTGTCACTAAATCAGCAACTCTTTGTTATTTGGAACTTTTTTAGCTCACTGCAACACCATTCAAGGTAATTATATTACCTGAAACGGATATGCTGTTATCTTGGTTAGTATGAACAAACTTGAGTCTGTTAAGCCCTCTAGTTTTATATCAGACCCATCATTATAAACTCTTTTCTAATGTTCTTCTCCAGAGTTGAAATGATATCTTCTTATCATACATAAGCAATATCAGGTTTAATACATATCAATGAATTAATGTACGGTCCTTGAGTCAAGCCAAGCATCCTTTACGATCTATCTCTATAGATCTTTATCCTGAATAGAATGTTAGGATGCTTCTCCCAAGTCCTTTATGAAGAAGTTTTTAGACAACTACATGTTTACTGATTGTAGCATTGGTATGTTATTACTTATCGGTAGTATATCAAAATACAATACTAGAAATGTCACAGTGCTCCCACTAACCATTATACAAACTTTGTTCATTCTCGTATTTGATAAAATCAAACTGTTTTGATTGTCTCATCAAAACGGATGTTCCATCTTCGAGAAACTTGCTTCAATCCATAATTGAATCGTTGTAACTTACATACTTAATTTACTCCATCTCTATGGAGACAAATCCCTTAGTTGTATCATACATACATCCTTTTGTATAGTAAGTTGCAACTGCAAGTAAAATCCAAATGGATATATGCATTTTTATTAGTGAAAAGTTTCATTATAGTCAATTCCTTGACATTGTCTGAAATCTTTTTACCACTAGTTAGGTCTTATAGGTCTCCATCTTGCCACCTGTATTAGTCTTTCTCCAAAGACCCATTTCAAATTTTATGGTCATCAGTCATTTCTCTTGAGTATCTAATACTCATGCCTCATCGTATGTAACTGAATCATCATCCACTATGATGCGTACTTCATCATCATCATCTATGATGAATCTATATATTTCAGGTATCTTCGCTACTAAATCAGATTCACGACTTGGTTATGGTACAATAGGTTTATCTACTTGGACAAATTCCTTCACTTGATCTGTAGCGTTTTGTGATTCTTGAACTTCTTCAAGATCTATTTTACTCTCACTAACCCTATAAGGAAAAACTCATTTTCCTAGAAGGCATCGTATTTCAAAAAACACCTTTAATTAGTCGGATTATAGAAGTGATACTCTAAACTTTCTTTAGGATATCTCACAAGTTTACACTTGTCAGATCTTGTCCCAAGCTTATCGCTGTCAATAATTTTGACATAAGTTGGACAATCCAAATCTTAACATACTTAAGACTTGGTTTCCTCCCTATCCATAACTCATATGAAGTCTTAGGGATGGAATTTGAAGGTACCTTGTTTATTAGATATGTGGCCGTTTTAAAGGTATAAGCCTAGAAGGAAATTTGAAGATTGATATAACTCATCATGGATCATCACCATGTCCATTGTGAAAAAAATACCATTTTGCTTGAGATGATCTAAAAACTTACTACTTAAACATTCTCTTTTCGATCTAATCGATGAACTTTAATACTTTTGACCTTTAGTTTCTATATTTCACTTTTAATTCTTTGAATTTTTCAAATGATTTGGGTTTGTGTTTTATCAAATACATATATCGAAATCTAGAATCATCAGTAAAAGTAATAAATGAATACCCTCCTATTGCAAGTGATGTCATAGGTCCCACATACAACTGTGTGTGCCATCTCTAACAACTCTACAACTTTCGCTTCATGTCTACTAAATGGAGATTTAGTCATATTATCCATGATATAAGATTTACAAGTTGTATTTGATTCATAATCATAAGGCTCTAAGAGCCTATATTTATACAATCTTGTTTAGTCTTGTTTCATTAACATGACCAAGTTAACAATATTGCATGAATGTATGATTCATATCATCTCCTTGCCTTTAGTTTGTTTAATTTGGAATATTTTTCATGTAAGTCAAATTTACAAAGTCTATCAAGTAATTAACATAATAACAACTTACTAACTTAATAGAATTGCCCGTAGGCAATGCTAAATTGTAAGTTTCTATGGTTAATGCAACAACATTTTGCTCTATTCCTCACGCACAGGATTACTTATCTTTAGTTTAGTCTTCTACTTCTGTCTAGTCTCTACAACGACTTACATATTTGAGACCACTAGTCGGTATCTAATACCTAAGTAGAACTTGACTTATAGAAATTTTTATTTCAATATGAACAAGTCTATATTTGCAGTATAAGCTTCTTCAAGCTTCTTCTACTTAGGTACTACAACTCTCTTATAGTTGTTCTTCCAGTGTCCCTGCTTAACGCAATGAAAGCAAACACAATTGCCTTCGGGATCACTTTTATTTATGTCATTTGTTTAGCCTTTGTTTTGCTTTCTATTCTTTCTGACTCCTTAGAAATATCTTTGGCCATCTTCCTCCACTTAGAAGATTCATCTATGAGTAAGACTTGATTTTTCTTGGAAGGAAAGTGACTCTCAACAGTCTTCAATATATTAAGAAAATCAGATAAACTGACGTGTCTATCTTATTAATGTTTGAAGTTCACAACAAATTGTGAATATAAGTCAGTGAGTGACTGTAAGATCGAATTTTGACTCAACTCTCCATCCTTGATAAAACTTGTGGTCCTAATTGATCATCTTTAAGATATATGTCTGTACTATAGTGTCATTGGTTATTATAGATCGAAAGAACTCCTTAGATATCTTATATGTAGACCTATTTTGCTCACCATACAACTATTTAATGTGCAGCAATATAGTAGGTGCATCCATTTTCTCGTGTTGATGTTATAACTCGATACTTATAGATGCGATCATTATGTATTAAGCCACCTTTGCATTATCTTGCAATTTCTGAAAATAGCAATCTCTTCCTCAGAGGCTTAGTCTGCAACAATTGTAGAAAAAATTAAGAACATTTGCTAGCTTTTCATCATTGAGAATTATTCTCAAATTTGTTTAATCAATGCAAACAATTTAGTTCGATTAATTGTTAGCATCCAATATGCTATGCAGTGTTAGTGAATTAAACATAGTAATATTCTTTAAGTAAATTAATAACAACATTAATATGCATTCATTTTATTAATTACTAAAGTTAATTAGGTCTTTATTTAACATGGTGTCTTATACTATTTTTATCAAACTATATTACCCTCCGTATATAGTTTGAAAAATCTAGTTAAAGATTTGTTAGTTAGAATAAGGATCATATTTCAAATGTATATAGCCTTGTGTGACACAAAAAACTATATATAAATAAATTGGTAGACAACTCTTTGTCAATTACATCAACATGTAACCCCTTTTATTTTGTCTCTTGAATTATTATGATTATGTGTGACACATTCAAAACAAAATAATCCAAGTTAAGTTCAATCTAGCACTTCCATATAAGTGAAGAGAAAAATACTGTCCTTGTGTTGCACAACAAAACAGCATTGTTCAATTCTTTTATAAGCATAAAATATGATAAAACAACATCTCAAAAAATTAATATAAGCCTTGTGTGACACAACAAACTTATAATAATTATTTGATACTCTATTGTTTTACCATGCTAGAAGGCAATGTTCGATATTTTTTAATAAATATCTTTGAACGTTACAACTTAATATTATGAGTAGTAGAATAAATAAATTAAAACAATTCTAATTTTATTTAATTGAATTAAACTCCTTTAATTCATGAATTAAACCTTTTAATTTATTTTATAAATAATATTTATTCTACATCATAAGAGATTTGTTAATATTAATTGTCTCATCTTTTTTAGTGCGCGCGCGTAAACACACACACACACACACACACACACACATAACTATTGTAGACACTCAAATTTTGCACTTCTCTACTAACCCTGGCAGGAGGGCAAAGTCGTCACTTGACCCGATATGCGAAAAGGAAGGTGGACCCCAACACGAAGCCACCCCAACGACTTACGGTCAAAGCCGCCACAACGAACAACAAGCATCAGGTTACTTGAGGCAAGACAAACAGTTGATCCAGAAGAACCTGATTTGATCACAAAAGACGACTAATGGCCACTACGCTTACGATGTTCGGGGGTCTCCGAACTAGCAAATGCTATATCAAGTCGCAGCCCTCCGAACTAGCCTCCCAGAACCATATGGCATGTTTCCCAGGGATTTCCGGATTGCAAAATACGAGCTTTCCAGCGGAAAAACGAAAGACCAACATCAGACGCGGAAATCGAGGAAGCACCGAAGACAGCCGCAACTGCACCTGCGGCTGGCCGCGGTTGCACCTGCGGCTGGCCGCAGTTGCACCTGCGGCCAAGATCTGAAGATCTAAATCGCCACTTCCAGTTCATTTCTTCGACAGACGCGGGCGGGAAAGAAAATAGAGAGAGAAAGGCGACGGGGAGAGCGGAAAAGAGAGAAAAAATGAGAGAAGAAGAGAGAAAAAGTGAGATTTCTTCCTCTTTGATACAATCTTTGTATCTTAGGTTGATTTTCAAGTGTTAAAACGTCTATTGCATCGATTGGAATGTGAAAAAATCCGAGTTTTATAGCTTCGTTGTGTTTTATCTTGTGAATCTTTTAGATATAGTTTTATTTCGTTCTTATTGCATTTGTTGGGTGGATCTACTGTAGATCCGAAAATATTTGGTGCATTGCTATGTAAATAGTTTGATTTTGTGTATTTTGAGTTTAGATCCAATGTAGTCAACATATGTTGTAGATCTGTGGATTAGGGACGGTTAGGGAGGATTTATTACGGATGAAATCTCCTCCTAACCTCCCGATGACATCCTTTTAGTTTATTTTCTAGCTTTCACGTATGTAGCGATGGCGATGCATTTGTATTGTAAATATGTAATTTTCGGGCCTTAAAGCGATGTCGAATCGAAAATCGGGTTTAAGGCCCCGTAATAATGAAACGTGCGATTGTGGGCGTTTGGGGTTATTTAGATGGCTCACATGCCCGTGAATAGCCCCAACGCCATTTTAATGCTTGGTTTTTCCTTTTGACGCGAGAAAATGATTTTGGAATGAAATGATAAAGATTTGCATAAAATAAATCAAAATAGGATATTAGATCATCCGTAGGCTAAAATAAAATTGTAAGTGTCGGACGAGCTCTATTCCTATTTGGCGAAGGATTTGAAAAAATATGTTTTACAAAATATCATCGGTTTTATTATCGAAACAAAAAACAATAAAAATGAACTCTTCGATTAAATCAAATCCTTCGTGCATAGGGTTAACGAGATTTCTGAAGCACTTTCAAAATAAAGTATTCCAACAACATTCATTTAGGCATACACGCACACACACACACACACACACACACACACATTTTAGGATTTAAAAGGATAGAAAAACATTGAGATTGCGGTAACCGTGTTTTACGGAAGTCGGGGGGTGCCTAACACCTTCCCCTCGCTTAAGCAAGCCCCCGAACTCTATGAATCTCGGTTTGCGGACCATTTGAATCGGAGTCACATATGAGCCAGTGATTACGAAAATAAAATTCGGATGAGTTGGTACATCCATTTCAATATACCAATTGGCGACTCTGGTCAATTGGCTCATAAAAATTCAACATTTCAAAACCCCGTCGACACTAAGCCGACCCTTTTCAAAAGTCACATCTTAATCTAAAGGCTAAAATTGGAAAGGACCTTTAATTATAAAAAACGAAACGACGGAAATCCCGGCGTCGACAACTATTACATTTAACCCAGGCATCAATACAAACGGGTATTCATGCGCTCATTGCTTTTTGGCTCCAATTCTTCAAAATCATTCTAATTAATCATATCACAAACTATTTATGTTAAATAGAAAGCTTAATCAACAGTTAAGGGAAAGTGCATAGGAGAGAGATAGAATTTACAATAAAAAATTAGAGAAAGACGAGGTACGCAGACCCCATTTATTAAAACCCATTTATTTAATGTATCTACATAAAATAAATTCAATCATATTGGTCAATACTCCATAATCAATTCCATTTATTATCACACACACACACACACACACACACACACACACACACACACACACACACACACACACACATATATATATATATAGGGAAATGATCCATAGCAAGCGTTTGTTATGGACACTATTCCAGCAAATGCATCTTGAACCGTTGAAATAATGATTTTAATGGATGAGATGAATCTCACCCACTATCTAAGATAACGGGTAGGAAAAAAAAATCTCAGTCAACCCGTTATCTTAGATGACGGGTGGGAATGGATTTCTCTTTTCTTTTTTTTTTATTTTAAACTAACTTTAACAAAATAAAATAAAAAATACAAAAATTCTTCGACCCGACATCTTAGTTAGCGGGTGGGAGATTTTTTTTGTTTTTTGTTTTTTAAACTAACTTTAACCCAAAAAAAAAAAATTCCCCCACCCGGCATTTTAGTTAGCGGGTGGAGTGAATTTTTTTTTTAAACTAAGTTTAACAAAAAAAAAAAGTCAAAATCAAAATAAAAAAAATCCTCCACCCGGCATCTTAGTTGGCGGGTGGGTTTTTTTTTTTTTTTTTTTAAACTAAGTTTAACAAAAAAAATCAAAATCAAAAAAATCCCCCACCCGTCATCTTAGTTGACGGGTGGAGTTTTTTTTTTGTTTTTTTAAACTAAGTTTAACAAAAAAAAAAAAAACAAAAAAAACAAAACAAAATCAAAAAAATCCTCCACCCGACATCTTAGTTGATGGGCAGAGTTTTTTTTTTTTTTTAAACTAACTTTAACAACAACAACAAAAATTAAAAAGTGCATACATGCATTCTGAACGGGACAAAAAATAAAATTTTAAATTCTCTCACCAGCTAACTAAGATGCCGGGTGGAAGATAAAAAAAAAATTCAACTACTAATCTACATGCATGCGTACACAATACATGCAAAAGTCTTACTATACATCATCACCTCACATTGAAAGTTGTCAGGAAAAGAAACGTAACACATAAAAAAATTTCAACTAAATTACAAATACACATGCACAAGTCACAAGACATACAAAAGTGTAGGCAAGATAAGAGAAAGAAAAAAAAAATCAAAACAAAATACATGCATGCATTTTGAACGGGACAAAAAAAAAATGCATGCATTTGATTTGAGCCAACATTTTTTTTTTGACCCGTTCAGAATGCATGTATGCACTTTTTTATTTTTTTGTTGTTGTTAAAGTTAGTTTAAAAAAAAAAACTCCACCCGTCAACTAAGATGCCAGGTGGAGGATTTTTTTGATTTTGTTTTTATTTTTATTTTTTGTTAAACTTTGTTAAAAAAAAAAAAAAAAAAACTCCACCCGTCAACTAAGATGTCGGGTGGAGGATTTTTTTTATTTTGATTTTTTTTTGTTAAATTTAGTTTTAAAAATAAAAAATAAAAAAAAACTCCACCCGCCAACTAAAATTGTCGGGTGGAGGAATTTTTTTTTTAAACTTAGTTTTTTTATAAAAAAAAAAATATCACTCCACCTAGCATCTTAGTTAGCGGGCGGAGGTTTTTTTTTTTTTTTTGTTAAATTAGTTTTAAAAAAAAGCTAAAAAGAAATTTACTCCACCTGCTAAATAAGATGCCGGGTGAAGGATTTTATTTTATTTTTTGTTATTAAAGTTAGTTTAAAAAATAAAAAACAAAAAAAATTCTCCTGCCCGCTAACTAAGATGTTGGGTGGAGGAATTTTTTTGTTTTTTATTTTATTTTCTTAAAATTAGTTTAAAATAAAAAATAATAATAATTCACTCCCACCCGTCATCTAAGATAACGGGTTAACTGAGATTTTTTTTTCTACCCATTATCTTAGATAGCGGGTGAGATTCATCTCATCCATTAAAATCATTATTTTAACGGTTCAAGATGCATTTGCTGGAATAGTATCTATAGCAAACGCTTGCTATGGATCATTCCCCATTGTATATATATATATATATATATATATATATATATATATATATATATATATATTAATAAATAATATTCATCTCATGAACTAAATAAAACATTCATATATATATATATATATATATATATATATATATATATATATATATATATATATATATATATATATATTGGTAATATTTAATGGGCAATTTAAAGTTGCATGAAATTTAATTTCATATTTACAATAAACCTTTTATTTTAATTATAAAATTATTTAAAAATAAACTATTTATTTTTATTATTTTAAAAATATCCAAAATAAACATTTTATTTTAGAGAATTTTAAAATATGCTCAAAATTATAAAAAACCACTCAAAAAATTAAAATTTATAAAACAGCCCCCAAAGATTTTAAACTTTACAATTTCGTCCGCCGCAGCACCCTGTGCTCCAGCCCCCGCTCCCCACCGCCCGCGCCATGCAAGCTAGCATCATTGTAGCAGCAGGGAAATCACAATTTTTTACCCTTTTTTTTTCTTTTCAAAACATGATTTTTTCAATACCCATGATTCTATACAACAAATTATGCTCAATAAATTATTCTAAACACATACCCATACGTATATTAAATCAAAACAATTAATAATTCACATAAGTTTGGCTCTTGATGCCACTGTTGGTTTGCAAAAATATGGCATAAATATAATCAAATTATATAAGCACAAAGGAAGTAAGCAAAAACAGATTTTAAATTTTTTCTATAAACCAATAACCAGGATATTTCTTATGCGACTATTATTAATTGAGGAAGGATAAAAGATTTATACCTTTGTAGAACCAAGCTTCCACAGGTACAAGTTCAACTCCCTTTAATCCTTCGCGTTCTTCTTCAAATTCATCGATTAGATTCTACAGATCAATGTTAGTTTCCCAAGTGTGAAGCCTCTAGAATTAAAGAAGTGGATTTTGGTTTCTCCAAATCATGGGTGGCTAGCCCTAATTCTCTCTCTCTCTCTCTAACTCCTTAGATGTAGAGAATTATGAAGTACTCTCTCAATTCTTGTGAAAGATTGTGTAACATTAATCTATGATAAGACTCCTCTTATTTATAGATATAGTTAACCCTCCTAAACTATTTAATTTTCAATCTAATTAGGAACTAAATTAATTATTATAATAGTTATAATTCCTAAACTATTTTGGAACTTAATTATTTATAATAATACTATTACTTATTAATTAATTCCTAAACCATTTACGAACTAAATAATAATAATAATAATAATAATAATAATAATAATAATAATAATAATAATAATAATTATAATAATAATAATAATAATAATAATAATAATAATAATAATAATAATAATAATAATAATAATAATAATAATAATAATAATAAGACTCCTCATATTAATTTATAATTAGTATTTCTAAAATAGTAAATTATAAATTTGAAGCTATTTAATCTATTATATCACCATAGTATAAATTAAATATACTTAATTTATTATTACGATTAAGCCATTCACTTCTACAATAAATATTACTCTTTTGCGGTGTGACCCTTTAGGTTCTCCATATTAAACCGGTTGTATAATAAATAAAGTAGAACAATTCTAATTCATCTATTATGAATTAACTCTTTAATTCAAAATAAATATTTACTCCACAATAAAGGTAAGCCCCCTTAGCGATTAATTGACATTCCAGATAATATAGATTTAAACATTTGACCGTAAAAGAACCTTTTAGCGAATAGTTACCGTACAATTCAATCATTCTATCACACAATGTCAAAATCAAATATAAAACATGAAATTTCTGTCATGTCTTATTTATTTGTTCATATGCATTTCAATTCACAAATGCACAACTCTAGTTAATGTAAATTAGAAACTCTTTTCTAATTCCATTCAACCTTGGCCAGGAATTTCCGAGTTGTCACTTATTAAATTACATATGCCGTTCTCTCCCTTTATTGGAAGTGGTAGATCTTTTATTGATCATTCACCTATCTCCATTTGTACCTCATTATACACAAGTATATCATTTGATATACTAACAAGTCTTAAGAAATATGTCAAAGTATAACTTAATACACACAAGATACTATGATGATCTTAAGTCTAAGGATCACTTGTACAACTATCACATAAAGAACTTCTATTGACAGACAAGTAAAACTCCATTAGGTGTTCCTTGAGCGAGTCATGTTCAGTGAACTTATTCTCTAGTAAGCACATATATACTTGCTTTAGTGTCATTATATAAATGATTATGAGATCAATCATCATCTTCGTAAAAGCAAGTATAGTACGTATCAATTTATCCGGATCTACTAATCCCCTTTTAGTAATCTAACGATTATGAAAAATTTTAGTTTTGAGTTATCTTGAATTTAGATCTCATTAGTATGATCCTCATCATGGTTCTAAAAGCGTTGCTTGAAAACTATGAGTTTATCAATTTAATTAATTCAGGTAATTAATTGTGAATAAAGAAATGTCTTGATACTTTAATTAATCAACAAATAAGATTACAAAGTATATACATATCACATCAAATGTGATTGACTTAAGGGCATACTACTTTCATCTAAAGTATGCTGATTATGCTTTTCTAGAGGTATACAAAGGCATCTATGGAGATGGGCGAAGACACTTGCCCATAAGATCCTGTAACGACCCCGAAATTCGACAAACCTTAGTACCTTAAATTTCGTAATTATTATATATTATTTTTCTTACGTCCAAATTTCGGTTCGTTAATAAATCTTTAATCACTTCATGTAATCCATTAATTGACTCTACAGTCATCAATTACCATATTTTTTGGTATAATTTTTTTTTTCTCTTTTCTCTATCATTGTATTAAAATATTTGACATTTGAAACTTATTGTCTCGATGCTAGTCCCTGGATCGCAATCTTTACTATTTACTTTTTCTTTCTATTACAAGTGTCGTAAAGCTCAACCTTCAGAATTTAATTTTGTTTATATTCATACAATATTCTTTGTTTCATGATTCATAATTAAACCTATAATATTCTCTATCGTAACAACTACCTTGAACAATCACAGTTCACATTACAACTCTATTCGTCATATTCGGATCCAATTTATATGTACATACAACACATCAATGTAAACTTCACCATTTGAAGTATGATATTAAAACTATAGCAATTACGTTTACAGCCTTCTAGTATAATCCAATCCTTAGCACAATCTGATATTCCTAAAACTTATTTCTTTACCTGCAAAAGTTTATATTATGCAAGTAATGAGCACAACGGCTCAGCAAGTTCAACAGTTTACACCTTTCATGCTTCATATATCACATAGTATAACATGCTCTATGTGTGTCATACATCATGTATTGTGCTTCTACTAAAGCAATATATCTCATATATATTTATATCATTGCACAAAGTACACCTTGTTGTCATATTATTCACAGATCACATAACACATAATTTATATGCATTTGAACAAGAATTAACATATCATAACAGATAAACAGTTAACATCAAAGTACTGAAGAACTTTTCTGGATTGTGGAATTAATAAATACCCATTCTATAATGCTTCTCGTACAACCTATGATCATAAAATAATCAAATAATAATTATTTATCTCCTCATGATATTAATTTAATTAATATCATATCCGGGTCAATTATCAAATAATATGGCTAATTATATTAATCTCGTTCCTTAATATATTAATTTAACTTAATATAAAACATATTTACTGCGGACAACCCAGCTCGTCGGATAAAATTTAGCATATTTGATTGTACGGATTTTCATTTAATCATTCTTTAACTTTTAAACTTAATAGATTAATATTTAAAATATTTAAATATTAATCCCCAATATTTAATATTTTCACAAAAATATTAAATTTAATGCCCAAATATCATTTTTATATTTTTAGAAATTTTCTATACTTTTATAAACAATTTTTAAATATTTATTTAATTAAAAACTATTTTCTGGGGGCATTTTCGTAATTTCCACAACTATATGGACAAAACCGGATTTTTTTGAAAAGCTCAAGGGCACGTCGGTCATTTGGCAAGGCTAGGGACACGTTTGGTATTTCCTTAAAAGGTCAGGGGCACACTGGTAATTTCCAGCGTTGCCGACGCCGTGCATTGCGCGTGGTGTAATATCCCTGATATTTAAATGAATTAGAAATAAAATATCTAATATTTAATAAAGGTTGGAGTTTGATAACCTAGTAGTGGTAGATAAATAGAGGTCCAAATTAAATTTAATAGACTAACTTAGATATGGTGATATCAAATTTTTGATAAGTTAGCAAGTAAAGTGATAATTCAATAAACTTGACTAATAACAAGTCTAATTAAATTAAGAGAATTAATTAGTGGAGTTATGTAATTATGCGACATGGTTGCGTATAAATTAAATATATATATATATATATATATACACACACACACACACACATGCATATTTAGTAACATAAATGGTTAATTAAATTGTGATAAATAAATAGATTAATATTAAATTAATCTGAATTGAATTAAAAGGGTTATTGTGGAATTAATTATATTCACTAATCAACATTTATGCAAATTATTGATAAATTATTTGTGAGGAATAATTATGTAATTTATATAATTATAAATTATATAAAGTGGTTAAATTAATTAAAGGAGAATTGCAATTATATATATTGTACAATAATTAGTTTTATATATGTATATATATATATATATATATAAAGGGATTAAATTAATTAAGTTATTTTAAATAGTAATATATTAAATGAATATATTCTATAATTAAATAAATCATTGTAGATGATTTATGGGAGTGAGAAATTTAATTATACAATTATTTGTGTAATATTAATTAAATAATTTAATAAATTATTTAAATAAGAAATTGAGTAAATATATTATTACTTTAATGTATTTTCGGGTAAATGAATTTATTTTCATAATTGATGAGAAATGAATTATTTAATGTAAATGCATTAAATAATTTAATTGATGGCCTAAATAATATATATTAAATTATATATTGTATTTATTTTAAATTCATAATTTATTGTGAAATTGTTTTTGATGTGAAATAATGTGTATAAAATAAGATATATATACATAAATTATATATATTGTTATTAGCGAACAAACTCTAAAGTTTTTATATCAAAATAATTGATAAGTTTCCTATTAATTAAATATTCAATTAAATTGAATATAATGAGTGAATTAAATTTTATAAATTAATTAATATGATAATTAATTAATGTAAATAATGTAAAATATTAATAATAATATTTATTAGTCCATTTAGTAATTTAATACTAATGAGTTAGAGTATTTAATTATTTATTCAATCTAGTTATTTATTTAATCATGGATTGAATAATTAATGTGTAAATTATTAAATGAGCCCAACATGGATCAATTAGTAGCCCAAGTGAAGAATAATAAAACTTGACAAACTAGTAGCCCAAACAAATTAAATGAAGTCCAAAAGAAATTGAAATAAAGTCCAATACTTGAACCCACTTGGAAAATACATTGTATAACTTATTATTTATTAAAAGTAATACATGTGACAAACATTTTGGGACACTAAAGTGCATGTTGCCGGCAAGGAAGGAGAAAGAGAGTGAAATATTTGATCTTTTATTCTATTTCTCATTTATTTAATTAGGTTGCTTGTTTTGATTTTTGGTGAGTCTTTTCTCACAAAATTCTCACCAACTAAGTCATTGACTAAGCTATCTTGGGTAAGTATCCAAATAAGACCATCATGAATTATAGATATAATTTTTGTATCTAAGAATTTTACAAGTATATGTGAAATTGTAGACATTGCACTTCATTTATTTTCCCAAGTTCCAAAAGAGAGAGTTTTAGAGAAATAGCTTGGGAGGGTAAGTATTTTGAGAGAGAGCAAAGAGAAGGTGGAGAAGGAGTTCTTGGTTCATGTCTTCATGTTTCACCACCTATTTTGGAAGAAAAAGGAAAATAGCCATTAAATCAAGGTAATGATTATTTTAAATCTAGTTTTATTTTTAAATTAAATAAACCAACATGTGAGTATAAATATGTTAATATAGTTAATAATGTGTAGTAGTAATATTTAAGCCATGCTTGAGTTTAGTATGCTTGGTTTGTATTTTGGTATAATTTATATGCTAAATATATGTGTTTGGTGGTGTGTAATCAAGTCTCAAAATAATGACCAAAAATATTTTTTATAATATTTAGATTTAATGTTCTAATATTATAGAACATTAAATCATGAGAAAAACAAAGTTTGAATTACTCAAAATGAAGTTATACCCAAAAAGTTATTATTTGTAGTAGTTTATGTGATATAATAAATTTTATGAAAAAAATATTATTAAATCATGAAAAATTAAATTTTCATATTATAAATTGATATTAAGTGATTGGTAATTTTTTTGGATTTTTATTGAAGAGTTAAAACTTACTTTAAGGTATAATTTTATTAAAGTGGTGTACTAAAATTACTGTTCACATTCTACGAGAGAAAAAAAAAAAAAAAAAGGCTGGCCGCGCAATGCGTGCCAACGGTTTTCTAAAAAGACGCGGAGCCAAAACGACGTCGTTTGGCAGAAAGAAAATTTACTCCGCGCGGAAGCCGTTGCCGGTTATTTAAAACTGCACCGTTTTGGGCCGTTTATTTTGGTAAGCGCGCAATGCGCGGTAGAATAATTTTGCGAAATTACCAGTTTGCCCCTCCGGTCAGTTTTTTGCAAAATTACTAATTTGCCCTCGGATCAGTTTTCGGTTTAATTATAAAATTGTCATTCTGCATATTTGTAATTAATTTAAATGTTTAAAAATTAATTTAAAATTTTAATAAAAATAATAATAATACAAAAATGATATTTGAGATGATATTTTTCATTAAGTGTAATATTTAAATATTTTAAATATTAAGCTAGTAGCTAAATTTATGGTTAAGTTAAATAAATAAAGATTTCATTAATTATTTATTATTTAAAATGTTAATAATAAATAAAGGTGATAAATTAGCAATTATTATTTAATTCCTATTAAATGATAATTAAAGAGAGATAAAAATTTATAAATTAATTATTTATTATTTAAATAATAAATAAGAATAATTAGATAATTAATTATTATTTAATTAGCATTAAATAATAATTGATGGATATTAAGTTATTAGATTAATAATTTATTATTTAATAATAAATAAGGATGAATAAATTGATTATTATTTAACCTTAAATAATAATTAAAATTAATTAAATAATTAATTATTATTTAATTGACATTAAATAATAATTAAAGAGTATTAAAATTAGTAAACTATTATTTAATTTTTTTAAATTAAATAATAAGTGAGGTTAATTATTGGATTGATTAATATTAAATTATAGAAGGTTAAAATTAAATCAATAATTATTTATTATTTAATTTTTATTAAATAATAAGTATGTACAATTAGTTATTATTTATTTTAAGTAATAACTAAAGATAATTAATTAATTTCTATTTTAATCAAGATTAAATAGAAATTAAATAGAGATTGAATTAATAAAATAATTTGAAATTAATTATGCTTTAATTAAACAATTGTAATAAGTTGTTTAAGGGTTCAATAAGTGTCCAACACTTAAGAAAAATATTTTCTAAATTATTAAATTATTAACCTAATTTGATTGAGGGTCTATAAGGTTCATAATATTGCAATGACTGATGTAAATTATGTATTAGTACTTATGTGTGGTAGATAAGTTCCTTAGTGAGCGTATAGTTGTACAAATACGCTGTACTAATTATTAGACCAACTTTATTAATGTTAAGTCTTTCAAAGCCAGTTAGTTAAAGCTAGACATTAATTGTAGCTGAGCAGACAAGCAAGTTTCCTAAACTCTACTCAATTTATATTCGAGCAGGATATATTATTTTATCGTTCAAGTTCCTAACTCAAACTCAAGTTATTATGTTTCAAGCATGCTATGGTTTAATTCTATATAATTATTCCACCTCTTTAAATTGTTGATTCGCACATAGTGCTTGTTGCATGTGTTCATCAGGTATGAAAAGCTGATCACCTTCATTACCATAAGGTTCAGTTAAATTTGTTCATGGTCATTATTGACACTCAACATTAATTGATTTAGTCATTCAATTATTGAAATTATGATTCGTACTCTTTCACAATTATTATATTGTTGAAAATCCAAAAGCTTATTCTTTCTTTCAATCATGATATATCGTTATTGTATTTAAACTTGCTGAGCAAAGTCGTTGCTCACTCTTGCTATATCATGATAATAAATTTCATAATAATACGAATGTCCAAGGAGAGACGGAGACAGAAGCAAAATACAAGATTATAGTGTTATGCATGATAACTAAATTGTTATATGATGTAAGTAATTTTGTAAACATTTTTATGAATCTAAAGGTATATATGTAAGTTAAGGTTAGAAACCTTGGAAAATGTTGTAGAATAAACAATTTATGTTTATATATTCCGCATTAGTTATAGAACATGTATGAAGATGATGTATCGTGACGTACCAAGTCTAGGGTTCAAGGTACCCAGATTTGGGGATGTTACACGCGGCCTCCCCATACGCCAGCCAAACGACGTCGTTTGGCCTGGTGAGAAATTCGCTGCCGCGCATGGCGCGACCTTCCCCTTTCAGCGTCCCAAAATTTTGGTCGTCGCGCATTTTGCCTCTTCTTCTTTCTACACCATTTTTGTTCCAAAATTTTACAACATAATTACTCCAAACATGATATAATTCATATATATACATCTAAAAATTATATAGAATAATTATTCTAATTATTTTCTAATTTTTCATAAAATTAATTTATCATAAAAAAAAATACCCAAAAAAAACAATTAATTAAATTTATACCTTCAAAGCTTGGTAAATCTTCCCATGAAGCTTGTTATTTTCTCTTGATAGCCCCAAAAATATTCCTTCCGTGGTGGTGATGGAAGCTACGGTGGCATGGTGGTGGTGGAAGAAGAGAGGGAGTGTATTTGTTTTACTTTTGTTTGTTTGTTTGTTTTTCTTTTTACTTGCTTTTCTTTTTCCTTCTTTTTATAATTGATGGCAATTAACCAAATTTAGAAAACTTAACAATTCCACCACCTCTCTCTCTAGCCGACTTAGCCACAAAATTATGCATACAAAATTAATTATTTAGCACATTATATAATTATTTGGGGTAATAAATATTTTATATAATATATGTGACGACCCCAAATCCGAGTTCCATAACCTCGAGTTTGGTTCTCACTATTCAACATATTACTAACAATTAAATACATACATTGCATTTAAATATCGCGGAATAATACATATTGGTTCCCTTACAAAAAGGTTACAATACCAGGGTCTATTAACCTTAACATAAACAGTTCCTATCATAAGGAATTACAAAAGGTTTAACAACAGTAAACACAAATTTAAGCATCTAATTAGCATGCATAAACTAACTTAAGCTCTGACCTTTCCTTTTCCCTTATCCTTCTTTGAGCAATCAGGATTATCTGAAAAATGGTTCATGATATAACAAGAATGAGCAACTAGTTTGCTCAGCAAGTTTAGAACAATCATATAGATTTAATATATCATGAATGAATGGAAAATGTCATCAATGGTTCAACAATAGATATAACAATTATGAATGAAACATGATTCAAATTTTAATAAACAGAATATTTGAATCTTAAAATGCTGAGTAGTCACTAAGGACCCTGAACTAACGAGGGTATAATAGAGTTTCCTCTGACCCTTTGAGTTGTTTGGTTTTCAAGGGGATCAACCTATTCAACCCGCTGTATATGCATTACATTTAGTCACTGGCGCCCAAAGTCGGTTTCCCGACACAAAATCCCCTAATTTAGGGTTGTTCAATTCTCAGACTTAATATAAGAAATCCGCACCCCACAATGGTTTGGATAAGCTTTTAAAAGTATTCAAGTATTGAATTTATATATGAAATGTCTAGCTGAACTATTAGCTTTTGACATTTTTAATACAGTTCATGAATCAAGAACTAATAAGCTTCAAGTGCACTAAGTGCGATTTTATAAACAATATGGATGTGGGATAATTTTAAATAATTAAACCATTTCAAGCTTTGACAATAAATACAAGTATAGAAACTTGTTCAACAATAAATGAGTAGGGTTAGAGAACTTGCCTGTCTGCTCAGCTATAATAAATGTCTAGCTTTAACTAACTTGTTTTGAAAGACCTAACATTAATAAAGTCGGTCTAATAATTAGTACGGCGTATTTGCATAACTATACGCTTAATAATGAACTTATTTACCACACATAAGTACTAACACATAATTTACATTAGTCAAAACAATATTATTAACCTTATAGACCCTTAATCATTTTAGGTTAATAATTTAATAAGTTAGAAAATATTTTTCTTAAGTGTTGGACACTTATTAAACCCTTAAACAACTTATTACAATTGTTTAATTAAAGCATAATTAAATTAAATTTATTTTATTAACTCAATCTCTATTTAATTACTATTTAATCTTGGTTAAATAGAAATTAATTAATTAACTCTAGTTATTATTTAAAATAAATAATAACTAATTGTACTTAATTATTATTTAATAATAATTAAATAATAAATAATTATTGACTTAATTTTAACCTTCTTTAATTTAATATTAATCAACCAATAATTAACTAAGTAATTAACTTTACTTATTATTTAATTTAAGGAAATTAAATAATATTTTACTAATTTTAATCCTCTTTAATTATTATTTAATGTCAATCAAATAATAATTAATTATTTAATTAATTTTAATTATTATTTAAGGTTAAATAATAATCAATTCATTCTTAATTTCCATTAATCGTTATTTAATGCTAATTAAATAATAATTAATTACTTAATTATCCTTATTTATTATTTAATAATATTTAAATAATAAATAATTAATTTATAAATTGTATCTCTCTTTAATTATTATTTAATAGGAATTAAATAATAATTGCTAATTTATCACATTTATTTATTATTAACATTTAAAATAATAAATAAATAATAAATTTATTTAACTTAACCATGATTAGCTAACTAGATTAATATTTAAAATATTTAAATATTAAACTTAATGAAAAATATCCTCCCCAATATTATTTTTGTATTATTATTATTTTTGTTATAATTTTAAATTAATTTTTAAATATTGAAATTAATTAAAATTAACCCGAATGGCATTTCCGTAAATAAGTTGAAAACTGATCCGAGAGCAAAATGGTAATTTTGCCGAGAAAAACACGGAGGGGCAAAATTGTAATTTTCCCGAATTTTGCTTTCGCGCATGGCGCGCGTAATAAACTGAACAGCCCAAAACGGTGCTGTTTTGAAGTCACGTTTGCTAGCTTCCGCGCATAACGCGCGGAGTAATTTATTTTCTTATGCCAAACGACGTCGTTTGGCTCCGCGTCTGACGTGAACAGTGCTTCGCGCATTGCGCGGTAGTGTTATTTTTTTTTCTTCCAAGCAGAATGTGAACAGTGTTCCGGCATACACATTTTAAATAAAAATATACCATCAATAAATCTTTAACTCCTCAATAAAAATCCAAAAAAATTACCAATCACTTAATATCAATTTATAACATGAAAATTTAATTTTTCATGATTTAAAATCATTATTTTTTTATAAAAATTTTTACATCACATAAATTACCACAAATCATAACTTTTTGTGTATAACTCCATTTTGAGTGATTCAAACTTTGTTTTTCTCATGATTTAATGTTCTATAATATTAGAACATCAAACCTAAGTTTTATAAAAATATTTTTGGACATAAATTCCAAGACTTGTTTATACACTTCTAAACACATATTTTAGCATATAAAATATATCAAAATACAAACCAAACATATTAAACTCAAGCATGACATAAATATTACAACTACACATTAATAACTATATTAACATGTTTATACTAACATGATGATTTATTTAATTTAAAAACAAAACTTCATTTAAAATAACTATTACCTTGATTTAATGACTATTCTTCTTTTTCTTCCAAAATAGGTGGTGAAAGAAGATGACATGCACCAAGAACTCCTTCTCATCTCTTAGTATTTTGCTCTCACTATTTTCTCACTCTCAAATGCTCTCTAGCTCTCTCTTTTGGACTTGGAGAAAATAATGAAATAACATCTAATAATTTCAAGTATACTTGCAAAATTATTAGATACACATAATATATCTAATAATTTAGCCCATGCTCCTAGATGACAACTTACACAAGGAATGGGTTAAATGACTTAGTTGGTGAAAAGAGGGATGGTGTCCATGTACCAAAAAAATAAAACAAGCAACCTTAATTTAATTAAATGAAAAATAAAAGAAAATAAAACAAAACTCATTTTCTCTCTCCTTCCATGCATGGTCGGCTGATGGCTCATCTTTTTGTCCCAATTTGATTGTCACTTTGTTTACTTTTTAAATTAATAATAGTTAAATTAAGTATTTTTCAAGTGGGCCAATCATTGGGTTTTAATTTAAAATATCAATTGGGCTTCTATTAAATTGTTTGGGCTACTAAATTGTCAAATTTTATTATTCTCCACTTGGGCTACTAATTAACCCATGTTGGGCTAATTTAATAATTTACACATTAATTATTCAATCCATGATTAAATAAATAATTAGATTGAATAAATAGTTAAATATTCTAACCCATAAGTATTAAATTACTAAATGGACTAATAAATATTATTATTAATATTTCACATTATTTACATTAATTAATAATCATATTAATTAATTTATTATATTTAATTCACTCATTATATTCAATTTAATTGAATATTTAATTAATAGGAAACTTATCAATTATTTTGATATTAAAACTTTAGGGTTTGTTCACTAATTTAATAACATATTAGTGACTCCCTTTAATTAATTTTAGTAATTAATTACATAATTATTTAATCACATAATTAATTAATCACATAAAAAGATTTAAATAATCTCGTAAAACTAAATCGTTAGAAATTAAATTAATAATTTAATTAATAAAGACGTGAAAATTCTAGGACATTACAATATATATAAAATATTTATTTTAATTCACGAAAAATCATAACATGATTAACTTCTTTTAAGTACTTTTGTTGACAAATTTTGTACACGCATAATAACATGCGTGTAATTATATGAGGTAATTTATACCTCCAAAATTCACAAAATAATACATATAACATATAAAAATTATTTTTCATAATTTTCACTTCGCTTCTTACACAACATGTTACATCAACATGTTTACGTTTCTCAAATATTATTTTCAATAATAATGAAAACAATTCCATTATACATAATTCACCACTTTAAAATAATCATTTCTCTCATTTATTTTTCATTTCTTTACAATTTATCACACTTTAACTTACACCATATAATAAATTTTGTACCATTTATACAATTATATTTCTTTTCTTAATTAATGTATTCTCCTTATATAATCCTTCTTAAATAATTTCTAAAATTCTTCCATAATTATCGATTAATTATATAATCAATAATTATACCTTTATTAACCCTCTCATTAATTTAATCCTCTTATATAAATCATATAATAATTCTTATATAATTTATATAATTATTTTTTCATTACTCTTTTACTTTGATTTCCTTACATAAATTATATATTTTGTTAGTATATAATTCATAAAATTACTTCATCTTCTTAAACAATTTCTAAACCTTCACCATAATTATTGATTAATTATATAATCAATATTCTTTATTTTACTAACTTCCTCCTTCACTTTTATTTAACTTCTGGAATAATTTAATTATTAATCCCTTAATTTTTATAATTAAAATAATTAAACAAGCCCCCCCCCCCACACACACATATATATATATATATATATATAATTTATATATCTCACATTACCACTTAACACTATTAAATCATAATTTCTACACTTCCACAACAATTTAATTGTACCATTATATGCAATTTTGACAAAACTTAATAAAAAAATTTTAAACAATTTATTTACTTTTTAATTCAACACCATTTATCACCTTCTCTGTACAAATTTAAATTTACCAATTAAATTACATCACACACTTTAATTCATATATAATTTACCAATAATTTAAACAAACTTGATAATCTGTTAATTAAATTCCTATTTAATTTTATTAAGAAAATCCCGAAAATTCGGGTCCTCACAGATCCTTTGGCAGGGATATTACTGGCCCATAATAATTGAAGATACATAGGATTTTGTCAAAAAATGCCATAAATGCCAGATCTTTACCTCAGTTTTCCATCAGCCACCGGAAAAGCTCACCCTAGTGTTATCTTTGATCGCTTTTGTCATATAAGAAATTGATCTGCTGGGACCATTTTTACGAGGAAAAGGACAATTAAAATTTGTTATTGTGGCGATTGATTGCCTAACCAAGTGAGTCAAACTCAAGCCTTTAGCATGTATCGCCAAAGAGATTTATCTTCAGTTTTTCAAAGAACAGGTGGTCTACCGCTTTGACATCTCTATGGTTATGATTTTTGATAATTGATTGTAGTTTGTAAGGTGTAAGTTTGAAGAATTCTTATAAGGATTGGTTATTCAACACATCCGAACCTCTATCAGATATCCTCAAGCCAATGGCCAGTTGAGGTTACTAATAGAGCTCTTCTCAATGAAATTAAGCGAAAACTAAAAGACGTCAAATGCAAGTGGTCCAAAGAGCTTCTAGATATTTTATAGGCCTATTGGACCACACCTCGACAGACTATAGGAGAAATTCCTTTCAAACTGACTTATGAAACTAAAACCTTAATCCCGTTAGAGATTGGGATCACTTAAACTAGAGTCTAAAACTTTGACGAGCTCCTCAACAATGAAAGGCCTCGGTTGAGCCTTGATTTCCTTGAAGAAGGTTGTTATATAGTAATTAAACTTGCAATATATCAACATCGAACAACTCACTACTTTAATAAAAGAGTCAATAACAGATCCTTTTGAGTAGGGCATATATAGTTCTTCGACAGGCCGAAACATCCATGCCTTAGGATGCAGGAAAGTTAATGCCTACTTAGGAAGGCCCTTATATGGTTACTAGAGTACTAAACCCAGGAACCTTCAAGCTTTAAACAATTGAGGGAAAGTGAAAGTATTATGCCCTCAAACCAATCACATTTTATGTGATATGCATATACTATGTAATCTTATTCTATTTATTAATAAAATTTTTATATAAAGGTATTTTCTTTATTCATGATTAATTGGTTGAATTAACTAAATGAATAAAACTCATATTTTTGACCAATGCTTTTAGAATAAAAAATGATGATTATGCTAATGAGATCTAAATTCTAGAAAGCACAAACCTATAATATTCTTAATTGTGGGATCACTGAAATGGGGATTAATGTATCCGTATAGATTAGTACATACTATGCTTGCTCTTATGAAGAGAATGATTGATCTCATAATCATTTGTGTAGAAATACTAAAGCAAGTATATAAGTGCTTATTAGAGAATAAGTTCACTAAATGTGACTTGTTAAAAAAATACTTAATGGAGTTTTACTTGTCTTTCAATAGGATTTCCTTATGTGATAGTAGTACATGTGATCCTTAGACTTGAGACCATCATAATACCTTATGTATGATGAGATATACTTTGGTATATTCCTTAAGACCTTTAGGGTATATCAACGGGTATGATTGGGTATAATAAATTATACATGGAGGTAGGTGAATAGTCAACAAATGATCTACCACTTTCGGTAAAAGGAGAGAATGTCCTATGTAATTCGATAAATGACAACTAAGAAATCATTGGTTAAGGTGGAATGAAAATTAGAAATGAGTTTCTAATTTACATTAAAGTTGTATATTTAAAAATTGAAATACATATGATCAAATAAAACTTGACAGAAATTTCATATCTTATATTTGATTAGGATATTGTGTGGTAAAATGATTGAATTGTACAATAACAATTTGCTGAAAGGTTCTTTTACGATCAAATGTTGAAATCTATATTATTGAACATTGCATGTTTGATTTGATGATAAGAATTAAGATGATAAATGCATTCAATAGTAGAGTTGTAAAGTCCTTTAATTGATTATGATATACAAGGACTTAGTTAGATAAGATCAAAACTGTTAGGTTGATCTTTTGGATATGAATGTATTGAGTTGTAAAGTTCTGTATTATGTTCATGAACTTAGTTTATGAAAAGATCAAATCTGTTTGGTTGATCTTGTGTTATATCTCTTCAGTCAGTCTGATCGTAGAATGGACTCTACGAATCCGCACAAAGAAGACTCAATGATTCAGTCTGTTCGTAGAATGAACTCTACGACTCCGCACAAAGAAGACTCAACCATTTAGTCTGTTCGTAGAGTGGACTCTACAATTTCGCGCTAGGAAGACTCTACGATTCGGTCAAAGCAAAGGAACATACTCAACGACCAAGAAATAAGTGATCGTAGAACGGACTCTACGACCAACAGAGTAGCCGTAGAATAAAACCCTACGATCTTAAGGTAAACTGCAGCAATGAAAAATCGTAGAGTTAAGCAAAAGCAAGAAACATTTAAGCAAATCTACGATCAAATTCTTAACCATCTGATGATTCTTCTCTTGTCCTAAAAGACAGAAGCAACTTCGTTGAGAAGAACAATCTACATTAATGTGTCAGATAAACTTCTGTCGAGAGCCTAAAGTCAAAAATATCATAGGATTGACCAAAGTGTGCTATGCAACAGAGAGAGTACTTTCAAGGTAGTAAAAGTCAGAAGATTATGTCTTATCAGCCATATTTTTATGGAAGACCAAACGTCTCTATGAAAGTTGGTAGAAACCTACGACTGTCATGTCTTGTCCCATGAAAAAAGGAAACACCTTTTTGGACAATATTTGCAGGTCAATTAATACCTCGTCAGAGCATTAATGAGCTAAATGAATATAATATTCAACAACTCTACATTGTGAGGTAACAGACAGAAATTGAAAAAAAAAGGCAGATTTCAAACAGGAAGAAATCTGAAACTTCTGTATGAGAAGCCCAGATTCAATACACAAAAAAAGACAAGCAACACACAAGAAAGAAAAACAGCAAGAATTGTAAAAGATCAAAAGCAAAAGAATCTTGCATCACGACTAAGTTCTTCAGAAACTTATGTTAAATGCAACTTAGTAGCACACCCAAATCTACACTACTCGAGAAGAGTTCTTAGTGAACTAGAGTATCCAAGTCTGCTGGACTTGTAGAGTTCTTAGTGAACTAAAGTTCCAAGACTGCTGATCTTGAAGGAATCTTAGTGATTCGGAAATTGTAAAAGTATCCTTAGTGGATTTACTGCTCAAGGAGCAAAACAGTGGAGTAGGAGTCTTGTGAACTCTGAACCACTTAAAAACTGGTGTCTTTCATCTTGTCTTTATTAATTGCTATAATTGCTATATAACTAATTGTTGAATTATTGCATTAACATATTAAGAAGGGGTAACTAAATCATATTTCGTTGTGCTAAACTATTTGATTAATAATTCATTCTTTCTTAAAGCAAAATAAAGAAAAAGTTTTAAAGTATCTATTTAACCCCCCTTCTAGATATATTTCGTGTCATTGGGAACTAACAATTGGTATCATAGCAGGTTCTCACATTTAAAGCCTAACAAGCTTGAGTAGATCTAATGACACACAACAAGAACATATCAGAACTCGATGCAGGTAACATACCACCAATATGCAATAAAAAAAATTTGCTAACTAGAAAGTTTGTATGCAGACCTACATGGATGCAATAGACGATGAGCTATTCGAGACAGTACTTAATGGGCCAGTCATACCAATGAAGCTTGCATTAACAATTGAAGATCCAAACAAGCTAGTAGCAAAGAAAAGAGAAGAATGGAGCAACAACGAAAAGAAGGATGTTCAAAGAAACAGAAAGGCCAAAAACATCCTATTCCAATCTCTAGATGATTAGTTGTTTGAAAACGTTGTCAACTGCAAAATAGCTCAAGAAGTCTAACAGACTCTGTTGATCATGCACGAAGGAACAAAAGAAGTTAGAGAAAATAAGCAATCATTGCTTATTCAGCAATATGAAATGTTCACCCACATATCAGGGGAGAACATTACAAACCTATTAGAGATTTAACTTGTTGCTAAACTCTCTCAGATCATTTGGAAAACTTTACCCAAATATAGATCTCATCATCAAATTCATGAGATCTTTGCCAAGCAAATAGGATGCCAAAACCACAGCCATCGGGGAGTCAAAGAACCTGCACGAAATGATTGTACAACAGCTCTATGTAAATCTTCTTACCTATAAGCTGGAGCTAAATTAAAGAGCAGAGACCCTATTTGAGGGAAGAAAGAAGGAGAAGAACATTGCTCTTAAAGCCTCAACTTCAGTTCACCGAAGCAATCTTAAAGTTGATTCTGACTTTGATAAAGATGAATCAAATGATGATGAAGGACCTGCCATGCTGGTCAGACAATTTAAAAGATTCATCAACAGGAACATACCACAGAAGTTCAGAAGCAACAACAGCAAAGAACAAACAAATGACCTTTGCTACAATTGAAAAAAGTCAAGCCATTTCATTGCTAAGTGCCCAAAACCCTTGAGAAATGAGCTGAGGAAGGATAAAACAAAAGCAAATCCAAAAAGGGAATTCAAGAGATTCCACAAGCAAAAGAAGAAAGACAAAAACTTCATGGCTGAAGGCTCATAGAGTGACTCAGGGGAGGAACTAAACTCCGAGTCAAGTGACGATGAAAAGCCACAGAAGGCCAACCTGTGTTTAATGGTAAACGAAGAAGGAACCAGCAAAAAGAAATTCAACATAGATGATGTATTTGATTTTTACTCTCCTGAATTAAACATTGATGATCTCAGAGAAGGCATGCATAACTAAATGGTAGAATTACACAAATACATGAAAATGTTTAGAAGGCTATCTAAAGATTATTCTCATCTAAAGAAGGAAAAAGAGGAAATAAGCCTAAGATTAGAAGCCACACTTCAAACTGCAAAACTTTATTTTAGTCTTGAGACTATGAAAAATTGAAAAAGATAATTGAATTGAGCACTCAGAAAAAGTCTTCACTAGTCTCCAAAATTCAGGAACTAGAAAAGACAATTTCCATGTGGAATAAATCAACTTTGTCTATTGACACCCTGATCTCAAGCCAAAGAGATGTGGCTGACAAATCAGGACTAGGTTTTGAGAATTCTGTCTCAGAGCCTAATATGGAGAAATCAATGGAAGTAAATGAAAGAAAATCCTTTAATCTTAATAAAGGAATTGTATTAATCAAATCCTCATATTCAATTTCTCCCAACTGTCCACACTCTGCTAATTCTGCTATCATATTAGTCAATAAAACTCGTACTGGCCTAGGATTCAAAAAATTAAAAAGTAAGTCAACACCTATAGCTGAACCTCGAAGGATCGTAGAGTCAAGTAAAACTTACTCTACTAACCAACCATGCAGAAATCGTAGAGTTAACTTTTACTCTACGAAGTATGAGAATCGTAGAGTAACATGCAAGCAGAATGTATATCAGCCTAACAGAAGGACTATGAGCAATTATAATCCATACAGGTCCTGGACAAATAGGAATTCACAAATATACACACATCATCGTCAACATCATATCAATCATAGTTACCGTCATAAAAAATAATAAATATTTATTAGGTTATCATTATTATAAACTGCAAAGATCTAAAATCAAACAGATTTGGGTCCCAAAAGGTACTAACAAAATAGGAACCAAGCAATTGTGGGTACCAAAATGAAGATTGATTTGTTATGCAGGTAAAGAGATCCATCTGGTATCTTAACAGTGGATGCTCAAGACATATGACAGGAGACAAGGCTCTTCTGATAGATTACAAGGAAAAGGATGAACCTACAGTCATATTTGAAGACAACAATTCGGAAAAAACCAGAGGATATGACTCACCTGAAAATGGTGTAATATCATTCAGTAAAGTTGTTTATTTTGAAGGACTAAAGCATAACTTTTTAAGCATCAGTCAACTATGTGACAAAGGGCATCAAGTCACTTTCCTCAACAACCAATGCCAAGTCAGAGATTTGAAGACTAACTCTCTAAAGCTAGTAGGAGTTAGAGAAGGAAACGTCTACGTGGTCAACCTTGGCAAATTATGTTCAGATGAGGCAGTCTGTTTCCTTACTAAAGCCTCTGAAGATATGTGCTGGCTCTGGCACGGGAGATTATCTCATCTTAACTTTAAAAATATGTCAAAGCTTGCATCCAAAGACCTAGTAAGAGGATTGCCAAAGCTTAATTTCATAAAAGAAAAACCCTGCAAAGCATGTCAGCTTGGAAAGCAAATAAATACCTCTTTCCAGAGAAAGACAGTCAACTCAAATGATAGAGCCTTTCAATTACTACACATGGATTTATTCGGGTCTATCCCAACTGCAAGCCTTGGAGGAAAGAGATACTCTCTAGTGGTAGTAGATGACTACACGAGATATATATGGGTATCATTTCTAAGCTCTAAAGATGAAACTAGTTCACATCTTATCAAGCTCTTCAAACTAATCATGAATGAAAAGGGCAAAAAGATCATGGCCATCAAAAATGATCATGGAAGAGAGTTTGACTTTTCAGATATGGACCAATTTTGTGAAGAAAATGGAATCAATCACAATTTCTCAGCCCTAAGGACTCCTCAACAGAATAGATTAGCAGAAAGGAAGAATAGGACTCTAATTGAAGCAAGAAGAACCCTTCTAGTAGCAGCCTATCTTCTTGAGTATTTCTGGGTTGAAGCCATTTGCACTGCATGCTACACCCATAATAGGTCACTCATACACTCAACTTTGAAGAAGACTACATACGAATTTTGAAAAGGAAGAAAGCCAAACATAAGCTACTTTTACGCATTTGGCTGTCTATGTTACGTACTCAACAATGGCAAGAAACATCTAACCAAATTCTAGTCAAAGTCAAATGAAGGAATCTTCCTTGACTATGCAACGGATAACAGAGCATACAGAGTGTTCAAGAAGGAATCTTTAACTGTTGAAATCTCCATCCATGTCACATTCGATGAATCAGACCCAGAAAAGAAAAGTTCAACACTCAACAATTTATCAGAAATAAACTCAGCGATCGAAGAACTCAAAATCGTAGAGTCCGACTCTGTGATCATGGAACTAGCAGTAGAAATCGTTGAGCAAGTAGAAGAAATTGTAGAGCTCACCACACCAGACATTGAAACTCTACGATCAGAACAAGAAATTGATTTGGAGGAACTCAGACAAGAAGGCACCAGAACAGATGTTCCAAGCAGAATTAAGTGGACCAAAGATCTCACTCAAGATTTAATAATTGGAAATCTAAATACTGGAATCAAGACAAGAACTGCAACTTCAAATGAATCCTTTTACCTAAGCTTTCTCTCTCAAGTGGAACCCAAGAAGATCGAAGAAACCTTAGAAGATTCAAGTTGGATAGAGGCCATGCAAAAGGAGCTAAATCTATTTGAAAGGAGCAAAGTTTGGAGATTAGTTGCCAGACCTCAGCATAAACCAGTCATTGGCACCAAATGGGTCTTCAGGAACAAAATGGATGAAAATGGTATGATTATAAGGAACAAAGCAAGACTGGTGGCTAAAGGCTATTCTCAAGAGGAAGGAATTGACTATGATGAGACCTTTGCTCTAGTTGTCAGATTGGAAGCCATAAGGATTTTCCTCGCCCATGCTACACAAATGAAGTTTAAAGTCTTCCAAATGGATGTCAATAGTGCATTTCTAAATGGAGAACTTCAAGAAGAAGTCTACGTGGAACAACCTCCAGGTTTTAGTAATCCAACATTTTCAAATTATGTTAATAAATTAGATAAAGCCTTATATGGTCTAAAACAAGCACCCATAGTATGGTATAAAACATTAACTAGCTTTCTTATTGAAAAATGATTCACTAGAGGAAGAGTGGATACTATTTTATTTTTAAGAAAACATAAGGATAAAACACTGATAGTTCAAATTTATGTAGATGATATCATATTTGGTTCTTCGGATGAAAAATTATGTGAAAGTTTGTCAAGCTTATGCAGAGAAAGTTTGAGATGAGCATAATGGGAGAACTTAACTTCTTCCTCAGACTTCAAGTAAAGCAGACTGATGAAGGCATCTTCATAAACCAAGCCAAGTACATCAAAGACTTACTAAAGAAGTATGGCATGGAATTTGCAACCATCATGAAAACTCCTATGCCACCTGCCACTAAGCTTGACAAAGATGAGAATGGTAAAAACACTGATATTACTCAGTATAGATGTATAATAGGCTCACTTTTATACCTAACTGCTAGCTGTCCAGATATAATGTTTGCTACATACATATGTACTAGATTTCAGGCTAACCCTAAAAAGTCTCATCTAATTGTCGTGAAAAGAATTTTCAAATATCTTAAAGGAACTACAAATTTAGGATTATGGTATCCCAAGGAGTCTTCCTTTAATCTAATAAGATATTCACATGCTGACTATGCAGGATGCAAAATAGACAGGAAGAACACAAGTGGAACTTGCCAGATGTTAGGCAGCAGACTTGTCTCTTGGTTCAGTAAGAAGCAAAACTCAGTATCCACATCAACTGCAGAAGCTGAATATATAGCCGTAGGCAGTTGCTGTACACAAATCCTATGGATGAAGACTCAGCTTGCAGACTATGGTTTTGAGCTTAATTTTGTCCCTATATACTGTGATAATACAAGTGCAATTGCCATAACTCATAACCATGTCATGCATTCAAGAACTAAGCACATAGATATAAGATATCATTTCATTAGGGATCATGTACAAAATAGTAATATATCACTACACTATATCCCAACTGAAGAACAACTAGCAGATGTATTTACAAAACCTTTAGATGAATCAAGATTCAATAAACTAATAAGTGAGTTAGGAATGTTAAATATAGACTCTTGATATATATCATGTCTTTGGAAGTTACTTACACTAAGAGAGAAAAAGTTTTTTCAAAGGACAATTCATAGAGCTCACTCAACGATCGTCAAGCCAAGGATCGTAGAGTACACTTCAATTCGTAGAGCTCATTCAACGATCGTCAAGTCGAGGATCACAGAGTACATCCCAGTCATAAAGCTCACTCAACAACTGTAAAAAACAAATGATCGTTGAATCAAGAGGGATCGTAGAACTCAGGGGGAGACAAAGGGCAAAGTAGTCATCAACCAACTGGAAGTCTTCTTATCAAAATTTAACACGAGTCTCAACAAACATAGAGGGAAGTTTTAAATACTTTGAAAACTGTGTGTCTTTTATTATTCTTCAAAATTCAAAAACTGAAAACTCCCTAACTCTCTCTCACAATCCAGAAACCTAAATTTACAATACTAAGACAAATCATTCAATTTTTTCCAGAAAAGCAATCAATGGCGCCTGCTCAAGTAATATCAGGAAACGAACTGATCTTCGAAACCTTCATAACCGTTAATAAACAGTACCGGAGGATAATCCATCTGGTAGAAAAGCCCGGCCTTCAAAAAGCTTTAGAAACAAACATGAGGATTCTATTAAGGCTAGTATGAAAGTTCTATACAAATAGATCATATGTCAATGGAACTCTAACCACCACAGTAAAAAGGGTCCGATTCAATCTCACAGCTGAAGAAATAAACCTAGTCCTAGGTTTTAAACATGGGGGCCTCACAACTCTGAATCTTGTGAGTGCAGAAGAGGGCCTAAGAAGGATGTACCACAAAAAGAATCCAAAGCTAAGAGGATTGAAGAAGAAAGAGTTTCCCCAAAAATATGAATTTTTGGCTGACGTCATTAGAAAATGCCTCCTCTGCAAAGACTCTGCTCATGACTCTGTTAGCGAGATCCAGCTGAAGATAATGACAGCCATAGTAAAGAAGATAAACATAAACTATGGCTCCTTACTACTAGAATGGATCGGTAACTGGTTCCTAAATGCAGATAAGGCAAAAAGAGTCAAAAAATACTCTATGGGAGATTCATAAGTATTTTCTTTCAATCCATTTTGGGGAACAAGATTGAGCATACTGAAGGAGAAGTCCTCAATGCAAAAAAAAAGGATGACCTAGAGACTGTTCGACAACTGGAAAAGAAACCCAGTTGAAAATAGAAAATTATCTCGATCTGGGGATAGTGAAGGAATACAGAGTGGCACTGGGCCCTCACAAATGAAGATCCTATCTGCAGAAGCAGACTCTCAGAAAGTCAGCAGGCAATCTCCTGGTTTAATCAAGAAAAGGAAAGGAAAGAAAGCCCTTGAGATTGAAAAACCTCAAGGATCATCAAATGAGGCCTCTGACGTTGCTCCTAAAGAGAAGGCTGCCTCAGAGGATGAAGAATTAGATTAGTAGAGGGAAACTCGCAGCAAGCATCAGGCTGAGGAGGTCACTTCAGTAGAGCCAAGGCCAAAAAGAAGAAGACTAGTGAAATTAGCCGATCAAATAACTGAAAAAGACTCAATAGCTGAGGGGGAGCTACCTGAAAAATCAGACACTGCTCCAGTTGAGAGGGAGCCATTTGAAGTAACTGAACCAATAGGTACTCAAATTGAGGGGGAGCCATCAGTAGTTTCTGAACCAGCAGATGCTCAGGTTGAGGGGGAGATTCAAGAAGACATTTCAATCCCTTCAGCCACAATGAATACTGATGAAAAGGATGACATCGAAATAGTGGCAGTCGAAAGAAATGAACAGAGGCTCCTCAACTACAACTGCCTGCTGAAGTTCTTGCCACTAATGTCATTCCACCGAGTCTTGGTACACAATGCATGGGATCAGCTCTTCTGGACTTTCAAAGCATATCCCAACGTGGTGATTTTGGATTAAGGCTACCCTCTAAACCTTCACTTTGCTCAAAGGTTGATCTTAAACCAATCATTCTAATATTCGTTAGGGCAAAAGGTACATTTTATTCCTCTATCCCTCTTATAAAGTCATACACCTTTTTGGACCTTCAATAAATTTGAGAAGCTATCTAATGCAAACCTTGAGATAAGCTCTACGTCCAACTATGCCCCAGTCGTAGAGTTTCCATCCTCTACGACTGGTGGTCATGATATTCAAGACGTAGAGTACCCTCAAGACTCTCCTAAAATCCTGCCCTCTACTCAAACAATGCCTACTGCTAAACCTTCCCAACCATCAAGACTCCTGGTCACACACCAAGTCATTCCCTCAACCTCTGTTCATGAATACTTCCACATTCCAAGCTCCATGGACGACCAGGGGTAAACAACTCGACTCCTTAATGAAATCCTGGAAAAGATATCTCTGCTTCCTACAACTAAGGGTTTAACCGACGTTACAAGCTATATGTAAGCAGAGATACAAAATGAACTGGCATCTAAGTCCAACAACATTTACCAGAGTTTAGACAATGCTGTTACTGCTGCAAACAACCTTGCTCAAAATTTGGGAAGAAAAATCTCCTCAAAACTGAAGGAGTTAATTGTAGCAGTTTCTGATAATCTCAAGGAAATGGACGATAGGTTTATGAGAGCAATGGCCAACCATCAGAAGTCTATCGACATTTTTCAAGAAACCAATGCAAAATCTATAGCCCTCCTTTCTGAGCAGTTCTTTAAAATGAAGAAATCTCTCAGAGAACAAGCTAATCAAACAATTGAAACTCTATCAGTGGTGGAGAAAAAACAAATGCTAGTTGAAGAACGACTTCAAGATCATCACAATGATGTAGCTTCCACCCAGACTCAACTTCAAGAACTTATTCAGGGTGTGCAACAGCTTTCAATTGAGGTGGCCAACATTAATGATGTCAATAAGGGGGAGAAAAGTAAGAGCATAGAACAAAGCAGAAGAGGAAGAGCACCTCATGGGATGAGATTGGTTCAAACGTCAATTCAACCTCCTAGGTTTAAAGCTGTACCAATTCATCACAGACAGGACTCAACTACGAGACCATTTGTATCAAGTCTTCAAGGACAATCCTCAACTGCGGGACCATCCAGCTCTCAAGCATAGCTCCAAGTAAAAGATGAAGAAGCTATGCAAAGGGAAGAAATGGAACTGAAAAGAGCAGAATAGGAAAGGAGAGCACTCTTCAGGCAAAGGCAGGAAGATGAGAGAATAAGGTCTCCTAGGCAAAGGCAGGAAGAAGAGAGAATAAGACCTACTAGTAAGAGGAGATAAGTTTTTTTTTTTCAAAACTTAAAAACCAAACCTCATCTTCTTCCTTCATCACCACCATCCACCACTCACAGCCACCATTACCGCCAACAAGAAAACTAAGTGAAGCCATCTAGTGCATACAAAGCTTCAAATGGAGGTATAAAACCATTTTATTAATTTATTTATGTATTTGTGGAGATAAAATAATTATATGAAAAAATTGTAATTAATTATATAATTGTTCTATATATTTTTCTGATGTGTATGGATGAATTATATGATATTTAGTATAATTATATGTTGAAAATAATACCAAAAATGTTGGAAAAATGGTTTGGGTTGGTTACTGTGATTGCACGAAGAAGGAAGTAAAATATTTGGCCGTCTGCGCATTGCGCGCGGCCAATTTTTTTTTTTCCCGGAAATGGCATATACACGGCGTCGTTTTGGGACGCCAGACGGGGTCGCGCCATGCGCAGCTCTCGATCTTCCGGGGCAGGGTCAAACGACGTCGTTTGGTGCCGCGAAAGGCTGGGCGCGCGCCATGCGCGGCCGACCGGTTTTTCGGGAAATTACCATTTTCCCCCCGTTCCGGTTTTCAGATTATTTACAAAAATGCCATTGGAATTAAATTTAATTAAAATAAATGTTTAAAAATTCATAAAAATTATATAAAATCAGAAAAATGTATAAAAACGTTTTATAAATTAAATTTAACAATTTTCCAATTTTGAGGAATAATTTCAATTAATTATTAAATGTTTAATAATGAGAATTAAAAGAACATAACTTGAATTAATAACTAAATTAGGTTATAATTAATTATAAATAGCCATATAGAGCCGATAGGTAGAATAATTAGGTTGAGAGTGATATTAATTATATAAATTAATATCATGGGTTACTAAATTATTATTATTTGATTATGATATTATTATAGGTTACTCAAGAAATGATAGTTAGCTGTTAAATTAATAATCGGACATCGAGACAAGTTCCTAAACCCTAACTTTGAATTATTAATTTTATGTTAGACATTAAAATCTTTATTGAGCTCTATTTCCCAAGTTTTATCATTATTCCACTTCCTTGAATGTTGAACTCGATTGATATTGTGAATTGTTCAGTAAAAATTTAAAAATCTCTGTAGTTATTCACATTCATTTTTTTTGCCATCCATAATGAATCATAATTATTGATTAGCGAGTTGATGGTTGTAAGTCTATGCCACTTGTCCGGCTATACTTTTGATACAATTAAATTTCAAATTACTCTATATTGTTAAGTGCTAAGCCAAACCAAATTGTTTTAGTGCGGATTCCTAGAAACTGAAATGAACAACCCTATTTCAGGGGATATAGCTTGTCGGATGCTTTAAATTCCGATCCCCCGCTATATATGGTAATATGATGTGCACAATCATAGGTACGAGAGGCTGATCACCTCGAGTACGGGTTTAAGGTCTTTTTGAGACAAACGGGTTATCAATATTAAAAATTGATTAACCTATGTTCAGTGGTCTTGTGACCCTCAGTTTAATTCATATATATCATGTTTCAAAAGACAATTCCTGCAATTATTTTTCTTCTTTTAATTGAATTAATGTTACATTGTTGGTATAAATTCTGATCCTTATACTACATTGTTATTCATTTCATTTTACTTGCTAAGCACTCTAGTTGCTCACTTTTACTTGCTTAAAATGTCGCAGACAAAGATGTAAAACTCGAGAGTCTAGACAAGAAAGATAAAGGCAAGGGAAAGGTATCGGAATGACGAAATTAATGAATTATTCCCAACCGGTAGTCTTAAATCTATGTTGTGACTTTAGATAGAAAATGTTATTCTAGTAATGCTATATGTATGTAAAGGTTAATGACCTTGGGAGTATGAGAGATGTATTTTGTATTATGTTGGAGATTAGCATATGTAATGTATATTAATGGAAATTCTGGGTAGTGATTAATGTATGCGATATTATGAATAGTGAACACCAAATTCGAGGTTCCAGGAGCCTGAATTTGGGGGCATCACAGGGTGGTATCAGAGCTGAAAGATTTAAGACTATAGGTGAGGGAAAACTTTAGGTATAAGTACGCAACTCAAATCGAGTTTAAGAAAAAGGGGAAGTAGGGAATTTTGGACGTTCAAAAGTCAATAAATTATGTATTATTTAAAAAGTTATTATATAATAGTTAGATTAACGTTGATAGAGGATTATTATATTATTTTTTTATAGGATGACGGAGGCAGACGAGCCAAGTGGGGCTAGGATTGAAGAAGAAGAGGTTAGAGATGTATATGTAGTACCTGAGCGAGTAATTGCTAGTCCACCAGTGTCTGAACCAGGGTCAGAGTATGGACCAGACTTTGAACCAGAAGAACATATGGAAGTAAATGAAGAAGAAGATGGAGTAGGAGGGTCTTCTAAAGGTACTTCTCCCTAAAACTTAGACCCAAATGAAGAATTAATAGCTAATGCCATAGACACTATAAATGGTTTAGAGATTCAGGTGGCTGATCTTACACACCAAGTGCATGAGTTAGAAGCCCAAGTTGTAGCTCAAAATGTTGTGTCACAGCAAAGAGAGGAAGAACTCCAAGTCCTCACTCAACAGAAAAATGAGGCAGTAAATAAACTGGGCCAAGCCGAACATAGAATAAAAGAATTGTCTACAGAAAGACAGATTCTTGTTGATAGGTTAAATAAAGAGGTGGTCGATAGGACGAGAATTGAGAATGCTTGGGGTAGAGCGACTAGGCAAGTAGGCCTCACAGAAAATGAGGTGAGAGCTAAACAAGTAAGAATGGATGATATGGAGTATGCTTTTAAATGCGCATCGAAAAGGGCACAACACAGAATTCGATATTTTCGAGTAGAGGAAGGTCAGTATTGGCGAGACATTGATCGTGATGTGGCGATCAATATTATAAGACAAGAATTTGAAGATGCGATGAGAAGAGCAATGAACCCGTGGAATGTGGGATAGTGTGATGCTGATGTATATATTGACGTTTATATAAATAGTATGAAACCCTACTTTTGATGTAAATAGTAGAGATATGATATATAATTAGAATGTATGTGTGGTTTGAGGTATGTACGTATCTTGTAAAATAGTTTGCTATTAATGTAAATATTTGAAGGCTGGTGTTATAAACTATATTTTGATATAAATTGCTAGTTTTAAATTTTGTATTGTAAAAAAAATAGTAATGTAAAATAATATAAAGTTCATATTTCAGAATGCCGCCAAAAAGAGGTAGACCTGCTAGAAAAGCATAAGAGGAATCAGTGAATGAAGTTACTGGGACGGATACAAGAATAGAACCAGAAACAGCCCCAGTTGATTTAGTGCAAAGGTTAGTAGATTTACTATCAGGTGCAATGCAAAATAGGAACCTAGTTCCTGCTGAACAGAATACCCAACCCCTAAATTTTGCAAATTTTAAAGATTTTAAACTAGTCGGACCACCAGAATTTAAGGGCTCTATAAACCCTATAAAAGCTCAAACTTGGATTATGGAAATGGAAAGGGTTTTTGAGGTGGTTAGGGTAGTTGAGGAGCAGAAGACTGCTTTTGTAACCTTCATGATGAAAGGAGAAGCTGCCCACTGGTGGCAAGCAAATCGAAATAGAGAGGCGGGAGAAATAGTTCCTTGGAAAAGGTTTAAGGAACTGTTTTTTGAAAATTATTTTCCCACTAGTATGCAGAACAAGTTGGAGATTCAGTTTTTAGAATTAAAACAGAATAACATGTCAGTAGCTGAGTATACCCCCAAATTTAATGAATTGGCCCGGTTTGCTCCATACCAGGTCAGTACAGAAGAGCGGAAAGCCAAAAGATTTGAATAAGGATTGAAGGCCTGGATTTATACCAAGGTGAATATGTTTCAGACAACAACATATGCTGATGTGTTGGAAAAGGAAATTTTAGCCGAGGGAGGTAGTGAAGCTATTACGAAATATCATCAGGAACAAAAGAAAAGAAAGAATGAAGGAGATTCCAAGGGGGGAAGTTGCAGTAGCACCAACCATCCTAGCAAGAAAAAGTGGAGTGGTAGTACCAACACCTCCGGAAACAAATCCGGAGATGTAAAGAAGAAAGTTGAGCCGTGCAACAATTGTGGGAAGAATCATTCTGGGGTTTGTCTGAAAGGGAAGAAGGTCTATTATAAGTGTCAGCAAGAGGGACACATTGCACCAAATTGCCCAAAATTGAAGAAAACATGATGTTATAACTATGGAGCGGCAGACCATTTTGCTCGAAACTGTCCAAAGAAGACGATGGAGGTAACAAGTGGAGAGAAACTGACACTCCCCGCACCAACCTCACTAGGTCGTCCTACTGCTCGAACTTTTAACATGACGGTACAAGATGCGGAAAAGTCTAAAGATGTGGTGTCAGGTACCATTTCAATTTGCAATACTAATGCATGTGTGCTTTTTGATTCGGGTGCTACGTGCTCTTTTATTTCTGATGAATTTGCTAGAAGACTAAGGTTGGCTCATGAAAACTTAGAACAACCCTTGAATATAGAGATTGCAAATAAAGAAGTGATACCTGTTAATCATGTGCATAAACATTGCCCTATGGTGATAAGAAAACATAAGTTATATGTGGATTTAATTCTGATACGTCTTGGGGAATTTGATGTCATCCTAGGGATGGACTGGTTGTATAACCATAAAGCAATGATTGATTGTCAAAGGAAGTGTGTAACTTTACAGACCCCTAAAAAGTCAAAAATAGTATTTTATGGTAATAAATTATCGAGACAATTTAGTTGTCTGTCAGTTATGTAAGCTTATAAGGCATTAAGGAAGGGAGACACGAGATACTTAGCGTATGTGATAGATAACCAGAAAGGTGAAATGAAAATGGGCGAAATACCGGTAGTGAACGAATTTCCCGATGTGTTTTCGGATGACTTACCTGGTCTTCCTCCAGATCGGCAAATCGAATTTATGATTGATTTAGCACCGGGAACTGCTCCAATATCTAAGGCTCTGTATATAATGGCTCCAGTGGAAATGAAAGAGTTGATGAAACAACTACATGAGCTATTAGATAAGAAGTTTATTCAGCCAAGTGTGTCTCCATGGGGAGCACCAGTGCTATTTGTTAAGAAGAAGGATGGAACTTTACGGTTGTGTATCGATTATAGAGAGTTAAATAAGATGACCATCAAGAATAAATACCCGTTACCAAGGATTGATGATCTTTTTGATCAATTGAAAGGAGCAAAATATTTTTTAAAGATTGATCTTCTGTCAGGGTATCATCAGTTGAAAATAAGAAAGGAAGATGTGCCGAAAACAACATTCAGAACTCGCTATGGTCATTACGAGTTTCTGGTTATGCTGTCTGGACTGACAAATGCACCAGCGGCATTCATGGATATGATGAATAGGATTTTTAAACCCTATTTGGATAAATTTGTAGTGGTGTTCATAGATGATATCCTGGTATATTCTAAGTCACAGGAAGAGCATGCAGATCATTTAAAAATAGTATTGGAAACTTTGAGAAAAGAAAAATTATATGCCAAATTCTCAAAGTGTGAATTCTAGTTGGAAAGAGTTCACTTTTTGCGTCATGTTATTGATAAAGATGGAATTTCTGTGGACCCTACAAAAGTTGAACATGTAATTAATTAGGAACAACCAAAGACACCTACAGATGTGAGAAGTTTCTTAGGTTTAGCGGGTTATTATCGACGATTTATTCAAGATTTCTCTAAGATAGCAACTCTGCTAACCAATTTAACTAGGAAGTCTGTAAAATTTGTGTGGATAGATAAATGTGAGGAAAGTTTTTGTGAGTTAAAGAAAAGGTTAAGTGAAGCCCCTGTGTTAACTTTGCCTTATGAAATAGGGAATTTTGTGGTGTATAGTGACGCCTCGCAAAAAGGGTTAGGCTGTGTGCTTATGCAGAATGGTAAGGTTATTACATATGCGTCATGACAGTTGAAGGATTATGAGAAATGATATCCGACGCATGATTTGGAATTGGCAGCAGTAGTTTTTGCATTGAAAATATGGAGACATTATCTTTATGGGGAGAAATGTGAGATATATACAGATCACAAAAGTTTGAAGTATATCTTCACACAAAAAGAATTGAACATGCGACAAAGGAGGTGGCTGGAATTGATAAAGGACTATGATTGTGAAATCCTTTACCATCCAGGAAAAGCTAATGTAGTAGCTGATGCTTTAAGTAGAAAGGAGAGAGAAAAGTTGATGAAATTAACTGTTCAGGATAACTAATTCAGGAAATGACAAAGTTGAAAATTGAAGTGAAGTACCCCTCTGAAACAGATGAGATGTTGTTTATTGTAGGAATGCAACCAACACTGTTAGATAAAGTGAAGGAGACCCAATTAGCCAATGATGAATGTATTCAGGCAAGGAATAGGGTTACCTCAGGTGATGAAGTAAAATTTCAAATAGATAGTAATGGAATTCTCAGATTTGAGGGACGAATCTGGATACCAGTAGTTGTTGAATTGAAGGAGGAAATATTACAGGAAGCACATAATTCAAAATTTTCAATTCATCCCGGAAGTACGAAAATGTACCAAGATTTACGAAAGCATTTTTGGTGGCCAAACATGAAACGAGAAATTGCAGATTATGTAAGCCGATGCTTGACGTGTCAGCGGATCAAAGCGGAGCATTAGAAGCCAACTGGACTGCTACAACCTCTTGAAATTCCAAAATGGAAATGGGAACATATTACCATGGATTTTGTAGTAAGGCTTCCGATTACTCAAAAAGGCTACGATGCTATATGGGTAATCGTGGATAGACTAACAAAGTCGGCCCATTTCTTGCCAATTAAGATCAAATACAATTTGGATCAATTGGCTAGAATCTACATTAAAGAAGTGATATCGCGATACAGGGTACCAGTGTCAATTGTGTCAGATCATGACCCGCGATTTATAGCAAATTTTTGGATGAGTCTACAAGAGAGATTAGGAACACAATTGAGGTTAAGTACGGCTTACCATCCTCAAATCGATGGTCAAAGAAAAATAACGATACAAACCTTGGAAGATATGTTGCGAGCTTGTATTATGGACTTCAAAGGGAACTGGGATGATCATCTACCTTTGGTGGAATTTGCATACAACAACAGTTACCACGCAAGTATAGGAATGCCACCTTATGAAGCTTTATATGGAAGACAATGTAGGACTCATTTGTGTTGGGATGAAGTGGGCGAACGTCAATTGCTAGGACCCGAACTGGTTCAACAAACGGCGGATACAGTCTGGTTGATACGGTCCCGGTTAGTGGCAGCTCAAGATCGACAGAAAAAGTATGCAGATTTGCATAGGCAAAGTCAGAATTTTGAGGTGGGAAGTCACGTGTTTCTTAAAGTGTCTCTATGAAAGGGAAAAATCAGATTCGGAAAGAAAGGTAAATTAAGTCCTAGATTTATTGGACCGTTCGAAGTATTAATAAAAATTGGGGAAGTAGCTTATGAAGTGGTTTTACCTCCAGCGTTAGCGCACATCCACAATGTTTTTCACGTGTCAGTGCTACGACCGTACAAACCAGATTATAAGCACGTTATAGCCTATGAACCTATTCAGATAGAGAAGGATTTAACCTATGAAGTGATTCCTGTCCAATTATTAGATAGGAAAAAGCAAGTCTTAAGAAATAAGGTGATTCCTTCTGTTAAAGTGCTATGGCGAAATCATAATGTTGAAGAAGCCACCTGGGAATTAGAAGAGAAAATGTGAAAGAATTATCCCTATTTATTTGAATAGTTGATGTAGAAATTTCGGGACGGAATTTTTATAAGGGGGGAAGAATGTAATATCCAGGATATTATGACGTGTAAAAAGTTTAAATAAATAAAATGTGTGTATGTTAATTATTTAAACTAGGCAATTAATGTGAATTTTGTAAATTAATTATGGATATATATATATATATATATATATATATATATATATATATATTTTTGATTGTTATGGTTAATAATTTAATGATGTATGTTAATGAAAAGAGGATTAATATTGAAAATTAATCCTAAATTAAATTAAAGGTTAACGAGGTAATTAACGAAGTTAAAAATTATTGATCATGGATTAATTAATAATTATGAGGAATATTTGGAAATTATTAAGAGGGAAATTAATTATATAAAATATATATAGAAATAAATAATATATTTTATATAAGGAAATATAATTAAATATGGAGGAATTTTGATAAATATATAATTTATATAAGGAAATAAATTTATGAAGGAAAAGGTTAATAATTATATAAATTATACGAAATTATATTGTATAGTTTATATAAAATATATGAAATAGTATAAAGGAATAATTAATAAATATGGATAATTCTTATTTTAATAAAATAATGTATGTTTATGCAAAATAGAATTATTTCTATTTTTATGAGATTTAATATTTTGTGGGTTAAATATGTAAAAAAAGAAATAGAAATTGTTATAATACATAATATATATAATAATTAAATTATGTATATATTATGTAGTAATAGAAAATACATGTATGTTTACGTAATGTATATGTAATAAAGTTGAAATGTAGAAAAAAATTAATTTATTAAGTTATGCCAATTATTTTATTGATTTTGGAAGTATAAAATACTTCATATAATTACATCTATGTCCTTATGCGTGTACAAAATTTATCGAGCAATGTACATTAAAAATATGTGAATATTATTTATAAATCATTTTATAAATTTTGGTGAATTAAAATAAATATTTTATATACATTATATAAAATATTTACTACCTGAATTAATTGCGTAATATATTAAAATATACGCATGCATGGAAAAAAAAAATCTCACCGGCTTAAGTTAAGTCGGTGGAATCAAGTGAGGGATTTAAAAATACTTTAAAGGTGGGCAAGTTATCTATATATATATAGAATAATAATAATAACAATAATGATATAATTGTCAAAACTTAAAAACCAAACCTCATCTTCTTCCTTCATCACCACCATCCGCCACTCACAGCCACCATCCGCCACTCACAGCCACCATTACCGCCAACAAGAAAACTAAGTGAAGCCATCCGGTGCATACAAAGCTTCAAAGGAAGGTATAAAACCATTTTATTAATTTTTTATGTATTTGTGGAGATAAAATAATTATATGAAAATTTTGTAATTAATTATATAATTGTTCTATATATTTTTCTGATGAGTATGGATGAATTATATGATATTTAGTATAATTACATGTTGAAAATAATACCAAAAATGTTGGAAAAATGGTTTGGGTTGGTTACTGTGATTGCAGGAAGAAAGAAGAAAAAATGTTGGCCGTCCGCGCATTGCGCACGACCAAATTTTTTTTTCGAAAACGGCATATAAACGGCGTCGTTTTTGGACGCCAGACGGGGCCGCGCCATGCGCGGCTGTCGATCTTCCGGGGCAGGGCCAAACGACGTCATTTGGTGTCGCGGAAGGCTGAGTGCGCGCCATGCGCGACCAACCGGTTTTTCGTAAAATTACCATTTTGCCCCTGGTTCCGGTTTTTAGATTATTTACAAAAATGCCATTGGAATTAAATTTAATTAAAATAAATGTTTAAAAATTCATAAAAATTATATAAAATCAGAAAAATGTATAAAAACGTTTTATAAATTAAATTTAACAATTTTCCAATTTTGAGGAATAATTCCAATTAATTATTAAATGTTTAATAATGAGAATTAAAAGAACATAACTAGAATTAATAACCAAATTAGATTATAATTAATTATAAATACCCATATAGAGCCGATGGGTAGAATAATTAAGTTGAGAGTGATATTAATTATATAAATTAATATCATGGGTTACTAAATTATTATTATTTGATTATGATATTATTATAGGTTACTCAAGAAATGATAGTTAACCGTTAAATTAATAATCGGACATCGAGGCAAGTTCCTAAACCCTAACTTTGAATTATTAATTTTATGTTAGACATTAAAATCTTTATTGAGCTCTATTTCCCAAGTTTTGTCATTATTCCACTTCCTTGAATGTTGAACTCGATTGATATTGTGAATTGTTCAGTAAAAATTTAAAAATCTCTGTAGTTATTCACATTCATTTTTTTTGCCATCCATAATGAATCATAATTATTGATTAGTGAGTTGATGGTTGTAAGTCTATGCCACTTGTCCGGCTAGACTTTTGATACAATTAAATTTCAAATTACTCTATATTGTTAAGTGCTAAGTCAAACCAAATTGTTTTGGTGCAGATTCCTAGAAACTGAGATGAACAACCCTATTTCAGGGGATATAGCTTGTCGGATGCTTTAAATTCCGATCCCCCGCGATATGCGGTAATATGATGTGCACAGTCATAGGTACGAGAGGCTGATCACCTCGATTACGGGTTTAAGGTCTTTATGACACAAACGGGTTATCAATATTAAAAATTGATTAACCTATGTTCAGTGGTCTTGTGACCCTCAGTTTAATTCATATATATCATGTTTCAAAAGACAATTCCTGCAATTATTTTTCTTCTTTTAATTGAATTAATGTTACATTGTTGGTATAAATTCTGATCCTTATACTACATTGTTATTCATTTCATTTTACTTGCTGAGCACTCTAGTTGCTCACTTTTACTTGCTTAAAATGTCACAGATAAAGATGTAAAACCCGAGAGTCTAGACAAGAAAGATAAAGGCAAGGGAAAGGTATCAGAATGAAGAAATTAATGAATTATTCCCAACCGGTAGTCTTAAATCTATGTTGTGACTTTAGATAGAAAATGTTATTCTAGTAATACTATATGTATGTAAAGGTTAATGACCCTGGGAGTGTGAGAGATGTATTTTGTATTATGTTGGAGATTAGCATATGTAATGTATATTAATGGAAATTCTGGGTAGTGATTAATGTATGTGATATTATGAATAGTGAACACCAAATTCGAGGTTCCAGGAGCCTGAATTTGGGGGCGCACAAATTATAGCCGAAGACAAGGAGCGCTTGAAAACCCGTGTGTATTGAAGCCCAAGTTAAATGTAATAATTACATTTATGTATTTATTCTTGCACCATAGGTTTGACCATTTGGTTTATTTGGTGGCTCAAATAAACCAAACTAGAATAAAGTTCATAATATCCAAGTAGAAAATAGTATTCTATATGTACATGTTAAATATATTTATATTATATGTTATCAAACATATTTTGCATGTTAAATAATATGACGCATGTTATATATATACATATGTGTGTGTGTGTGTGCGCGCGCGCATACATGCTAAACAGGATGAGATAATTAATTATAAACTCAAGGTAATAATATTAAGTTGTAACATTAAAAGATATTAAGAAAATATCGAACGTCGCCTCTACTAGCATGGTAAAACAATAGAGTATCAAGTAATCATTATGAGTTTGTTGTATCCCATAAGACTTGTGTTAATTATTTGAGATGTTGTTTTATTACATAGTTGATATTTGTAAAGAAATTGAACATTAATGTTTTGTTGTGTCGCACAAGGACAGTCCTTTTTCTCTTAACTGATATGTAAATGCTAGGTCGGACTTAACTTGAATAATTTTGATTTAGACCTGTTGCACATTATCATAATAATCCAAGAGGCAAAATACAAGGAATTACATGTTGATATAGTTAATAAGAAGTTGTCTACTTATTTATTTATATATAATTTGTTGTGTTGCACAAGGCTATATACATTTGAAATATGATTCTTATTTGCACTAGCGAGTCTTTAATTAAATTTGTTAAACTATATAAGAAGAGTAATATAGTTTGATAAAAATAGTGGGAGACACAATTTTAAATAAAGACCTAATTAACTTAGTAATATAAAATAAATGCATGTTAATGTTGTTATTAATTTACTTAAAGAATTTTACTATGCCTAATTCACTAATACTACATAGCATATTGGATGCTAACAAGTAACTGAACCGAATTGTTCGGATTGATTAAACAAATTTGAGATTAGTTTTCAATGCTAAAAAACTAGCAAATGTCTTTAATTTGTCTATCCCTGCAAATGTTGCAGACTAAGCCTCTAAGGAAGAGATTGCTACTTTAAGAAGTGGCAAAATGATACAACTATAACTAACTACATCATGCTCGCATTCATAAGTATCGAGTTACAGTGTCAGCACGAGAAAATGGATGAACCTACTATATTGCTACACATTCAATAGTTGTATGGTTAGCAAAGTTGGTCAACTAGATATAAGATATCTAAGGAACTCTTTCAATCTATAATGACCAATGACACTACAGTACAGACATATTTCCTAAAGATGATCAATCCGATTGATCAATTGGGACAACTGAGTTTTGTCATTGATGGAGAGTTGAGTCAAGATTCGATCTTGTAGTCACTCATTGACTCCCTTTCACATTATGTTGTGAATTTCACATGTTTAAGCTACATGTTAGCTTGCCTGATTTGCTTAACATGTTGAAGACTGTGGAAAGTCATTTTTCTTTCAATAGACCAAGTCTTACGGCAGATAAATCTTCCAGGAAGCGGAAGAGAAGCCAAAAGTTTTTCTGAAGAGTCAAAAAAGGTATAAGACAAAATAAAGACACTTTAAAAATGACATAAATAAAATTGATCCCGAGGGAAAAAAGAGTTTTTTTTCATTGCTATAAGTTGGGACACTAGAAGAGGAACTACAGGGAGGATTTTGCAGTGACTAAGCAGAAGAAGCTTGGTGAAGCTTCTACAACAAATATAGATTTGTTCATAATGAAATAGAACTTTCTATAAGTCGAGTTCTACTTAGGTATTAGATAATGGTTGGTGGTCTCATATATACAAGTCGTTGCAGAGACTAAGCAGAAGTAAAAAGCTAAACAAATGATAAGTAATCCTATGCATAGGGAATGGAATAAAACAAATATTGCTACATTAGCCATAAGAACTTATAGTTTAGTATTACCTACGGGCAAGTCTATTAAGTTAGTAAGTTGATACTATATTCTTGTTCTTGTAAGAAACATTATATCTGTTCCATATGTAGCAAGGAATGTTGTAACATTATAATAAAGAACAATCGTTATTCTGTTTATAATGATAATATTTTTTTTTAGAACTAGTTGATTACTTGATAGACTTTGCATACTTAACTTACATAAAAAATATTTCAAATTGAACAAACTAAAGGCAAAGAGTTAATATGAATCATACCTTCATATGACATTGTAAACTCGGTTATATTAATGAAATAAGAAGAACTAGTTGTATAAAGATGGGCTTTTATAGCCATTTGATTATGAATTAAATACAACTTATGAATCTTGTATCATGGATAATATGACTAAATCTCCATTTAGTAGACATTAAAAGAGAGATGCAGAGTTGTTAGAGTTGGTACACACAGATATATATAGGTCCTATGACAACACATGCAATAGGAGGGTATTCATTTATTACTTTCACTGATGATCATTCTAGATTTGGATATATGTATTTGATAAAATACAAATTCGAATCATTTGAAAGGTTCAGAAACTTTATAAGTGAAGTACATAAACCAATGACCAAAAGTATTAAAGTTTTTTGATAAAATCAAGAAGTGAATACTTAAGCAGTAAGTTTCAAGATCATCTCAAAGAAATTGTATTCTCTCACAATAGATATGGTGATGATCCATAAATGAGTTTTCCAAATCTTCTAGTATCTTTCTTGGGTTATGCCCTATAAATAACTTCATATCTATTAAATAAGGTACCTTTAAAATTCGTCCCTAAGACCCCATATAAGATATAGACAGGGAGAAAACCAAATCTTAAGTATGTTAAGATTTGAGATTGTCCAGCTTATGTCAAAAGGTTTGAGAATGATAAGCTTGGGACAAGATCTGACAAGTACAAATTTGTGGGATATCCTAAAAGGATTTAGGATATTACTTCTATAATCCAACTGATTAAAAGGTACTTGTCGAAACATGTTGCCTTCTTGAAAAAAGAGTTTATCCTTGAAGGGTTAGTGGGAGTAACGTAGATCTTAAAGAAGTTCGAGAACCATAAAACACTATAGATCAAGTGAAGGAACCTGTACAAATAGAAAACCCTATTGTACCACAACCAAGTCGTAAATCTAGTTCAGTACTGAATATACCTTAGAGGTATAGATGTATCATAGATTATAATGATGAGGTACGCATTATAGTGGAAGATAATCTAGTAACATACGATAAGGTATGAGTAGTAGAGACTCAAAAGAAATGACTGATGATCATGAAATTCGAAATGAATTTTTTAAAAAGACTAAAGTAGATGACAAGGTGGAGACCTATAACACCAGATTGGTGACAAAAAGGTTTCAAATATGGTCAATGAGTTGACTATGATAAAACTTTTCACTGGTAGCAATGCTTAAATCCATTTTGAATTTCTCTTGCAGTTACAGCTTACTATACGAGATTTGGCAAATGGATGTAGAGGCACCCTTACTCAATTAAGGATGTATGTATGATATAGCCAGATGGATTTGTCTCCAAAGATAGCGCAAATCAAGTATGTTAGCTACAACAATCTAGTTGTGGATTAAAGTAAGCTTCTTATAGATGGAACATTCATTTTGATGAGAGAATAAAAGGAGTTTGATTTTATCAAAAACGAAGATGAACTAAGTATGTACAAAGGTTAGTGGGAGCATTATGACATTCCTAATATTATATGGTGATGTACTACTGATAAGAAATGACATACCGATGATACAATCAATAAAGATATTGTTATCTAAACACTTCTCCAACAAGGAATTGGGAGAAACATCCAAACATTTCATTGGGGATAAAGGTCTATAAACCTGATATTACTTATGTACGATAAGCAACTATCAGTTCAATCCTGTAGAAGAATATTAGAAAAAATATTTTTAATGGTTGGTCTAATTAAAACAAAGAGGGCTTAATAGACTTCATTTTTCAGTCTAACTAAGACAACAATAAATTCATTTTAGGTTATATGATTACCTTGAACGGTGGTGCAATGAATTGAAAAAGTTTCAAATAACAAAGAGTTGCAAATCTAGTGACAAAGACATAGTAAATAACTATAATTGAAGCTACAAAGAGATTGTTTGGTTCAACAAGTTCATTATAGAACTTGGAATGGTTCCTATCATTAAAGGAGTTTAATTTGTCAAGGAACCTAGATCTCATCTGAAATTTAAACATGTTTTGTGGCACTTTTGTTTTATTAGAGGAATCATTAAAAAGGAGACGATACCATAGAAATGGTAGACTCTCAGTATAACATTACAGATCCATTAACTAAAGCACTTACTAAACAATTCGTACGCCGCTTAGAGAAGAATGGTATGTGGATACCACAGGGCGATTAACTTTAGTGCAAGTGGAAGCTTGAAAGTAGTATGCCTTCAAGTCAATCACATTTGATGCGATATGCGTATACTTTGTAATCTTATTCGATTTATTAATAAAAGTTTTATATAAAGATATTTTCTTTATTCATAATTAATTAGTTAAATTAATTAGATGAATAAAACCCATCTTTTCTAGCAATACTTTTAGAATCATAATGATGATTATGTTAATGAGATCTAAATTCTAGAAAGCTCAAAACTAAAATATTCCTAATCATGGGATTACTAAATTGCAGATTAGTGTATCCGTATAGATTAGTACATACTATGGTTGCTCTTATGAAGAAGATGATTGATCTCATAATCATTGGCGTAGAGAAACTAAAGCAAGTATATAGGTGCATATTAGATAATAAGTTCACTGAATGTGACTCGCTGAAAAAATACTTAATGGAGTTTTACTTGCTTGTCAGTAGGAGTTCCTTATGTAATAATAGTACATGTGATCCTTGAACTTGAGATCATCATATTACCTTGTGTATAACGAGTTATACTTTGGCATATTCCTTAAGACCTTAAAGGTATATCAAATGGTATGATCGAGTATAATAAATTATACATGGAGGTAAGTGAATGATCAACAAATGATCTATCACTTTCAGTAAAGGAAGAAAATGTCCTATGTAATTCGATAAATGACAACTAAGAAATTCTTGGCCAAGGTGGAATGAAAATTAGAAAGGAGTGTCTAATTTATATTAGAGTTGTACATTTGAGAATTGAAATGCATATGATCAAATAAAACTTGATAGAAATTTCTTGTCTTATATTTGATTGGGATATTTTGTGGTAGAATGATTGAATTGTATGATAATTATTCACTTAAAGGTTTTTTACGATCAAATATTGAAATCTATATTATCTGAAAAGTCGTTAATCACTAAGGGGGCTTACCCTAATTGTGAAATAAATACTATTTATTAAATAAATTAAATAGTTTAATTCATTCATATAAATAAGATTAAAATGGTTCTAATTAATTTATTTTACAACTAGTTTAATATGGAGAACCTAAAAGGTCACACCGCAAAAGAGTAATATTTATTTTAGAAGTGAATGACATAATCGTAATAATAAATTAAGAATATTTAATTTATAATATGGTGATAGAATAAATTAAATAGTTTAATATTTATAATTTAGTATTTTAGAAATACTAATTATAAATTAATAAGAGGAGTCTTATTATTATTATTACTATTATTATTATTATTATTATTATTATTACTACTACTATTATTATTATTATTTAGTTCCTAAATGATTCAAGAATTAATTAATAAATAGTAGTAGTATTATAAATAATTAATTTCCTAAATGATTTAAGAATTGTAATTATAATAATTAATTAAGTTACTAAATGGTTTTATAATTAATTAATAAGAAGTACTCTCATTATTAAATAAGTAAGTCTCTAAATGGTTTAGAAATTGTAATTAATTAATTTTGTTTCTAATTAGATTGGGAATTAAATTAAAATCTTAATCCTAAATAGTTTAGAAGGGTTGTCTATATCTATAAATAAGAGGAGTCTTATTATGGATTGAGGCTACACACTGTTTCACAAGAATTAAAAGAATACTTCATAATTCTCTACATCTAAGAAGATAGAAGGAGGGAGAGAATTAGGGCTAGCCACCTATAATTTGGAGAAACCAAAATTCACTTTTTTAATTTATTGATCTCTTGGTGGATCGCCTCTAGAGACTTCACCCTTGGGGAGTTGATATTGATCCATGGAATTTAATCTGTGAATTTGAAGAAGAACATGAATGATTAAATGGAGTTGAACTTATACCTGTGGAAGCTTGGTTCTATAAAGTTATACATCTTTTATCCTTCCTCAATTAATAATTATTGCATAAGAAATATCTTGGTTATTGGTTTGTAAAATTTTAAAATATGTTTTTGTTTGATTTCGTTGCGTTATTACAATTAGATTGTATGTATGCCATATTTTTGCAAACCAACAGAAAGTTTATCCCTAAAGCATGGCACGCTATCTGGCTTCGGCAATACTATTAGTAATAAGCTTTTCTATCAAGGTATTCATACTTAGTCTTTTTAAAGTTGTTTCAATCGATATATGTTATTCCTTTAATACTTAATAAATGATGATTATGTCCTATATTATTGTCTTTTACGTTTGTTTTATTCAAATATATCACTTACTCTACTCTTCAACCTTACATCTTCTTTCATCGGGTAAGACTGGGGGCAGGAAAGCCTAAGTGCTAATATGCTATGAAACATTACCATAATAACAGAATTAGATAAAGGAATAAAAGCATCATCAAATAAATTTAGAACTTCCTCATTAGAGAAAGAAATAGTATTGTATATTTATAAATAAAATATTAAAAAAAAAATTAATGCCTAGACCTATTCAGGGTCGACAAGACTTACTTTTTCGAGGGTTAGCCCCTTTTCCCGAATTTTTTTCTTTCCATACTCAAAGCCTTTGTCAAATTCATTGTCCACTTTCAGGTTAACTTCTTCGGCGAATTCAACAAAGTTCTTGTATTATTTAACGATCTGTTTCCTTATTTTCGGGAGAACAAGACAAGAAGACTCAGGCGATGAACAACTTTGTTACCTCTTCCAATCAAATTTTTTTGTTGACCATTCCCCAATGACCTTCTGCATTTTCGTCGTTAAGTTCTGGATCTACTCAATCTACTGTTGAATTTGAGATGTCTTTTCCTAAAGTGAATCCTGAAATTCCTTCACCTTCTGCTTAAGTTTAGCTAACCTCATCTTCTCCCTCTCAATATCCCTGTCAGCCATCTTCTTGTCATTATCAGTCTTCTTCGGTGCTCCTTAACTTGCTTTCGCTCAGACATCTAAAACATATGATAAGAATTCTTTAGCTAGCTTTCACATACTTCAACCAGATTTTTGGCATTAATATACTTTGTCTCTAACTGGCTAAAGCGATTCTCCATATCCTCGTAGTGTTTGGTGAGCTTGTAATACTCACTAATTATGCGAAAATAGGTGGCATTAGGCCTAACTCAATATTAACTTCACTTCATAAAAGCTTCTAATAGGCTCAGTGGACACCTGTTAGTCTACACCTGAGCAGTTCGCTTCTTTTTAAAAGGAAAATGTATTGCTTCCAATTAAAGGTGACCCATTCAATAATGTATTGAATTCTCCTTCATATGGGTTATGCCTTCAGTCTGGGTAGTCCTTTGGACTCTCGAAACCCTCTCTTTATTTTACTCATCCACTTTACTTCACTTCATTATCTGATAGAGTGGGGGAAAATATTGGGTCACATATTTATGGGCTGCCTTAATGGATCATGTTCCCAGTCAGCCTATTATTTTATAAGCTCTCGTATTAGACTCCTAACTCTAATAAGTTTGAGTCACTGTCTTGCCAACTAAGGAATCATACAGTTACCATATCTAATATCAACTCTATTAGTGTTTTTATGTTGATTGATTCTGCTATACGCAATGACTTGTACAATGATTCATTGTAAAATGGTGGGTCCATTATTTTAATTGCCCTATGGGACTCACCATTTTATAAATGATCATTGTACAAGTCATTCTACAAGTCATTACGTATAGCAAAGCTCTTATGTTGATCTCTACTATCTGGATTTAATGATGACTTAATCATGCATTTATCTTTGCAATATAACTATTAATAATATAACTGTAAATATATGATATATTAGTTGTAAGACCCCGAATTTTATTGAATAAAATTTAATTTTCATAATATATTATTCTGAATATTAAGGTGTTATTTTGATATAAGTTAAAGTTAAAAGATGTTATATAAAAAATTTATTATGACAGACATTATTCGAATTATCAGGAAATATTCATTATGTCGAAAAATATTTGATCCGTACGATGGCGCCAAAATAACCAATTATTGGTGGACCCCACAATAAAATATTGTCGGATATAGAAAACGACAATATTAACATTTTTAAATAAAAAAATAGTCAACGATCTATCACTTTTAAACTGTTAAAATACACGTTGATAAAAGAATAGTAGCATACGGTATTTTATGGTTTTTTATTGTAGCACACAGTGTTCTATAGTAACACACGGTATTACACAGTGTTCATATTATTGATCTGATAAAGTGACTATTGCACAATATTCATCAATAATTATTGTTACACAGTATTTTGCATTCTTGAACTAATAATTGTCGTTACACTGTATTTTATATCATTCAATCAATAATTACTATTGTACTGTATTTTAAATTATTGAACTAATAATTGTTACAATAACCCATGCACTGTATTAAACTATTAATTATCACAGTAAAGTAATTCTTTCTTTTTATTTATTCTTGCATTATTATTATCACGGTTGTAACATTCCTTTAATTATTACATTAATTGTTAGTTGATATTTGGATATAACATAATAAAAATAAAATGAAATAATTTATATAATTTTTACGGTAGAAAAAACATGCATATTAATGTTAGGTGGGAGTGGGTATAATGAAATTTGAAGAAGAAAAAGGAATCACATAAGGAAGAAATTAAATAAAGAAAATGGAGCATGTGGGGGAGGTGGAGGAAAAGTGGGTTGGTGGAGATGCTGAAAATTCTACTGGTGGGGGCCACTTAATTTGCATTACTCCTTTCTCATTGGTTAGCAAAAAGAAAATGTATATGCAGGAGAGAAATTTTGGCAACAACAGGTGAATGAATGGTGTATAAAAGGACGTATCTGGTGAATGAATTTCACACACATTTCTCTTCTCCTACTGTTATTTTGTCAGTATACTTTAAATGTTGTAAGGCTACTCTAAAGTTTTGGTAAAGTCAAAAGGAGTGCAAGAACTTCTCAAGTGAGTCTTTTTTTTAAAAAGTAATAAATGCACAAATACTCACTTCACACAGTATTCACAAATCTTCTTTTATAATACTCTTCATTTAGAAGATTTATTTTGAAATACTTCATTTGGAAGATTTTATTTTAAAATATTATTTCAAAAACTATTTTGGGAGTTATTATATTTTATTTTGTACACTACACAAATTTATATTATATTAACACTTTTGAGGATTTCTTAGTATAGGAGTTATTGTACACTATGAAATTTTTATGTTATAGTTACTAATTAAATTATAAATATATATAGGTTAATCCACTACATTTAAGCAGTTTCTTTTCACGTATTAAGGTAAGGTATACCATTTTCTTTCATACTTTTAAACTTACTATGATAAGTATTGTTCGGTAAAATTCCTGAAATGATTAATAGTTTGCGCTTCATTTAATATTATTTTATGTGAACCTTTCTATTTATCTGAACCATTGTATTGAACTTTAATCGTTATTTTTGAACCATGGATCTTGAATATCATTCTTAAATTTAACTCCACATCATGTTGATAATTTGGACATTATTTGAATCTGCACAAAATAAACTGTAAACTTTCGATATCTATTGTTTATCCTATTATTCTAATTATTCTGTTCATTATTTATATCACTACTATTTGTTCTAAACATCATGTTGTGTAAATATGGCCTAGGGCATAGATAATAGAAAAAATGTGATATAATGGTGATGTGTCTTTTAAGGCACTTAATGAATATTCTTTTTAGCCAAAGGCAAAGAAGAACTGTTATTTGGTAGTTCATGACCAGTGATATTTCAGATGATAAAGATTGATGATGATTTCTGAAAAAAAAGAAACTTGTAAATATTATTATCTACATAATTTTTTTAATGGATGTTATTTTGTTGTAGTTGTTGATCTGAACTTTGTTTAACAATTTAACTGTAGTTGTTGATTTAAAACTTATTGTTTATATTATTCTATCAATAACTCAACTATTAAAGACTAATGATAATTTATTTGTCATTATCCTAGTTATGATATTTTTTATTAGACTATTTGAGCTCACCATTTTCTTTTTGTTCAATTGTTCAGGACATGACAATATAGCCGAGACTAGCGAAGAAAAGAGGGAAATGGAGTGATGGTCCAAGATAGTTGTTGTAAGACCCCGACTTTTATAAAATACAAATTTAATTTTTTTTTCTTTATATATTTTCTTCTGAAATAGTCAGTGGATAAATTCACAAAAGTTAAAGTTAAAAAATGTTTTGTGCAAATTTTATCTTGTCGGAGAATATTCATTGTGTTGAGGAATATTTGTTCTGTCGAAAAATATTCGATTCGTACTACGGTGCCAAAATAACCAAACATTGGTCGACCCCTTAACAAAATATTGTCGGGTATAGAAAACGATATAAGTAACCTTTTTAAATAAAAATTGTTAACGTTACTATCACTTTTAACTGTTAAAATACTCGGTGGTAAAGGAATAGTAAAACACAGTATTGACAGTAATATACGGTATTTGCACAGTAACACACGGTAATGCACAGTATTTCATATTATTGAACTGATAAAGCGACTATTGTACAATATTGACTTTATTGAACCGATAATTGTCACATACAAAAATTATTGAATTGATAATTGTCACAGTAGTATATGTACAGTAATTCATATTACTAAATCAATAATTGTCATTACATAGTAAGGTACCTTTTCTTTTAATTATTTTTTTCATTATTGTTATCATTATTATGATATTGATTAAACTATTGTATTCCTTTATTAGTTGATTTTTCTACTATTATTGTGAGTCTCTAACTCAGAAAGACAACTACACTATATTTACAACAATTGGTTAAAATAATAATAATTGGTGAATTATTATTGAATAATTGAATTTATAAAGTTATTTATTTTATATACTTTATATAAAGTAAATTGTTTTATATATAAAGTTAATTATTTTATATATAAAGTTAATTGATTTATATAAAGTTAATTATTTTATATATAAAGTTAATTGATTTATATAAAGTTAATTATTTTATATATAAAGTCAGTTGTTTTATATATAAGGTTAATTATTTTATTAAATGAATGGTATAGATTAAATATAATGTAATAATTATAGAATTTGAAATGAATGGTGTAAATTAAAGATGGTCTTTAAATGAATTGTTTAAATTAAAAAAATCTTAAAAGATGAAAGATGTGGTATGGATTAAACATTATCTTGAAATATATGGTTTATATTAAATTAGAAAATCTTGAATTATGATAAGATTTTTGGCTATAAATAGAGGCCTTAACTTAATGTTTTTTCATAAACTTCATTACTTATTCTTTCTTTCACTATCTAAATATTACTTTATGTAAGTTCTCTCTAAGTGTGATCAAGTCATCGTGTGTATTTATGAAGATCTGTAAGAGTACAAGTATTATTTAAGTAAGTCTTTTCATAATAATTAGTCAAGTAACTACACACATCACACGGTATTTATAAATCTTCCTTTAGAAGATTCATTTCAAAAAACTTTCTCTTGAAGATTCTTTTGAAATAATATTTTAAAAAATTATTTTGAAGATTATTATACTTTATTCTGTATACCACACAAATTTTTACTATCAAATCACTTTTGACGATTTCATACGAATTAGTATACACCATGAAATTATATATGACAGTTACTAATTAAATTATAAATATATAGGTTGATCAACTTCATTTAAATTAATATCCAGTCACGTGTTAAGGTAAGGGATATCATTTCTTTCATACTCTTAAACTTACTATGGAAAGTATTGTTCGGTAAAATATTTGAAATGATTATATGTTCCTTAATAATTTGCGCTTCAGTTAACAATCATTTCATGTGAACCTTCCTATTTACTTGAACTTTTCTATTGAATTTTAACCGTTATTTTGAACTGTTGATCTTGAATATCATTCTTGAATTTGAGTCCACATCATGTTAACAATTTGGACAATAGTTGACTCTGAACAAAGTAAAATTGTAAACTTTTAATATATATTGTTTATCCTATTATTCTTCTGTTCAGCATTATATCACTATTATTTATTCTAATCATCAAGATTCAAGTTATTGTGAATATTTTTGGCCTAAGTGCAAAGATAATATAATTGGTGAATATCTATGGCCTGTAGTACAAATAATAGGATAAAGGCGATATAATGGTGGTGTGTCTTTTAGGACACGTGGTGAATGTTCTCTTTGGCGCGGGAAAAAGAAGAACTGTTGTTAGTATGATCATGACCCGTGGTGTTTCAGATGATAAAAGTTAATGATATTTTTTTATGAAAAAAGAGAAGCTAGTGGACATCATAGTCTACATGATACACCTAATGGATTGCTCATTCCGCTGTTATTATTGATCTAAAACTTATTGTTTATTATATTCTATCAATAACTCAACTGTTGAAGGTTAATGATAATTTACTTATTGTTATCTTAGTCATGATATTTCTTTACTGGGATATTTTAGCTCACCCTTTCGTTTGTTTCATTATACTTCAAGAAATGAGAGAATAGATAGGTCTAGTCGGAGAATGGAGTGAAGGTCCGAGTGATAGTTATAGTAGTCTTCACATGTGGTAAAATAGTGCGACAATAATAGTGAAAACTTAGTTGTGTATTATTGAGCTATGTATTTCTGTACTATGTACAGTATTGTAATAGTTATTGTGTATTTTTGACGTCTAAAATTAGGCTATATAGACCCAGATTTGGGGACGTCATAGTTGTTATAGTAGTCTTCACCATATTATAAAATAGTGTGGCAATAATAGTGAAAACTTAGTTGTGTATTATTAAGCACTATATTATTGTATGTTGTTCAATTTTATAATAGTTGTCGTGTATTTTTATAACTCAAGTTTGGGTTGTGTGAGCCCAGTTTTGGGGCCGTCACAGTTGGTATCAGAGCTTAAGAATATGGTCTTTAATGGAAATCTGTTATTAGAACTAGGAGGGGAGAGATGAATAGAATCAGTCACTAGTGTGTTCTAACTAATATAATTTTTTGTTATCTAATCAATCGGTTTGGATATGGGGACAAAAAGTGACGAGTTAGTTTTTTTACCTATTATTTATTTTGTGATCGCAGTTAAGAATGGCTTCAGAAAATCAAGGAATGAACTTTCTAATACCCAAGACAAATGTGGCCGAGAACTAAAAAGCTACAAATAAAAATAACGCGAATGACCATGTAAATTATGATGGTTTTTTTAGAAACTTCATGCAGTTCATACAGAACCAGTCTAGAGGAAATCCAATCAATAATAATGGTATAAATATTGGTAATGCCCGGATGGTCACTGTCAAACAATTTAAGGAGTTGGGACCACCGGAATTCTTCGGGAAGCCAGACCCATTCAAGGCGGAAGCATGGCTAAAGCAAATGACAAAAATATTTGATGTTCTACGATGCATCGATGATCAGAAGGTTTCATTTTCCACCTTCATGTTACGAGGTGAGGCTGGCCATTAGTGAGAAGCGGTAAAACGCATCCATCATTCAGCACTCGAGATGTCTTGGATAGAATTTTAAGAGCTATTTAACGAGAAGTAGTTTCTAGAAAGTATTCGCCACATAAAGGAGGTGGAGTTTATCAAGCTAGAGCAGGGGAACATGACTGTATTACAGTATGAGGCCAAGTTTGCCGAGTTATCCCGATTTGCTACCCATCTAGTGGACTACGAAGCACAAATGAATCGTATATTCTTGTGAGGTTTGAGACCCACAATTCGTCAACAGCTCAGCTTTCATAAATTTTTTTTATATTCAGATGTTGTGGATAGTGAAAGTAGTATGCATACAAGTCAATCATTTTTGATATAATGTAGCATAAACTTTATAATCTTATTCATTTATTAAGAAAAGTTTATTTACACAAACGCATTTTTTTTATCCATATTTAATAGATGACATTAATTTTGATAAACCTATAGTTGTTGAGCAATGTTTTTCGAATCATAATGACGATCATGCTATTAAGATCTAAATTAAAGATAGCTCAAAACTAAAATTGTTCCTAATGGTGGGATTACTAAAATGGGAATTAGTGAATCCGGATAAATTAGTACATATTATGCTTGCTCTTATGAAGATGATGATTGATTTCATAATCATTTGTGTAGAGACACTAAAGCAAGTTTGTAGGTGCTTATTAGAGAATAAGTTCACTGAACATGACTCGCTTAAAGAACACCGAATGGAGTCTTACTTGCCTGTCAATAAGAGTTTCTTTTGTGATAGTAGTATAAGTGATCATTAGACTTGAGATCATCATAGTATCTTATGTATGATGAATTATATTTTGATATATTCCTTAAAACCTTTAGGGTGTATCAAAGGGTATATTCGGGTATAATAAGTTGTACATGGAGATAAGTGAATGACCAACAAAGAATCTACCACTTCTAGTGAAACAAGAGAATGTCATATGTGATTTGATAAGTAACAACCCAATAGTCCTTAGCCAAGGCAGAATGAAAATTAGAAAGTAATTTTTAATTTACATTAATTAGAGTTATTCATTTGAGAATCGAAATACATATAATCAAATAAAATAAGACTTGATAGTAATACCATGTCTTATATTTGATTGGGATATTATGAGATAGAATGATTGAATTGTATGAAAATTATTCGTTAAATACTTTTTTTTTGTGATTAAATGTTAAAATCTATATTATCTGAAAAGTCGTTGATCACTAAGGAGGCTTATCCTTATTATAGAATAAATATTATTTATTAAAATAAATTATATAATTTAATTTATTTATATAAATAAGATTAGAATAGTCCTAATAAATTTATTCTATAATCGATTTAATATGGAGAACCTAAAAGGTTACACCACAAAAGAAAAATAATTATTTAAGAAGTAAATGGCATAATCATAATAATGAATTAAGTATATTTAATTTATAATATGGGGATAGAATAAATTAAATATCTTAATATTCATTATTTAGTATTTTGAAAATACTAATTATAAATTAATAAAAGGAGTCATATTATTATTATTTAAGTTTCTAAATGGTTTAGAAATTAATTAATAAGAGTAATATCATAATTGATAACTAAGTTCCTAAATGGTTTAGGAATTGTAGTTATTATATTAAATTAGTTAAGTTCCTAATTAGATTAAGAGTTTAATTAAAAATCATATTCCTAAATGTGTTAGGAGGGTGGACTCAATATATAAATAAGAGATGTCTTATTTTGGATTGGGGTTACATACACTTTCATAAGTTTTTGAAAGAATACTCACAAGTTCTCTAGATCTAAGAAATTAAAAGAGAGAGAAAACTAAAATTTGCCATTACCCACTTCTTGAATCCTTATACTTCCTTGATGGATCACCTCTAGAGGCCAAACACTTGTGTGACTAACGTTGATCAAAAGAATCTAATTGGTGAAATTCAAGGAGAAAGCGAAGGAATTGGAGTTGAACACGTACATGTGGAAAGCTAGAATCCATAAGGGTATAATTTTGTATCTCTTTCTTGTTAATTAATAGTTATGCATTAAGGTCGATCCTAGATTATGATTTGTAGTAAAAATTTAAATTCTGATTTTACCATGGTTTCGCTGCTTATATATAATTTGATTACATGTTCATGGATTATTACAAACCAACAGTAACATCAAGAACCAAACTTTATGCAAATTATTAATTGTTTTGATTCTATATATGTATGGGTATGTGTTTAAAACAATTTAATTGGGCATACTTTTGTATATAATCATGGGTATTGAAAATAATTACTAAAATCGTGTTTTTGATGAACAAATAATCAAAATGACGACTACAGGAAAAATTGCAAAAAAATAAATTCGAGACTGAATGTCGGGGTGCTCAAATTGAACGTCGGGGCGCTTAGAATCTTGTTTTGAATGCTGAGGCTCTCACCTGAGTGTCAGAGCGTTCAAAGCAGAATTTTTCTCATTTTTTTTTTTTGTGTGCAGCTTTTTCAAAAATGTTAAAAATAAATGGTTATTTTACATGATTTTATAATTAAAATAAAGAGTTGTTTTAAACTTGAAATTGGATATCATGCAACTTTAAATTGCTCATTAAATAATATTAATGCATATATAGAATGGTTTATTTTCATGAGATGAATATTATTTATTGATATATACATTGATATATTTAATAATAAATGGGATTGATTATGGGCTATTGACTAATGTATGATTGGATGTGGATGCATGAATGAATGAGATTTTTAAATAGGGTATGCGTACCTCGTCTTTCTAATTTTTCTTAAGTATAATTCTATCTCCATCCTATATACTTCCCATTACCTGATGATCAAGGTTTCTATTTATTGTAAATAGTTTTGTAATACAATTAGTTATAATTATTTTGAAGAATTTGAGTCAAGAAGCAAGGAGCGCATTAAAACTCGTTTATAAAGAAGCCTGGGTTATTGAATGTAATAGTTATATTCAATGTATTTATTCTTACACCATAGGTTTGACCTTTTAGTTAATTTGCTGGTTCTAGTGAACCAAACTAGAATAAAAGTTCATAATCAATTTAAGTAGAATATAGTATTCTATATATGCATGCTTAATATATATTTATAATATATTATCCAAACATGTTTCGCATGTTAAATAATATAACGCGTATTTTATATATATGTGTGTACAATTAATAACAAATCCCTCAAGGTAAATTATATTAAGTTGTAACGTTTAAAGATATTTGGAATATCGAACGTCGCCCTCTAGCATGATAAAATGATAGAGTATCAAATAATCAATATAAGTTTGTTGTGTACACACAAAGCTTATATCGATTATTTGAGATGTTGTTTTATCACATTCGATACTTATAAAGGAATTGAACTTTACTGTTTTGTTGTGCACACACAATGACAGTATTTTTCTCTTCACTTATATGGAAGTGCTAGGTCGAACTTAACTTAAAATTTTTTGATTTAGATGTGCACACACATGATCATAATAATTTAAGAGACAAAATACAAGGAGTTACATGTTGACATAATTAACAAGGAGTTGTCTACCTATTGAATAAACTATAGTTTATTGTGCACACATGGTAGTTGTCGTTAGCACTCTAAAATTAATCCTCACTTTTAATTACAAAATCAGTATAATAGCAAGTAAGGGACGAACCCATAGATAGTGATATTGCTTCAATAAATTTTAATATTTTTTATTTCTAAATAACTATAAATAAATAAGGGAAGTTTTGAATTAATTATAATTAACTAAATAAACAAAAATAAATTAATAAGATTAACCAATAAATTAAAACTTTAGTTCTTCGATTCAATTTCACCCTTACAATTAATAGATCAATCAATCAGAATATATTTTTATCTTTTATGAAACTAATAACCCTAGGCAATAACAAGCTCTGCTACCTAAAATTTTCCTTAATTTTAATCTAACAAAACAAACTCTTTATTAGATTTTAAGCATTATACAACTTAGAACAAGTTTTCTAAATCTAATATAATGGCAGCATTAATAATAAGAAAATTAGATTATTCTAAGTAACAATCTCATAAGCTCGAATTGTTTAACTTATATCATGATAATCATAGTAATAAACAAAAGCTTGACCACAATCATCTATCACTACTCACTACCAACGATTATGAACAATATCAATTACGCGTAATATAATTCCTAAATCTAGCAATTGATAATAATTTGATCAACTCAACAGGCCAAAATTAAATCAAGCAAACCCAATATCAAATAAATAATTAAAACATATTATCACGATTAATTTTATATAAGGAAAGAAAGAATAATATTACTGAATTAATTTAACCATTAATTGTAATCGGGTTTGAAATCCCATAGAACTAAATTGAAAACTTAGCCTGACATGCTCTTAAGCTTGCCTCCAAATCTTGATCTCTTCTCTATTCTCAATGTTAATCTCCCTTAAAATATGTGTGTTAACATGTATTTATAGGTTACATAACAAATTACTAGCATTACAAGGAAACCCAATCCAATTTGAAGTCTAAAACATCAAAAACGCGCCAATATTCAAGTTTGGCCGAGACCTGGCGCGCCCTGAGCTAAAAATGACCTATGAATGGCACTCCCAGAGCTGGATATGCAGAAAATCTGATGTCTTGGCGCACCCCGCGCTGGATATAGCCTGAAAATGGCGTACCCCGCGCTGGTACTTTTCAACTTTGACGTCTGTTGGAAAAACGGTCATAACTTTTTCATCCGGACTTTGATTGAGATGATTTAAGCTATTCTGAAAAATTGATTAGATCTACAACTTTCATGTTTTAGGATTTGATAAATTCGAATTTCATCAAGGTTAAAATTAGGCCTAAAGTGACTGCTAGGTAAATTATAAGCTGAAAATCCAAATATAGTCTTTCCAAATTTCAATCCACCAAACCCTTATTCTAATTCCTACAAAATAATTTCAAAACACATGAAGTTAACATAAAACACTTAAAACTAATAGAAAGTGCTCAAAACTCACAAAATAAAAATAAATAATATAATTAGACACAAAATAATTATAAAAACTAATAATTAAGGGATAAAAATTTAATAAAATTCATTACTATCAAATTCCTCCACACTTAGCTTTTGCTCATCATCGTGCAAAATAAAAATAAAAATAAAAACTATAAAATTAAGACTCTAATAATTAAACCAATTAACCTGAACAGCAAATCAATACGAATTTCAAAATTAACCTCAAAGATTTCAAATATGATAACTCAAAGAAAATTTCAAAATCATGCAAAGTCTAAAATTTTAACACAATTGTTAATCTTACTTTATTTAAGACCCTCCATGAATGTGTGAATCCAAATGTATCAAACTAATTAAAACTCGGATAAGTTTAGGTTATTAATTATCTCATAAAAGATATACAACAAAATTTTATATACTTATTTTTCACATCACTCTATGTTAATACAGACAAATATAAACTTGAAGATCAAAAGGCTTTGAAACAATTAAATACACTAGGATTATTAATATTAATTCTTTCAAAAAAAATCTACTTTTTTCTCTTTTTAAATGAGTGCATTTTATGCTCCATCCTATTATTTCTCTCTTCCCTCGGTGAGTGCATTTTATGCTCCATCTCACCAGCGAGTGCGTTTTACGCTCCTCCTCAATTTTTATGTATTTATGAGTGAGTGCATTTTACGCTCCATCTCCACTCACCACATAATTTTTTAATTTAACAATTTTAGAAAAATTACCTAAATTATCTCCTATGGTGGTGACACGTCAACTTCTTAAAGAATCGATGGATCGAATAAGATTACAACATAAGAGATAAGATTAAGAACTAAAGTTTGTACGATAAATATAGTACTGCAAGTGGACAACTTGGACTTCAATCAATCTTATGTGTGGGTAAATTAAAATTTATGTTTTTTCCAGGGAAACTTCTTATTCATTGCAATGTTCATACTGTAATAGGGTTGGCTCAGTAAAAAGAAAAATCGTTCAGATATGTATATCATCCTACAGGTATCTCAAGCAAATATATTTAAGAGATTTTGGATTCAAACTTTAGTGAAAAAATCAAAAAGCATTGTTTGGTAGAAGTCATTATGAGAGAAAAAGAAGACATTACCATTCATAAAAGTGAACAAACCTATGTGGGAAACCAACTGTGGCCAATGAGGAGCATAACATGACCCACCACATGAAAAAAGCCTCTTGGATGTTACTTGTGATAATCTCTCTCTCTCTTAATTCTTAACCTTATAAGCTCGTCAATCGTTTTGTTTTGACCGAGTCTTGTAGTATTCGTTAGTAATCACTACTACTTTAACAAGAGGCAAGCATATTATCGTGTTCCTCTTTACTGTATCTTTTTAGTTACTGAGAAGGTTGCCTAAATGTAATAAATACTCCCTTTGAAACATATTTTGTAAAAATTACATGTAAATCAGATATAAAGATGGCAATTAGAATTGATGTTTTCATTGATTATAAATGGAGTCTAATTTTAAGATGGCAATTAGGATCACTTTTTTCATGATTATATATATAATTTTAAGATTACAACGAAATAATTTACAATGAAAATATAGTTGAGAGGGGAGGGAGGCAAGCAGGAAGTTTTTTTTTTTTTTTTTTTTGGGTAATTTATATAACAAATCAGCATTTCTAATTATTATAAGAAAAGGGGATCCAAGACATGTTTTGTCCAAGTTTGACAATAGAACAGATTACAAAAATGCATTTAAATTATCTTTTTTAATTTATTTTTATAAGAAAATCAACATAGCAGAGGGTATCAACAAAAATGGTGCTATGAATTTGGGGTTTTAAAGCTACATTTATGAGTTAAAAAAATTACGTTTAAATGAACAAGATTATTAAATTGGAGAAACAACCACATGACCAGATTTTGGCCTTTGTGCTGCAAGTGTTGCAATGGATACACGCAATTTAAGTAAAGATGACCTACCTAGACCATTACACAATGATAGACATGTAGAACAGGCCAGGCCAGGCCAGCCTGGTAGGCTTTGGCCGTTGACCAGGCCAGACCAGGTCAGGCCAGACCTTGACATTTGGGTCTGCAGACCAGGCCGACTTTTCAACAAAATTATAGCCTGTTGAGGCCTATGGGCCAGGCCACACCAGGCCTTGACAGAGGGATGGAGGAGAAGAAAGGGAGAATGACTGAGCCGCAAAGTCGCCGATCACAGATAAGAATTAGATTATCTCTACTAGTGGCTAGTAATTATTGTAATATAATATCAGGTGAAAAAATTTGATTAGGATCTAAGACTTTTTTATATACTAACATGTACAAAACTACAAATCAAGGGGACCAAACAGTGAAAAGTCAATCAAAATCACTATTCTCTACAACTTTCAGTACTGCTACATAAAAATTAGAAATGACCCACAACGAGAATGACTATATAATTATATAATATGGGGTTGTCTGCAAATCATCATCACCCCAATTTGAACTAAGTGTTCACTCGCAAACTGCTAATCATATTATAATATAATATGGTAAGAGAAAGAGGGAGAAATAGTTCAGTATTTAGTATATCTTAGTTCAATATTCATGTCACTTTACCAAATATCGAGGTTGACTTTTGCCCAAGTCGGCCCAGGCCAGGCCAGATTTTTGGATAGGCTAGGCCAGATCGGGCTTTTGCGTTCAAATCACAGCATGTTTAAAGCCTACAGGCCAAACCAAGGCAGGCTAGGCCAAGGCTAAAATTAGAATTCTCTTCATAGGTTAATAATATAATTATTTTAGTTATCTTACTTACTTTGAGAAAAAATAAATTAAACTAACTGAATTAATATTTTATTAACCTTGATAATTTAATATCAAATGTTAAAAATATTTATTCATAAAGTAATACTTTTTATATTATTTTCAAAATATTATATATTAATATTATTTAAAAAACAGAAGAAGCTTGGGAATTATTTTTAATAAGCAAAATGGTTTAAAAGCTAATGGAAATTAAAAGTGCTGAAAAGATTGAAAATATGGCTAAATGATTAAGTTCCATCTGTGGGACCACGATCTTGGAAATTAAATGTGTGTGTGCATGTGCTGGAGGCTTGAAATTGTTTTGCCTCATTCGCAGGTTTGTGTGACCAAAATTGAATTTCTCTCTCCTCACAAAATTGGCTACCCAAATTAAGTTTTTGCTGGGAAGATTTTTTTTGGGCCAATCCATGTGGAATTTTAGTCAATTCAGGCCCTTAATTTTTAGCAACAATAGCCTAACCCTTGATCTTAAAATCAATTGCCAAAATTACCATCATATCCCAAGTTTGAAAATCCTATAAATAGTAGGCTTTCTCATTCATTTTCATTTGCCAATTTACAAAGAAAGAAAACTTACTCGCATTGCCTACAAACTCTCTCTAACAGCTTTCCGATTTCTCTTATTCTTAAAGTTATTATCTTCTTTTGAAGAGAAAAATAGTTAAATTATTTGAGATAAGTATTGATTTATATTATTTACATTATATCATGCTCATTTATATTTATAGGTATACAAATATAAATTGTTATACACATTTATTTATATCGATATTTCATCTATTTATATCAGATAAAAAGTCAGTACTTCGTTACCGAAAGGTGAAGATATGTATCCTAAACGAGGGAATCATTCACTAGGTTTCTAAAAACCTAAGTGACCTTTTATTGATGTAGTGTGTTTATATATATATATATATATATATATATAAATCATAGTTGTGAAACTATAAATTTGGTCAATACTTAGTTATCGAAAAGTAGAGATATTTCTCCTAAACGAGGGAATCATGCCTTATTTAACTTGATTACATCACAGATCAAATATATCATTATATATAGATTTGAGTTAAATAAATTTATTTGTTATATTAAGTATTATTTAAATTGCTTTATTTATTATACTTGATATCTGTCGTTACAAGTGTTTGAACATAAATTCATTTATTCATAAATACTTTTTGTATAATATAAAAGTTATTTAAACTCTTATATCACGAATATAATTGTTATATCTGCTTACACATAAGCATATTACTCACTATAAAGTTATTTAAACTCTTATATCCAGACTTTAATTCATATTTGCTTAAATTAAAAAACATTAGTTATTTATAAAGGAAAAGTTAACATTTATAAATTTGCATTGAAATTATATATCTACTTATGTAATAAGCATTTTTCAAAAACAAACATTTATTGAAAAAGGTTGAGTTTATTGGTTTTATATATCTATGAGAAGAAGAGAATGATCATTTGACCAAGACCAAAGTCTTAGAGAGGTCAATTGGTAGTTGTGTCTCTAGTGTACTTGTGAGGTGAGAGATAAACTTCTTGTTTCAAGACCAGATTGTAAAATAAAAGGTTAAATGAGTTAGTTATCTTTAATTTTGGGAGAAAAAAAGAGTGATTCTTTGACTAAGATCAAAGTCTTAAAGAGGTCAACTAGTAGTTGGGCCTCTAGTATACTTGTGAGGTGAGGAACTAACTTCTTGTTTCAAAACCATATTGTAAAGCAGAGTTAGACTCAGAAGACAGGTACAACTATGTTTAAGGAATGAGTGGGAAGTTGTTGTCCAAAACAAGTAGTTACATATATAGTTAAAAGTTGATCTATAAAATTTTGTAAAGACTTCTCTACCTATTGAATGAGTATTTATTACTGATTGGAATAGGATCTCAAGTCCTGGAGAGGAGCTTGAGACTAGACATAGCAACATACCCGAGTTGTATGTTATGAACCAGACAAATCTCTATGCCTTGTGTAACTGAATTTTTATTGTGTTGCATATTAAATTCTGACACTGTAAATCAATTAACTAAAAATTCAAAAAGGCCTAAGATAATTTTTTTTAATCGATAATAGTCTATTCAACCCCCCTTCTAGATTACTATTAGACTTTCAATTGGAATCAGAGCGGTGCTCTTTAACTTGTTTGTTAAGTAAGTACATGCATAACAAAGAGTTGATCCATCTATGGCCTACACAAATGCTACCGGTTATGGAGAAGGACTATCCTTGTCCAGACCCCCATTATTTAATGGTATAAATTTTGCCACCTGAAAAATCAGATTCAAGATCTATGCCAAATCACAAGGAATCAAAGTTTGTCTTGTAATAGAAAGATGTGTAAAAATTCCTGCAAAAATTATATAAGAAAAGATCGTTGAAAAATATGTTGATGAATTTATTACTGAGGATGAAGAGGCTATGAACTTAGCATTTAAAGCTGAAATGGTGGTGACTAGTGCTCTTAGCTCTTATTGAAAAAGAGTATAAAAGAGTTAATAATTACAAAAATGCTAGAGAAGTCTAGGAAAAATTAATTGTAATGCATGAAGGAACCAGTCATATTAAAGAAACCAGAAAAGATGCTCTAATCCAATAGTATGAAAGTTTCAAACTAGAAGAAGGTGAAAAATTCATTGATAAGAAAACTCATTTTTTTAGAATCGTCGATGAACTGGAACAACTTGGAAAGGCATATACAACAAATGAGAAAAACAAAAGAATTCTCAAAGCCCTTCCATCTTTCTGGAAATGAAGGTCACAGTCATCAAGAAAATGCAAGATCTAATAACCTATCCTCTTGATAACCTTATTGAAAATCTCCGTGCTCACGAAGTTGATATGTTCGTTGAAAAAGCTGGATGGGATACAAATCTCAAAAGGAAAGAAACTGCTTTCAAAGCTCTACTTGTAGATCAAGAAAGTGATAATGAGGAGTTGAATGGAGAACTCTTGAGCTTAGATAATAATAAAGTTGCTCTCTTATCCAGACAACTCAAGAGTGATACAAAGAAAAACTAGAAAATATGGCAAATGCTTTTAAAAGACAAACAACAACTTTAACAACTACAAAAGCAAACAGGCCTTCAAACCAAAGGCAAGAGGAGGAAATTTAAGAACAAACAATAACCATAATTTTAGAAATGTCAGCTCAAATGAAAATTCAAACTCATTTTTTGAATGCAAATAGCCTGGTCACTTTAAAAAGAATTGTCCAAAACTAGCTAACAATAAAGTGCTAGTAACTGAGGAAGACTGGGATCTAAGTGATGACAAAGAAGCTACAGAACAAACTGAAGAAATTACAAATCTATGTTTAATGGAAGACAATGATGTACCATCATCTTAGGTAAATTTTGAACTACATAGTACTTCATTTACACATACCTTAGAAAATTTAAGTGAAAAACATCATGAACTATAAGAAGCATATAACTGTTTATACGAAGATAATGAAATCATTAAAGAAGTTTTTATTAAACAAAAAAATTCATTAGAAAAATTAATTAGAAGTAATAAAAATCTTGAAATAGAAAATTTTAATTTAATTACAGTTATTGAAATTTTAAAAAAAAAACTAGAAAATGATTTTTCTAAAAATTTATCACTAAAAGAAGAATTAAAAAAAATAAGAAAAATAAACAAAGATTTTGAGATAAAAAAAATTAAGTCGTATCATTTCTAAGGAAAATCTTGAATTTGAAAATTCAACACTTGTTAAAATCAATGAAGATACTCAATTACAAAACCAACCATTAAGTGAAGATATTAAAAATCTCGAGCTCAAAAATTCATCTTTAAAACTAGAAGTAAAAAACAAATTGAAGATTCTTCTTTGGAAAAAAATGGAACTTTTGACTAAAGAACGTAACGACTTATACACTATAGTTCTTAAATTCACAAAAGGAAAATAGAACATTGATGTCACGCTTAGGCAACAAAGATATGAATTTAACAAAGAAGAATTATGATTTATTGGAGAAACTAGTAAAACAAAAGACAAAGGGCCTTATCATGTTAAAAGTAAAGAAAAAGAAAGTCATGCATCTCGTTTTACTAAATGATCTTATTGTAACAGAAATGGTCATTCCATTCATATGTGCAATGTTCGGAATGCACTATAAGAAAACTGGCTAAGACCGACAGAATTATTTTCAACGGACTGAATTTCGTCAAACATAAAATAAAATCGACAGTTTGCCTTATATTTCACTTACAATAATGATCAAAAAATATATAGAATTATAAATATTTATTTATAAGCATTTAACCATATAAACTTCCCTTAATTTAAAACTAGCTCAAAAAAATAGATATAAGTGCATAAAAATAAATGATCTTAAACAAAATAATAACCAACAAAAAGTCAAAAATTCTAACTAAGCAAAAATTTATCCCATTTTCAAAAGCTATTAAATAAAAATCAACTTTTATCATTGGTTAAAAATTAAAATCCACTTAATTCACTGCTCAAGTGACACATCCTAAATAAAAAAACTAACTACCCATTTTCGTAGGAAATACGGTTACACTTAGCACGTACAACAAGCCTTTAAACTCTAAGGTAACCCCAAGTGGACGAGTTGTGTTTCGTGAGGGTTTGCAGTGAGTTTACTCATAAAATTTAAAAATTAATCCTAACAAAAAATGCAAAGAAAATAACTAATGTAACCCAAATCCCTTCCCCCACACTTAAAACTTACATTGTCCTCAAAGTAAAGTAAAATGCAAAGAAAATGCACATATAACTAAAACATAAATGCAAAAATAAAAAGAAAAAATATATACTCCTCTTGGGTTGCTTCCCAAGCAGCGCCTTTATTTATTGTCATTGGCTCGACATCATGTCAAATTAGTGCGTTACTCCAATTTCATGAATTGTGAGTATTCCATTAATCGCGTTATTCATCATAGGTAGGTTCAATCTCCCTTGTATTGGACATGAATGATTTACTCCCTCTTCAAGGATCAAGTATTTAAGATGACTATGGAGAGTCCTTAAATTTATAATGGTATCCTGCAAAATAAAAGATAAAAATTTGTTATGAGTAGCAAGCAATGGAAGGAAATAATTGCATTATTATCCAAAATCACGGGCAAAGAATTTAATGCATCTTCAGCCTCCTTCAAATATTGTTTCAGCTCAATTTCTTCTTCTTCCTCTAACTCCAAATTGTTGATAATTACAACCTCCAAATTTTTCTTGTTTATTTTTCCAAAAATTTCCTCCATCATAGGCATGACATCACCATAAAGAACATTATTGTCTACATTGATATTGTTCATTTCTGTACTGATATTATCTGTTTCCTCTTGCGTTGGCGATGTAAAGAATGACCCTTGAAAATCTAATTGACCAACTATAGTAGCAAGATGACTCATTTGATTCTCCAAATTATATATGGAAGTCTTCGTCTCTTGTTGGAATACAACGCTTGAGTCATGAAAGTTTTAAACATATCTTTCAAAGACATATCAGAATTAAACGATTGGCCCTGTTGTTGTTGGGGATATGGTTGCATGTACTGTTGATTATTTAAAAAGTTTTGGTTTGCGTACCAATTCACTTATGAATTCACATAGCTAAAATTATGATGATCCCTCCATATTAAATTATACGTGATTGAGTAAAGATCATATATCGTTTCTGGTTGACCATGGAAACCGCCAGCTGTATTGACTTGTTCATAGGACTCCTCTTGAAGCATTGGGCACATATCAGTTGGGTGTCCTATTTTTGCACAAATCCTATAAGTACCTACATCCATTTAATAAACAAGAAAAGTTAGACTATTAGTTTATTGCTCATAAGAAAAAATATTTACCTCATTAACATAATTAGGTATGACTTCCATCTTTATACTGCACAACTCAATTAAACTATGAAAAACTACAAAAATAAAATCTAAGAAAAATTACTAAATTAAAATAAAGTTTACAAAAATACAAAAATAAATTAGAATCACACCCTAACAACGGCACCAAAATTTGGTAGCAGTCATTAGCACTCCAAAATTAATCCTCACTTTTAATCACAAAATTAGTATAATAGCAAGTAAGGGTCGAACCCATAGAGAGTGATGTTGCTTCAATAAATTTTAATGTTTTCTATTTCTAAATAACAATAAATAAATAAGGGGAGTTTTGAATTAATTGTAATTAACTAAATAAAAATAAATTAATTAATAAGCTTAACCAATAAATTAAAATTCAATTCTTTGGTTCAATCTCATCCTTATAATTAATAGATCAATCAATCAGAATATATTTCTATCTTTTATGAAAATAATAACCTTATGCAACAACAAACTCTGCTACTTGAAATTTTCCTTAATTTTAATATAACAAAACAAACTCTTCATAAGATTCTAACCACTATACAACTTAGAACAAGCTCTCTAAATTTAATATAATGACAGTATTAATAACAAGAAAATTAGATTATTCTAAGCAACAATCTCATAAGCTCGGATTATTTAATTTATATCATGATAACTATAGCAATAAATAAAAGTTTGACCACAATCATCTATTACTATTCACTACCAACGATTACGAACAATATCAATTACATGTAATATAATTCCTAAATCTAGCAATTGATAATAATTTGATCAACTCAATATGCCAAAATTAAATCAATTAAACCCAATATCAAATAAACAATTGAAACAGATTATCACGATTAATTTCATATAAGGAAGGAAAGAATAATATTACTGAATTAATTTAACCATTAATTGTAATCGGGTTTGAAATTCCCTATAACTGAATTAAAAACTTAACCTGACATACTCTCAATCTTTCCTCCAAATCTTGATCTCTTTTCTCTCCTCTATGTTAATATCCCCTAAAATATGTGTGTTAACATGTATTTATAGGTTACATAAAAAATTCCTAGCATCACAAGGAAACCCAATCTAATTTGGAGTCTAAAACATCAAAAACACGTCAATATTCAAGTCTGGCACAAACCCGTCACGCCCCGCACCGGATATGCAGAAAATATGATGTATTGGCGTGCCCCACATCGGATATAGCCTAAAAATCGTACGCCCCACGTCGGTACTTTTTAACTTTGGCGTCTGTTGGAAAAATGGCCATAACGTTTTCATCTGAACTCTGATTGAGATGATTCATGATGTTCCGAAAAGATAAGAAGTAGATCTACAACTTATATGTTTTAGAATTTGACAAATTTGAATTTCATCAAGGTCAAAATTAGGCCTAAAGTGACTGCTAGGTAAAGTACAAGTTGAAAATCCAAATATAGTCATTCCAAGTTTCAATCCATCAAACCCTTATTCCAATTCCTACAAAATAATGTCAAAACACATTAAGTTAACATAAAACACTTAAAACTAATAGAAAATACTCAAAACTCACAAAATAAAAATAAATAATATAATTAGACACAAAATAATTATAAAAACTAAGAATTAAGGGATAAAAATATAATAAAATTCATTTCTATCAACACACAAGTCTATACTTATATCAATAGGATCCTTATCTCACTAAAAAATATTTAATTAAATTTGTCGAACTATACAACGAGGGTAATATAGTTTGATGAAAAATAGTGGGAGATATTAATTTAAATAAAGATCTAATTTATTTTGGTAATTAATAAAATGAATGTGTGATAAAATATTGCCTATTTTTCACATGCAGAATTTTACAAATGTCAAACTCACTATCACTGCGTATTATACTTGATGCTAACAAACTAACCGAAACGAATTACACAGACTGGTTAAAGAATTTGAGAATTGTTCTCACTGCTGAAAAGCTTTCCTATGTTTTAAATTCGCTTGTCCCTGCAACTGTTATAGAAAATACATCTGAGGAAGAAGTTGCTACTTTTAAGAAGTGGTAAGATGATGTAATTATGGCTCAATGCATCATGTTCGCATCCATGACTAACGAGCTTCAGCGTCAGCACGAAAAGATGGATGCTTCTATTATAAAGTTGCACCTTAAAGAACTTTATGGTGAGCAAAGTAGGATTGCTAGATATCAGATATCTAAGGAGTTTTTTCGATCTCGAATGACCGAGGGTACTACCGTTGAGACTCATGTCCTCAAGATGATCAATCTGATTACACAACTTGGACAGTAAGGATTCATAATGGATGGGGAGTTAAGCCAAGATTTGATCTTGTGGTCACTCCCTGACATCTTCTCATAATTTGTTATGAATTTTCACATGAATAAGTTAGATGTCAGCTTCCCTAAATTACTTAACATGTTGAAAACTGCGGAGGGTCAATTCTCAAAAGAAAAATTCTAAGAACGCTAAGGGCAAGGCAAAATCAAAGGATAATAAGAAGGTAGATCCAGATAGCAAAGGAATGTGCTTCCATTGCAATAAGTCGGGTCACTAGAAAAGAAACTATAAGAAGTATATTGCAAGTTTAAAGTAGAAGAAGCTTGGAAAAGCTTCAACAACAGATCAAGGTTTGTTTATTTTTGAAATAAATCTTTTAACAAGTTAAAGTTCTACTAGGGTATTTGATACCGGTTGTGGTTCTCACATATGTAATACTATACAGGGACTAAGCAGAAGTAGGAAACTAAACAAAGATGAATTCAACATGTGCGTGGAGAATGGAGCAAAGGTTGTTGCATTATAGGAACTTATTGTCTAACACAACCTACGAGAAAGTCCATTTATTTAAGTAATTGTTATTATGTTCCAGTACTCATTAGAAATATTATTTCTATTCCTATGTTAGACAATGATATTTTTCACATTATAATTAAGAATAATAGTTATTCTATTTATAATGATAATATTTTGTATGGTACTAGTAAATTGCACAATGGACTTTACTTACTTGACTTACATGAAAATATATTACAATTTGAACAAACTAAGTAAAGAAAAAAAAGATAATGTAAATTATATTGTTATGTGGCACTGTAGCTTCGGTCATATTAATGAAACTAGATTAAACAAGTTGCATATAGATGAACTTTTAGAGTTATCTGATTATGAATCATATCCAACTTGTGAAACTTGTCTCATAGGTAAAATGACTAAATCTCCCTTTAGTGGAAAAGGAGAAAGAGTTACAGAGTTGTTAGAGTTGGTACACACAGATGTTTGTGGGTCTATGACAATGTATTCACGAGGAGGGTATTCATATTTTATTACTTTCACTGATGATCATTCAAGATTTGGATACGTTTATTTGATGAAATACAAGTCTAAATCGATTAAAAAGTTCAAATAATACAGAAGTGAAGTAGAGAAACAAACTGGCAAGAGTATTAAGATTCTTTGATCGGATCAAAGTGGTGAATACTTAAGCAATAAGTTTCTCAATTATTTGGAGAAAAAATTGTATAATCTTACAATGGACTCCACTAGGTACACAACAATTAAATGGTGTATCTGAAAGTAGAAATTTAACATTGTTAGACATGGTTCGTTCCATGATGAGCTTTACTAATTTTCCAGTTTCATTCTGGGGTTATGCCCTAGAAATGACTGCATATCTACTTAACAAGATACCTTTTAAATCCATCCCAAAGACTCCATATGAGTTATGGATAGGGAGGAAACCAAGTCTTAAGCATATTAAGATTTGGGGTTGTCTAGCTTATATCAAAAGGTTTAAGAATGATAAGCTAAAGACACGATCCGACAAGTGCAAATTGTTGGGACATCCTAAAGAAAGTTTAGGATATTATTTCTATCATCCAACTGATCAAAAGGTGTTTGTTATGAAACATGCTTTCTTCTTGGAAAATGAGTTTATCCTTGAAGAGGTTAGTTTGAGTAAAATAGACCTTGAAAAAGATTAAGAAACGCAAAGCACTATGTCACACACACTTAAATCTGGGCCCATACAGCCCAAACTTAAGTTGTCAAAAGACTACAACAAAATTATTACAAAGTAGAACAACGTTCAACAATACAGTGTATAATAATACATAACTAAGTCTTCACTATTATTATCACACTATTTTACAACGCGTGAAGACTACGACAGCTATCCCTCGGACTCTCACTCTATTCCCCGGCTAGACCCAGCTACGTTCCCATCTCCTATTGAAAAACAATGGAACAAAAGAAAGAGTGAACTCAAATAACCCAATAAAGAATATCATGACTAAGATAATGACGAATAAATTATCATTAGCATTCAACAGTTGAGTTCTTGATAGAATACAATAGACTACAAGGTTTATATCAAAAACTATAGTTAAATTCTTGAACAACGTTCAGATCAATAGTAGCAGCGGAGTGAACAATCTATTAGAAGAATAATGCAGACTATAATGTCCACTCGATTCTGTTTTTAGGAAAAACATCATCAACTTTTATCATCTGAAATATCATTAGTCAAGATAATACAATTTCACAGTTCCTGATCATAATCATGCAGATCAACAGTTCATTTTTGCACTACGGGCCAAAGACATTCAATATAACACCAACGGTCATGATTATACTAGATTCAGCCTTTGGTCATAATCATACCAAACAACAGTTCATCTTTGCACTATGGCCCAAAGAGAACATTCACCACGTGCCATAAAAGACACCGAACAGATGTATTGCCTTTAACCTATTATATCATCTTTAACCTATCATCTGTTCAATAATTATATCGCATATGTGCCCCCCGGCCACAGATATTCACAACAACTTGATTTTGGATGATTATAATGATATAAATGATGAACAGAAGAAACAGGATAAACAATAAGTATCAGAAGTTTACTTTGTACAGATTCAAATAATGTCCAAATTGTTAACATGGTGTGGAGTCAAATTTAAAAATGATATTCAAGATTCACAGTTCAGAATAACGGTTACAGTTCAATAGAAAGGTTCACGTAAATAGGATGGTTCAATTGAAATGATGAAGTGCAACTATTATGGAACATATAATATTTTCAGGAATTATAGAAGCAATAGTTCCATAATAAGTTTCGATTTAGGTGTATGAAAGAAAATAATATCCCTTACCGTAGCAGGTTTGATTAACAAAAGGTGAAGGAAATTAATATCCCTTATCATAGTAAGTTTGAATAATGGAAGATGAAAAAGATGGTATCCCTTATGAGTATAAAGGAAAATAATATCACTTACGAATATGAAAGAAAATGATATTATAAACGAATATGCAATAAAAGTGTCATATGATAATTCGTGTAGACAAATTATTTCCATAAGAGACAATTAAAAAATGAATACAAAGAGTAATTCACCAAACATGCGGTAATCCGCGTAGTCAGGTTATTCTCAGAGATTAATAAGGAATGAATACGAAAGGTTATTCACCAACAGGCGGTAATCCGCGCCGTAAGGTTATTCCCACAATTTAATAAAAATTGAATACGAAGAGTTATTCACCAAACAGGCGGTAATCTGCGCAGTAAGGTTGTTCTCAGAGATTAATAAGGAATGAATACGAAAGGTTCTTCATCAACAGGCGGTAATCCGCGCCGTAAGGTTATTCCCACAAATTAATACATGGAAATAAATGGAACATCTTATGAATAAGAAAGAAACAATATTATTTTCGAGAATCAAATAATGATAATCCCTTACCGTAGTAAGTTTAAATAATAGAATATGAAAGAAGATGATATTCCTTACCTTAACACGTGACTGGATATTGATTTAAATAAAGTTGATTAACTTGAACGGTACTCGTACACTTATGAATCTTCACAAATACTCAAGATGACTTAAGCACACTTAGAGAGAACTTACACAAGAAGTATTTAGAGAGTGAAAGAAAGAACAAGTAAGGAAGTTTATGAAAAATCCTTAAATTAATGCCTCTATTTATAGCCAAAAATCTTATCATAACCAAGATTTCCTAATTTAATCCAAACCGTTCATTTCAAGGTAATGTTTAATCCATATCATTCATTTTATCTTTTAAGATTTTCTTAATCTAAACCATTCATTTAAAGATCATATTTTAATCTACACCATCCTTTTCAAATTCTATATTATATTTAATCTATACCATTCATTTCATTTTTTAAGATTTCCTTAATCTAAACTATTCATTTAAAGATCATCTTTTAATCTATATCATCCATTTCAAATTCTATATTATCTTTAATCTATACCATTCATTTTATATCACCTAACTTTATATTATAAACAAATAACTTTATTAATGCAATTATTCAACAATAATTCACACTTATTCATTATTATGACTAATTATTATAAATACAGTGTAGTTAGCTTTCTGAGTTAGATATCAAGTCAATTAATTAATGAAATACAACTGTTTAAATAACACCATAATAGAGATAACAATAATGCAAAAAGTATGTAAAAGAAAGATTACGTTACTGTGTCATGACAATTATTGATTCAATAATGTGAATTACTGTGCATATGCTACTGTGACAATTATCAGTTTAATAATATGAATTATTGTGCATGTGACAATAAAGTCAAATATTGTATGATAACCACTTTATCAGTTTAATAATACGAAACACTGTGCAATGTCGTGTGCTACTGTGCAATACTGTGTGCTACTATGCAATACCGTATGTTACTATTCTTTTACCACTGGGAATTTAACAGTTAAAAGTGATAGTACCATTGACCATTTAAAAAAAATTATTTATGTCATTTTCTATATCCGACAATTATTCTTTGTGGGGTCCACCAATGATTGGTTCGTACGGCGCCGGCGTACGAATATTTCCTGACAGAACGAATATTCCCCGACCAAACAAATATTGTCCGACATAATATAATTTTCACATAACATCCTTAACTTTTAACTTTATCAATTTAACCACTTACTGTTTCATGAAAATATATATGAAGAAAAAAATTTAAATTTTATATTTCATAAAATTCGAGGTCTTACACTATAAGTCAAAGTGAGGTACCTAATCAAGTAATACAACTTACTGTACCACAACCTATTCGTAAATCTGGAAGAGTACCAAAAATCCCTGAAAGGTATGGATTCATCATAGATGATAATGATGAGGTACGCATTATAGATGATGATGATCCACGGACTTACGAAGAGGCAATGAGTAGTAAAGACTCAAAAAAATGGCCGAGATGGACTCCATGTATGATAACCAATTATGGACTTTGGTTACTCCACCTGAGGGCATTAAGCCTATTGGGTGCAAATGAGTCTTTAAGATAAAGACTGGAGCAGATGACAAGGTAGAGACCTATAAGTCCTGACTGGTTACAAAAGGTTTCAAACAAAGACAAGGTGTTGACTATGACGAAACTTTCTCACCAGTAGCGATGCTCAAGTCCATTCGGATTTTGCTTGAAGTTGCAGCTTGTCAAGACTATGAGATCTAACAAATGGACATCAAAACGGACTTCCTCAATGGGAAACAAGAAGAGGATGTATATATGATATAGACAGAGGGTTTTGTTTCAAAGGTTGGAACAAATCAAGTCTGTAAGCTACAATGATTCATCTACGGATTGAAGCAAATTTCTCAAAGATGGAACATTCGTTTTAATGAGACAATCAAAGAGTTTGTGTAATATCCCAGATATTTTCAAGATTTTAAATAATATCTTAATTGATTTTATTAAAGGTTATGGTTTAAAACCTAGAGTTTGAAAAGTGAGATTTGTAGAATTTGGGTGAACATTTTTTTTTAACATAATGTATTTGTTAGAAATTAAATGTGAGAATATTGTAATGATGAATATAGAGAATTTATTAAAGAAATAAATTCAATTGAGAAGTGAAGACGGTTATAAGGATATATATATACATAGTTATATATTCCTAGAGTTGTGCTTGTTAGCCAAATACGAAGATGAGTAAATTTAATACTCAATTAAACTAATAAATTAATTAGTTTAAATATGAAGTCATGAAATATAATTAATTAAATTAATTATATTAGTTATGAGTTAAAGTTGTGAAAAATTTAGGATAATTGTCTTGGATGGCAATAATGTGAAGTAATTAATTAAGTAATTAACTTAATTATTAAGTTGTGGTATAGAGCCCAATATTGATTTAATTGACTAGCTCAATAAAATGGTGTAGCAAGCCCAATGGAGATGTAGAGAAGCCCAATGGTGAGATTTAATTTCCAAGCTCAATGAATTAATTTCGGTAGCCCAACTTAGAGTTTAATTGTTTTAATTGTTGGGAGCCCTAAAGGAATTAATCTAGTGGATTAAATTTAAGGAAATTAAAGTGTGAATTGGATTATATAATTTGTCCGAGGAAGTTATTGAATTAAGTTTAATAAAGGAAGTCCGATTAATGGATTTATTAAATTAACGGACTAACCTAAGATTTTTGGGAGGAACCCTAATTAAATATTCAATTAGTATTGAATATGACAAGTCTAATTGGATTATGTAAGTTAAATTTAATTTGATTATTAAATTGTTCCTTAATTATTTAAACAAGCCAATTAATTAAATTAAGTGATGGACTTGTGAAATATTCTATGTGATTGGGTAATTTATTAATCTAGCCCAAAGTTTTAATTTATTGGGAGCCTAGTAAATTAATTTAGTAGCCCAACATTTTCAATGGATCAAAGGAGTATAGTTGGCCCAAATGAATTTAATTCCAAGCCCAAATTTTGACCCAATGGAGCAAGCTTCTAGAAGGCATTAAATTATTAAATTATGCAATAAAAATAAATGAAAATTGGGCAAATTAATGGGGCATGACCGGTGGTATGGTGGAGGAGTGTGGACTCCAAAAGTTTATTTATTTTGGTTGTTTATATTGAGTGTGGAACACTCCAATTAATTCCTTGCATTTTTGGAAAAAGCTAGATGTCCATTCTATACATATAGGTGTTATATGTATAGATTTAATCTACTATAAATATAAGTCTTAGCTCACTTTGGTAGGAGTTTGCTAAGTTTGCTAGAGAGCCTCTTTTAGTGTTAGTAAATTCTAGAGAGTTAACTCGGTGAGTTAAAGAAAAAGGGTAGTGAGTTAGTGAGTTCTTTAGTGAGTTACTACCGAGTCAAGTGAGCCAAGTCTAATTCTTCAAGAGGAGTGTGCTTGGATGTCATCTAACTCCATCATCTATCTTTGGAAGGAGAGAAAAGTAGCTCACAAGTCTAGAAGGTATAACACTAACCCTAAACCCTAGTTTTGAAGTTCATTATATTTTACATTGAATATTTATGGTAGAAAAGTTATTCTCAAGCTCTAAATGTTTAGATCCATGCTAGATTGGTAGATCTAGGGTCACATGGGTTTAACATGAATATCTATGGGTGTTGGTGTTGAAAAGTTTAGCAAAATGTATGAAAACGATTTTTACCGACGAAACCTTAAACGAACGTGTGATTCGGAGCTTTATATTTTGAAACCTAAAAGTTAGGTATGAGATTTTCTTCTTTGATATGGTAAATATATAAGTTAAGAACAAAACCTAGTTGGTATAATGTTCATGTGAGTTGTTATGGTTAAAATATGATTTTTAAAAACCAAGGATTGTGAAGTTAGTTTTCACTTTTCCCTTGTGAGCGATTTTAAGCATAGATCCATTTGGAATTTGGATTTGTGATATAAAGAGAAGTTGTAGAGGGGGAAATTCTAATGAGAATGGACTCAAGAATCACCCCAAAATGTTTTAAAATGAAGAAGTTATGCAAGATTTAATCAAAGGAGCAAAAGTTGAAAAATCAGAAAATGGCAATTCTGCAGTTTCTGCAAGAGGAGGGCCGGGGCCCTTGTTTCCTTTGTAAAAGGAGGGCCGGGGCCCTTGGTCACTGTTCATGGCCAGTGAGTTTTCCGTTCCGGGTCGGGTCGGGCCATTCGGGTCGGGTCGGTTCGGGTCTTTTAAGTCCAAAATTGATAAAATTGCTTAAAAATTAATATAATTAATTTGACACCCAACTTTAATAATTATTTATTATTTATAATAAATAATAAATAAAGTAAATAAAAGCTATTATTATAATTAATTATTATTTAAAGGATATTAGATGATAATTAAAGAAAGATGAAGTTAATAAGGTAATTATTTATTATTTTAATAAATAAGGATAATTAGTTAATTATTATTTAAATGATATTAAATAATAATTAAAGGGAGATAAAGTGAATAAAATGATCATTTATTATTTAATGAATATTAAATAATAAATGAGATTAATTAACTAAGAGATTATTATTTAAATAATCATTAAAGGATTTGAGGATTGTTAAAATATTATTAAATGGTTAATAATATTAATAAGTGATTAAAATATTATTAAATGGTTAATAATATTAATAAGTGATTAAAATATTATTAAAAGGTTAATAATATTAATAAGTGATTAAAATATTATTAAATGATTAATAATATTAGTAAGTGATTAAAATGTTATTAAATGATTAATAATATTAATAAGTGAGTAAAATATTATTAAATGGTTAATAATATTAATAAGTGATTAAAATATTATTAAATGGTTAATAATATTAATAAGTTGTTAAAATATTATTAAATGGTTAATAATATTAATAAGTGATTAAAATATTATTAAATGATTAATAATATTAATAAGTGATTAAAATATTATTAAATGGTTAATAATATTAATAAGTGATTAAAATATTATTAAATGGTTAATAATATTAATAAGTGATTAAAATATTATTAAATGATTAATAATATTAATAAGTGATTAAAATATTATTAAATGGTTAATAATATTAATAAGTGATTAAAATATTGTTAAATGATTAATAATATTAATAAGTGGTTAAAATATTATTAAATAGTTAATAATATTAATAAGTGATTAAAATATTATTAAATTGTTAATAATATTAATAAATGATTAAAATATTATTAAATTGTTAATAATATTAATAAGTGATTAAAATATTATTAAAGGGTTAATAATATTTGAGTGTAGTTATATATTATCAAAGGTAGATAATATTTTGAGATATTTGGTACATTATCAAATGTCCAAATCATTAAGTTGCGTAAAGAAGAAAGTTTAATTGAATTAAACCAAGGTAAGAGTCCATTAGTGATTAAATATTAGACAACTTATAAAATATAGGTTGTATGAAGAACGCAAGGTATTGGTGAAAGATGGTTAAGCGTACCCGATATGTTCAACTAGGTTTGGGCTAGGGGTTTTGTCCGGAACTTAAGGGTTCGTTTGTCGGACATCTTAAGAGTTAATAATTTAAAGTTAGAGTCTTATATAAAGGCTAAGTAATAGTCATTATATCTAATGATTATTTCAATTTCCTATATAAATTGTAGGTTGAACGCAAGACGCAAATAAGCGTAACTGGTAGAAGCGAACCAGGCAAGTTTTTCAGATATTGTTGCTATGTGTATAACTGTTGTGTGTGCACTTGAAGCCTGTGAGAATTTGAATTAAATATGTTTCTGTGAAATCATATGATGTGCGTTGATTCTATATGTTAGAAAGCCTGAATTAATTGAATAAGTTGAACTGTATGCCATGTATTCATTCCAATGCATGATCAGTATGTTGCATGAATAAATGCAAAGCATGAGAAGCATGATGCATTCATATAATGTAATGCATGAAGTATGAGAAGAATGTATAAACATAAACTATGTGTTATGTGCTATCTGTTAGACTTGTTGAGCCGTCGTGCTCACTCTTGCCTAAACCAACATTTTCAGATAAGGCTAGTTACCTGAAGTTCTCGATAAAGAACAAGGAACAGGAAAACATATTACTTCCATTGAAGATCTAAATATCTATTATAGATATCAGTCCGAATTGGACAGGTAAATGATTGTGTAGCATAAGATTTAGTTGGTACGTCATATGAGTGTTAAATACTCAAGTTGATTGTAATAGAATGTCGTATCAGGTATGATATTAAGACATACTAGGAATGTATAAAGATTTCGATTCTGGAATAGAAAGAGATGTTGTAAAATTATAAATAAATGGTTATTTACCAATTATAATATTGTTGTAATTCTTAAACAGTAAGGAAAAGGTTGTACCTGTGATGAACCGGATCCGAGGTTCGGGGGACCCGGATTCGGGGTCGTCACAAGTTGGTATCAGAGCTGATAGGTTATAAACCTTAGGTAAGAGTACCTTAGGCTATAACCGTAGTAGAAGATAAGTAAAATGATAAATGAATAAACTCCGGAAGAGTTTATGTAATAAAAGATGAATTTGAAAAATTCATATATAGAAGATTATCCAAAGATGGATTTAAGAAGATATAAGAGAGATGAAAAAGGTCATGTTGTACCTAACTTGAAGAAATGATAGAAAAATATCTTATGATAAGATTTTGAGAAGCATAAAGAAAATGCTAATAAGGTCATGAAATGATCTAGAGAGATGAACTCGTAATGAGGCAGATGTGCTAAAATATGAATGGATAAAATTCATATTCAGTTAAGAAAAATTAGTAGTTTGTGGGTTTTTAATTGAGGACTCATATTAGTGGTTGAGTTGTACGATTCCTTGTATGGGCAGGGAATTTGTGCTTTGGTTTTAGAACCGCTTAGCTTCCTATATTAATATAGTGGTTGAGTTGAACGAACCCTTGTATGGGCGGGGGCAATGATATGTCAGCGAACCAATTTGGGAGATGCTGCTGCGAAACTTGGCACGATCAGGGTGTATCGTAGAATAAACGTATGCACTGATGGCAGGTGTTCCTTACAGTGTTGAAGAGTTGGGAAACTGATGTATTTGTTCTTGGTTTAACGACCGCTTAACTTTCTATATTGATTAGTGGTCGAGTTGACCAATTTCTTGTATGGGCAGGAGATTGTGTTTGGTTTGACGACCACTTAGCTTCCTATAGTGATAATCGATTGAAACCTGGTGTCGCGCTCTATTTGTTATATGAATGTTGAGAAGGTGATTCTTTTCTCATGTATAACGAATAGGTAGAGGATGTTAAGTTAAGTTCGTGTTCTGAGAACCGACACGCATGGAAAGTTCGTGACTCATAGTTATGTGGTGGAACCCCTCAGCGAATGGGCGAATTTGGCCTGACTAGGACAAGTTCCTCAAACCATATGATTGTGGTAAGTTCCTGAACCCAAATACGTGATAAGTTTGATGAACAGTAAGTATGTGTAGAGTTAAGTAGCAAGATTAAAGCTATACTAGATATAGTTATTAAGCTGGAAAAGAATGTGGAGGAAAAATTTGAGGTGTTTTGAGGTTTTAGGATATTCCAAATCTTTTAGCTATGCTAGACTTTGAAATTCTTAAAATCGTGCTAAATTCGCACTTTTGTGCTTTTGAAAATGTCAAAATGTGTTTTCATAATCATTAATGCATTTAGTGCAGAGATGATAAACGATGGAGTCATCGATGTAGAGTAACCTAGTGTTGGATGTATTTTTAAGCCCACTATGGTACGATGTAATATGACAAAGTCAAAATGATTTTCAGTATTTTGAAACGCTTAGAAAAGAGTCTATGCTAATTGTTTCGGCTAGACAAATTGATTTAAAGATATCAAAATGTATTTATAAAATCATCACACGCCATTAGAGCCATGGTGCAGAGATGAAAAAGACGAAATCCTCAACGTACTGTTGCAACGGTGCGGTATCATGAAGCCCTAAAAATGTATTTCGGTTGTTTTAATCTGAAATAATTTTCAGTTCGTAATATACGAACAGTCTAATGATGTAAGTCTATGTCATTTATTTTGACTGGACACTTTTTGGTCAGAAATGACTCGAGTTTTATTTTCCAATCCAACTTATGCTGGAGCGGAATTTTGTAGTAAGTCTGAGGTGAACAACCCCATAATGGGGGATATGTCAGAGCCATGAATAAAGAACCCGCGAGGGGGCGCCCAACAGTGGTGGCATGCTGATATGGGTTGGTAAATCCAAAGAGTTCGACCCCGAGAGAAGTCGTTGTGCACAGCGCTAGAGTACGATAGGCTGATCACCTAGCGTACGAAACCATTGTGGTATGTTTTCAGTCTTTGTGATTGATAAACATTCTCGCAGTATGTTCACAGTCTTTATGACTCCTCAGAATAGTATGAAAGTTTTAATGAATATTTTGATTTTCAATTTATTCTTTTATAAGATATTGATTTTCAATTTATTCTTCTGCAAGATATTCCATTGTTCTGGAATAGTGAAAAGTATGAACTTCCTAGAAAAGGGTAGTCATATAAATTGATGAGTAAAGAAATATTCTCAGAGATGAAAAATTGGTAGAAATGAGTATGTTGAAATTTCGGGGACGAAATTCTTATAAGAAGGGGTGAATGTAATATCCCAGATATTTTCAAGATTTTAAATAATATCTTAATTGATTTTATTAAAGGTTATGGTTTAAAACCTAGAGTTTGAAAAGTGAGATTTGTAGAATTTGGGTGAACATTTTTTTTTAACATAATGTATTTGTTAGAAATTAAATGTGAGAATATTGTAATGATGAATATAGAGAATTTATTAAAGAAATAAATTCAATTGAGAAGTGAAGACGGTTATAAGGATATATATATACATAGTTATATATTCCTAGAGTTGTGCTTGTTAGCCAAATACGAAGATGAGTAAATTTAATACTCAATTAAACTAATAAATTAATTAGTTTAAATATGAAGTCATGAAATATAATTAATTAAATTAATTATATTAGTTATGAGTTAAAGTTGTGAAAAATTTAGGATAATTGTCTTGGATGGCAATAATGTGAAGTAATTAATTAAGTAATTAACTTAATTATTAAGTTGTGGTATAGAGCCCAATATTGATTTAATTGACTAGCTCAATAAAATGGTGTAGCAAGCCCAATGGAGATGTAGAGAAGCCCAATGGTGAGATTTAATTTCCAAGCTCAATGAATTAATTTCGGTAGCCCAACTTAGAGTTTAATTGTTTTAATTGTTGGGAGCCCTAAAGGAATTAATCTAGTGGATTAAATTTAAGGAAATTAAAGTGTGAATTGGATTATATAATTTGTCCGAGGAAGTTATTGAATTAAGTTTAATAAAGGAAGTCCGATTAATGGATTTATTAAATTAACGGACTAACCTAAGATTTTTGGGAGGAACCCTAATTAAATATTCAATTAGTATTGAATATGACAAGTCTAATTGGATTATGTAAGTTAAATTTAATTTGATTATTAAATTGTTCCTTAATTATTTAAACAAGCCAATTAATTAAATTAAGTGATGGACTTGTGAAATATTCTATGTGATTGGGTAATTTATTAATCTAGCCCAAAGTTTTAATTTATTGGGAGCCTAGTAAATTAATTTAGTAGCCCAACATTTTCAATGGATCAAAGGAGTATAGTTGGCCCAAATGAATTTAATTCCAAGCCCAAATTTTGACCCAATGGAGCAAGCTTCTAGAAGGCATTAAATTATTAAATTATGCAATAAAAATAAATGAAAATTGGGCAAATTAATGGGGCATGACCGGTGGTATGGTGGAGGAGTGTGGACTCCAAAAGTTTATTTATTTTGGTTGTTTATATTGAGTGTGGAACACTCCAATTAATTCCTTGCATTTTTGGAAAAAGCTAGATGTCCATTCTATACATATAGGTGTTATATGTATAGATTTAATCTACTATAAATATAAGTCTTAGCTCACTTTGGTAGGAGTTTGCTAAGTTTGCTAGAGAGCCTCTTTTAGTGTTAGTAAATTCTAGAGAGTTAACTCGGTGAGTTAAAGAAAAAGGGTAGTGAGTTAGTGAGTTCTTTAGTGAGTTACTACCGAGTCAAGTGAGCCAAGTCTAATTCTTCAAGAGGAGTGTGCTTGGATGTCATCTAACTCCATCATCTATCTTTGGAAGGAGAGAAAAGTAGCTCACAAGTCTAGAAGGTATAACACTAACCCTAAACCCTAGTTTTGAAGTTCATTATATTTTACATTGAATATTTATGGTAGAAAAGTTATTCTCAAGCTCTAAATGTTTAGATCCATGCTAGATTGGTAGATCTAGGGTCACATGGGTTTAACATGAATATCTATGGGTGTTGGTGTTGAAAAGTTTAGCAAAATGTATGAAAACGATTTTTACCGACGAAACCTTAAACGAACGTGTGATTCGGAGCTTTATATTTTGAAACCTAAAAGTTAGGTATGAGATTTTCTTCTTTGATATGGTAAATATATAAGTTAAGAACAAAACCTAGTTGGTATAATGTTCATGTGAGTTGTTATGGTTAAAATATGATTTTTAAAAACCAAGGATTGTGAAGTTAGTTTTCACTTTTCCCTTGTGAGCGATTTTAAGCATAGATCCATTTGGAATTTGGATTTGTGATATAAAGAGAAGTTGTAGAGGGGGAAATTCTAATGAGAATGGACTCAAGAATCACCCCAAAATGTTTTAAAATGAAGAAGTTATGCAAGATTTAATCAAAGGAGCAAAAGTTGAAAAATCAGAAAATGGCAATTCTGCAGTTTCTGCAAGAGGAGGGCCGGGGCCCTTGTTTCCTTTGTAAAAGGAGGGCCGGGGCCCTTGGTCACTGTTCATGGCCAGTGAGTTTTCCGTTCCGGGTCGGGTCGGGCCATTCGGGTCGGGTCGGTTCGGGTCTTTTAAGTCCAAAATTGATAAAATTGCTTAAAAATTAATATAATTAATTTGACACCCAACTTTAATAATTATTTATTATTTATAATAAATAATAAATAAAGTAAATAAAAGCTATTATTATAATTAATTATTATTTAAAGGATATTAGATGATAATTAAAGAAAGATGAAGTTAATAAGGTAATTATTTATTATTTTAATAAATAAGGATAATTAGTTAATTATTATTTAAATGATATTAAATAATAATTAAAGGGAGATAAAGTGAATAAAATGATCATTTATTATTTAATGAATATTAAATAATAAATGAGATTAATTAACTAAGAGATTATTATTTAAATAATCATTAAAGGATTTGAGGATTGTTAAAATATTATTAAATGGTTAATAATATTAATAAGTGATTAAAATATTATTAAATGGTTAATAATATTAATAAGTGATTAAAATATTATTAAAAGGTTAATAATATTAATAAGTGATTAAAATATTATTAAATGATTAATAATATTAGTAAGTGATTAAAATATTATTAAATGATTAATAATATTAATAAGTGAGTAAAATATTATTAAATGGTTAATAATATTAATAAGTGATTAAAATATTATTAAATGGTTAATAATATTAATAAGTTGTTAAAATATTATTAAATGGTTAATAATATTAATAAGTGATTAAAATATTATTAAATGATTAATAATATTAATAAGTGATTAAAATATTATTAAATGGTTAATAATATTAATAAGTGATTAAAATATTATTAAATGGTTAATAATATTAATAAGTGATTAAAATATTATTAAATGATTAATAATATTAATAAGTGATTAAAATATTATTAAATGGTTAATAATATTAATAAGTGATTAAAATATTGTTAAATGATTAATAATATTAATAAGTGGTTAAAATATTATTAAATAGTTAATAATATTAATAAGTGATTAAAATATTATTAAATTGTTAATAATATTAATAAATGATTAAAATATTATTAAATTGTTAATAATATTAATAAGTGATTAAAATATTATTAAAGGGTTAATAATATTTGAGTGTAGTTATATATTATCAAAGGTAGATAATATTTTGAGATATTTGGTACATTATCAAATGTCCAAATCATTAAGTTGCGTAAAGAAGAAAGTTTAATTGAATTAAACCAAGGTAAGAGTCCATTAGTGATTAAATATTAGACAACTTATAAAATATAGGTTGTATGAAGAACGCAAGGTATTGGTGAAAGATGGTTAAGCGTACCCGATATGTTCAACTAGGTTTGGGCTAGGGGTTTTGTCCGGAACTTAAGGGTTCGTTTGTCGGACATCTTAAGAGTTAATAATTTAAAGTTAGAGTCTTATATAAAGGCTAAGTAATAGTCATTATATCTAATGATTATTTCAATTTCCTATATAAATTGTAGGTTGAACGCAAGACGCAAATAAGCGTAACTGGTAGAAGCGAACCAGACAAGTTTTTCAGATATTGTTGCTATGTGTATAACTGTTGTGTGTGCACTTGAAGCCTGTGAGAATTTGAATTAAATATGTTTCTGTGAAATCATATGATGTGCGTTGATTCTATATGTTAGAAAGCCTGAATTAATTGAATAAGTTGAACTGTATGCCATGTATTCATTCCAATGCATGATCAGTATGTTGCATGAATAAATGCAAAGCATGAGAAGCATGATGCATTCATATAATGTAATGCATGAAGTATGAGAAGAATGTATAAACATAAACTATGTGTTATGTGCTATCTGTTAGACTTGTTGAGCCGTCGTGCTCACTCTTGCCTAAACCAACATTTTCAGATAAGGCTAGTTACCTGAAGTTCTCGATAAAGAACAAGGAACAGGAAAACATATTACTTCCATTGAAGATCTAAATATCTATTATAGATATCAGTCCGAATTGGACAGGTAAATGATTGTGTAGCATAAGATTTAGTTGGTACGTCATATGAGTGTTAAATACTCAAGTTGATTGTAATAGAATGTCGTATCAGGTATGATATTAAGACATACTAGGAATGTATAAAGATTTCGATTCTGGAATAGAAAGAGATGTTGTAAAATTATAAATAAATGGTTATTTACCAATTATAATATTGTTGTAATTCTTAAACAGTAAGGAAAAGGTTGTACTCGTGTTGAACCGGATCCGAGGTTCAAGGAACCCGGATTTGGGGTCGTCACAGTTTGATTTTATCAAAAACAAGGATGAACCAAGTGTGTATAAGAAGGTTCATTTTTATTTACTAACTCTTGGAAAAAAAAATTTGCTTAGTTTGAATTTTGACTTATTATTGATAATTACTTTGTTTGAGATCCTTTAAATTTTTATGCACTTATATCCATTTGTTTGAACTAATTTTAATTAAGAGAAAAGTTATATGGTTAAATGCTTATGAAAGATATTTTTGAGCTATATATCTTATTTGATCATTATTTAAAGTGAAATATAAGACAAAATATAATTTGGAAGAGATGATTTAGGTATTTTTCTAGGATTATTATTGAATGGAAAAAAATTATGTGGTGGGTTGAGATGGAGTGTAAAACGCACTCACTCATAAACACATGAAAAAAGTGAGATGGAGCATAAAATGCACTAAAAAAATGGGATAGAGCATAAAATGCACCCATTAAAAGGAAAGAAAATTGAAAAAATATTTGAAAAAAATTGATATTGATAATCCTAGTGTGTTTCATTAATTAAAAACCTTTTGATCTTCTGATTTATATTTGTCTGTATTAGCTAAAAGTGATGAGAAAAATAAGTATATTGAGTTTTGATGTATGTCTTTTATAAGGTAATTATTAACCTAAACTTATCCGAGTTTTAATTAGTTTGATACATTTGGATTCACACACACACAAAAGATCTTGAGTAGAATAAGATTAATAAATATGTTAAAGTTCTAGATTTTGCATGGTTTTGAAATTTTCTTTGAGTTATCATTTAAAAAATCTTTGAGGCTGATATTGAAATTTATATTGATATGTTGCTCATGTAAGTTGTTTGGTTATTAGTTTTAATTTTATAGTTTTTGTTTTTGTTTTGCCCGAGGACAAGCAAAAGCTAAGTGTGGGGGTATTTGATAGGGTTAAATTATACGATATTTTTATTCCCTAATACTTAGTATTTATATTTATTGTGTGCTTAAATGTTTAATTATTTAACTTATTTTGGTTTTAATAGGTTTTATAGGATTTTAGTTAATTTGTGTTAATTTAGGTAATTTTATAGTATTTTTATATTTCTTTTTATTTATGTATTTTTATTTATTTTTAATATTTTAGGAATTCTATTTATTATTATGTGTTTTTAGGATTTTTAGCATTTTTATATTATTTTTATTTATTTTTAATTAATTTATATTCTGATTTGTAGAAAAAATAAAATTCTAATGGCAGTTTCATAATAAAGTTGAAGACTGGACAACCGCGCCTTACACGCCTGACATGGAAGAAAAAAGTAGCAGAAACGGCAGCGTTTTGGCTTAAAGGCAGCAGCAAGGACGACCGCGCAATGCGCGGACGTTGATAGAAGAGGAAGAATAGCGCGCAATGCACGCTTAGCGTTAAGAAGGTCAGTTGGCGTGTACAAGACACGATGCCGTTTAAAGAGCAGCAAGCAGATCCGCGCAATGCGCGGAGGTTGGCAGAAATCAAAAGACCGCGCGCAATGCGCGGTCGGCTGTCTATGATTTTATCTTTCGAACAAGGCACGTGTCGTCAGCTGGCAGTTATTTTTTGGTTAACGTGGCAGCGCGACAGAGTTTCTTTCTTTCCTTTTCCGTTTCCAGCAAGTTAATTAAGGAATCCAAGTGTAATTTGGAATAGGAAAATAAATAGGGATTTTATATTTTATTTTATTTATTTTTTAGATCCTATTAGGGTTTGGAAATAATAATTCCTACTAGGGTTAGGAGGTTTATGAAGCCTATAAATAGGGGGCTTGATATACAATATAGGAAACAACTTTTCTAATTAGAAAAATTCTCTTTTCTATTCTTTGGTGCTCTCTACAATTATGGGTAGCTAATTTATTTTTCTTAGTTTAAGTGATTGAAGCCATCAAGATTTATACACTGTGAGATCTAATTTATTTTAATTGTTCAATTTATATTTTTAGTATTGAATATTTTTCTGTGTTTAATTTTATGATTGATCCATTTGATTACTAGGATGCATACTAGTTTATTATTCATTGAAATCTATTGCTAAATTAAATATCAAATCCGTAATTGTTTGGTCACTTTAATTTGCGAAGCAACTAAAATTAATAATTATTTTGCATATCAAAAGATTGTTATATCTTAGAAAAAATATTTATCTAAATTAAATGCAAACGCTTGGATTGTGTTATTTAGTTCAACGATTTCTCCATTTTTTTATGCTACTATTAGGTTAAATCTTTAGCTCTTGTCTAAGATTATTTAGTAGTAAGGATTATTTAGATCGCTTGTTTCTGCTTAACTAAAATTAAGGAGAGATAGGAAAATTATTCGAATGGGAGTAATCATTCCACGTTGAATATTTAAAATATGAATTGAGTTATTCTTGCATCAGTGATCAGTTGTAAATTCTTGATGGTGGATGTTAACTTAAACCAATGCTTTTTCTTCTTATTTATTTCTTGCATATTTATTTTAGTTAATTTTATTTAAATTATTTCTTTAATTACAAAAACACCCAATTTTTGTTTGCGAAAACATAAAATTAAATAATCATTCTCTGTGAGATCGACTCTTACTTGTACTACTACATTACTATTTTTCCAAAGTAAGATTTTATTTCTGGGTGCTCGCGATAGCACACCACGTTGATTCTGTGCTAAAGAAGTTTAGCACAGAAGATTCTAAGAAATGGCTCATGTCAATAGGTCCTGGATTACATCTCTCCAAGAAGCAGGCCCCAAACACACTTAAATTGAGAGACCATGTGAGTAAGATTTATTATGCCTAGGCAATAAGATCTATCATGTACGAGATGATATGTACAAGACATGATGTTGCTCATGCACTTAGTATAACAAGTAGACATCAGTCTAATCCTGGAGAAGAACATTGAAAGGTAGTGAAAAATATCCTAAAGTACTTAAGAAAAACTAAGGATGCATTTCTTATCTACGGTGGGTCTGATTTGAAACTAGAGGGCTATACAGACTCAAGTTTTTAAACTAACCGATATGGTTGCAAATCTGTTTCGGGTTATGTGTTTACCTTAAACAGTGGCATAGTAAGTTGAAAAAGTTTCAAACAGCAAATAGTTGCTGATTCAATGACAAAGGCATAGTACATAGCTACAAATGAAGCTGCAAAGGAAGTTGTTTGGATGAAGAAGTTCATTTCAGAACTTGGAATGGTTCCTAGCATTCAAAGATCAGTGCATTTATTTTGTGACAACACAGGAGCTGTTGCACAAGCCAAGGAACCCAGGTCTCATCAGATATCCAAACACATGTTGCGGTGGTTTCATTTGATTAGAGAAATCATTGAAAAGGGAGATGTTATCTTGGAACGTGTAGACTCTCTTGACAACATGGTAGATCCATTTACTAAAGTTTTAACTTAACAGCAGTTTGATTGTCACTTAGAGAATATGGGTATTAGATATCATTGCAATTAGTTTTAGTGCAAGTGTGAGATTGAAAGTAGTATGCACACAAGATCATATTTGATATTATATAGCATGTACCTTATAATCTTATTCATTTATTAATAAAAGTTTATTTATACAAAGACATTTTCTTTATCCATATTTAATAGATGACATTAATTGTGATAAACCTATAGTTGTTGAGCAATGCTCTTAGAATCATGATAATGATCATGCTAATGAGATCTAAATCCAAGATAGCTCAAAATTAAAACTGTTCCTAATCATGGGATTATTAAAATAGGGATTAGTGAATCCAGACATATTAGTACATATTATGCTTGCTCTTGTTAAGAGGATGATTGATCTCATAATCATTTGTATAGAGACATTAAAGTAAGTATATAGGTGCTTATTAGAGAATAAGTTCACTGAACATAACTCGCTTAGGAACACCTAATGGAGTCATACTTGCCCATCAATAGGAGTTCCTTTTGTGATAATAGTACAAATGATCATTGGACTTGAGATCATCATAGTATCTTGTGTATGATGAATTATATTTTGACATATTCCTTAAAAACCTTTAGAGTATATCAAATGGTATGTTCGGGTATAATAAGTTGTACATGGAGATAAGTGAATGATCAACAAAGAATCTATCACTTTTAGTAAAAGAAGAGAATATCCTATGCGATTTGATAAATGACAACTCAGTAGTCATTGGACAAGGCATAATGAAAATTAAAAGGTAGTTTCTAAATTACATTAATTAGAATTATTCATTTGAGAATCGAAATGTATATAATCAAATAAAATAAGACTTAGCAGTAATACCATGTCTTATATTTGATTGGGACATTATGAGTTAGAATTATTGAATTATACAGTAACTATTCGCTGAATAGATTCTTTTGTGATTAAATATTGAAATATATATTATCTGAAAAGTCGTTGATCACTAAGGGAGCTTACCATTATTATGGAATAAATATTATTTATTTAAATAAATTATATAGTTTAATTTATTTATATAAATAAGATTAGAATAGTTCTAATTAATTTATTTTATAACCGGTTTAACATGAAGAACCTAAAGGGACACACCGCAAAAGAAAATTAATTATTTAAAAAGTTAATGCCATAATTGTAATGATGAATTAAATATATTTAATTTATACTATGGGGATAGAGTAAATTAAATAGCTTAATATTTATTACTTAGTATTTTAGAAATACTAATTATAAATTAATAAGAGGTAAATTATTATTATTATTTAAGTTCCTAAATGGTTTAGGAATTAATTAATAAGAGTACTTTCATAATTGATAATTAAGTTTCTAAATGCTTTAGGAATTTTAATTATTATATTAAATTAATTAAGTTCCTAATTAGATTTGAGTTTAATTAAAAACCCTATTTCTAAATGTGTTAGGAGGGTTGACTCAATCTATAAATAAGAGAAGTCTTATTATAGATTGGGGTTGCATGCACTTCTATAAATTTTTGAAAGAGTACTCATAAGTTTTCTAGATATAAGAAATTAGAAGAGAGAGAAAACTAAGGTTTGCCATCACTCACTTCTTGAATTCTTATTGTTCATTGGTGTTTCATCTCTATAGGCCAAACACTTGGGTGGCTAACGTTGATCAAATGAATCTAATCAGTAAAATTCAAGGAGAACACGAATGAATTGGAGTTGAACACATACCTGTGGAAAGCTAGAATCTACAATGGTATAATTCTCTATCTCTTTCTTTTTAATTAATAGTTATGCATAAAGGTCAATCCTAGATTATGGTTTGTAGTAAAATTTTAAATTCTAATTTTATCGTGCTTCCGCTGCTTATATGTAATTTGATTACATGTTCATGGATTATTACAAATCAACAGATAGGGCTCAAAGGGTGGAGCAAAAAAAATAAAATATTGCAGCCAAGAGTCAATAACCAAGAGAGAGAGAAAAATAACAACCACAATAACTGGAACGAGAACTATAAAGGAGGCAATCACCATTTCAAAAATGGTAACTACTTCGGTGGTAATCCCGGCTCAAATAATAATAGGGGGAATCTAGTGGGAACAACTTCAAGAGGAAAAGATTCCACAATGATTACAGAAGAGCACTGATGTCGGCACCAGCACTAGCACCAGTTTCAAAGGGAGGAGATTGACCACTAGTAAGATGCTACAAATGTGGTCAGAAGGGTAACATTAGCCCGAACTGTACTCAGCAGTCGAAATTGTGTTATAGTTATGGGAAGGAATGATATATTGCGCGATTTTATCCTATTACAAAATCAAGTTCAGCTACAATGATGGCTCCAAAAGCTAGCATAGATAAGGGAAAATTTGTAGTTCAAATGAGAGCTTTTGTTGTGACATCCCAAAGGATACAGAACCCGCACGAGGTGATAACCGGTATGCTACTCATAAATTCTTATGAAGTCTATACTCTATTAGATACTGGCTTTACCCACTCTTATCTCACCTGCATGTGTTTAACGTTTAAACTTAATCCCTAAAATTTAGATTTTGACTTATCAGTTGAAATCCTATTAGGAAAAATAGCCATTACATCTACTGTATATAAATCTTGCCTAGTCAAAATCAATAACCTCACGTTACCCGTTGACCTTATTTCTTTGAAAATGCATGAATTTGATGTGATTTTAGAAATTGATTGGTTGACTACCCATCATGCTAAAATTAATTGTTTTCATAAGATCATTAGTTTTCATGTTCCTAATCAACCTGTCGTGCAAATTCAAACAACTAAACCATTGAAATCTATAACTGTTATTTTTAGCCATATAACCATTCGTTTATTGAAAAATGAATGTCAAGCTTTTTTAGTTCATGTCACTGATTTGAACAAAAACACGTAAAACTTGAATAATATTCTTATTGTTAACGAAGTTTTCTGACATTTTTTCTCGAGGAACTTCCTAACTTTACCCCCAAACCGTAAAATTAAATTATGTATTAATCTTGAACTTGGTATTAAACCCATTTCCAAAGCCCCATACCAAATGACTCATATTAAACTTTAAGAGTTAAAAGTCCAACTACAGGAATTATTGGATACCGATTTCATTCGTCCGAGTGCATCACCTTGGGGTGCTCTTATTCTATTTGTGAAAAAGAAAGACGGGAGTATGAGATTATGTATTGACTACCAAGAATTAAACCATGTCACCATCAAAAACAGGTACTCGTTACCTCAGATTGATGACATGTTTGATCAATTACAGGGTGTTTAACATTTCTCGAAGATTGATCTTCATTTTGGATATCATCAGTTACAGGTTAAAGCTGAGGACATTCCAAAGACTTCTTTCAAAACTTGTTATGGGCATTATGAGTTCTTAGTCATACCTTTTAGACTAACCAATGCTCTCGCAGCTTTCATGGACATGATGAACTGGATATTCAAGGAATATTTGGATCATTTTGTGGTTGTCTTTATTGATAACATCCTCATATAATCCAAGAGTCGTGAGGATCATGAACAACACCTGAGATTGATTCTTCAAAAGCTTTGTGAAAATAAGTTGTATGCCAAGTTGAAGAAATATGAGTTCTGGCTTGAGAAAGTTACGTTCCTTGGGCATGTGATTTCTAGTTAGGGAATATCAATTGACCCTACGAAGAGTAAAGAAATATTAAATTGGGAGCAACCTAAATCAGTAACTAAAGTACGAAGTTTTTTGGGTACAGCTTGTTATTATCGTAGATTCGTAAAAGAATTTTCTCGAATCACCACTCCATTAACTTAACTGACTCAAAAAAGTACAAAATTCATATGAAACGAGAAATGCGAGAAGAGCTTTCAAGAACTCAAGAGGAGACTTGTTTCATCTCCTGTTCTAACCATACCATTAAGATCGAAAGAATTAGTCATCTACAGTGATGCTTCGGGAAAAGGTCTAGGTTGCATTCTTATGCAACATGGAAAGGCTATAGCTTATACATCTCGACAACTCAAAGATTATGAGAAAAATTACCCTATTCATGATCTAGAGTTGGCAGCAGCGGTAGTTTTTGCTTTAAAGGCCTGGGGACACTGCTCGTACGGGAAGAAAGTGGATATCTATACGGATCATAAAAGCCTCAAGTATTTCTTCACTCAAAAGGAACTCAACATGTGACAACGACGTTGGCTTGAGCTGTTGAAGGATTACGGTCACACCATCTAGTATCACCCGGGAAAGGTAAATGTTGTAGCTGACGCATTGACTAGAAGATCATATACGAGTACGAATATAATTCTGATAACACAAAGGTGTATTTTGTACGATTTACGAAAGATAGAGATAGAGCTAAAGACATCAGGGAACCAGTTGAGGATGACAGATGTAGGAGTAGAACCAGCTTTAATCGATAAAATTAAAGTTGCTCAAACTACTGATCCAGAACTGATGAGCATGATAAAAAAAGTACAAGAAGATATTATTCTGGAAGCCAGAATCAATGAAAAAGGGATACTTCAAGTCACCTCTAGACTTTATGTTCCTAATGACCTTGAATTGAAATATAGAATCATGATGGAAGCACACAATACACTATTTGCTATCCATCCTAGAAGTACCAAAATGTATCATTATCTTTGACATATATTTTGGTGGAACAATATGAATAGGGAGATAGCCGAGTTTATCTCTAGGTGTTTGACTTGTCAACGTGTCAAGGCATAGCATCAAGTACCTAAGGGTCCATTGCAATCACTTGAGGTTCTCGAATGGAAGTGGGAACACATCAATATGGATTTCATGACAGGTCTTCCCAAAGTTTCTCAAGACTTAGATGCAATTTGGTTCATCGTAGATAAATTAACCAAATCCGCTCATTTATTGTCAATACAAGAAAACTTTTCAATTGAGCGTCTTGTCGGTTTGTATATAAATGAGATTGTGACATTGCATGGCATGCCAGTATCTATAGTTTCTGATCGAGATCCTTGATTCACTTTTTGCTTTTGGATCAATCTACAATAAGCTATGGGCACCGAACTACGTTTTAGTTCTGCATACCATCCTCAAATGAACGAACAATCGAAAAGGACGATCTAGACTCTCAAAAATCTTTTGAGACTTTGCGTACTAGACTTCAAGGGAAGTTGGGACAAGTATTTGTCATTGATTGAATTCTCCTACAACAATAGTTACCAAGTAAGTTTAGGCTCCTGTTCTAACCATATCCTTAGGATTAGGAAAATTTGTCATCTACAGCGATGCTTCGAGAAACGGTCTAGGTTGCGTTCTTATGCAATATGGAAAGGTTATAGCTTATGCATCTCGACAACTCAAAGATTATTAGAAAAATTATCCTATTCATGATCTAGAGTTGGCAGCAGTAGTTTTTGCGGGCAACAGTAGTTTTAGCGCTAAAGATCTGAAGACACTACTTTTACAGAAAGATAGTGGATATCTATATGGTTCATAAAAGCTTCAAGCATTTCTTTACTCAAAAGTAACTCAACGTGCGACAATGGCATTGGCTTGAGCTATTGAAGGATTATGATCACACCATCTAGTATCACCAGGGAAAGGCAAATGTTGTAGCTCACGTATTGAGTAGAAGATCATATGCGAGTACGAATGGAATTCTAACAATACAAAGGCGTATTTTGTACGATTTACAAAAGATGGAGATAGAGCTAAAGACATCAGGTATCCAGATAAGGTGGCACATGTACGAGTAGAACCGGCTTTAATCGATAAAATTAAAACTGCTCAAACTACTAATCCAGAATTGATACGCATGATGAAGAAAGTATAAGAATGTATTATTCTAGAAGCGAGAATCAATGAAAAATGGATACTTCGAGTCAACTTTAGACTCTATATTCCTAATGACCCCGAATTGAAGCATAGAACCATAATGGAGGCACACAACACACCGTTTGCTATCCACCCTAAAAGTACCAAAATGTATCATGATTTTCGACATATATTTTGGTGGAACAATATGAAGAAGGAGATAGCCGAGTTTATCTATAGGTGTTTGAGTTGTCAACGTGTCAAGGCAGAGCATCAAGTACCTAAGGGTCCATTACAACCACTTGAGGTTCCCAAATGGAAGTGGGAACACATCAATATGGATTTTGCGATGGGTCTTCCCAAATTTTCTCAATGCTTAAATGCAACCGGGGTCATCGTAGATAGATTGACCAAATTCGCTCATTTCTTGCCTATACGAGAAAACTTTTCACTTGATCATTTAGACGATATGTACATAAATGAGATTATGAGATTGCATGAAATGTTAATATCCATAGTTTCGGATCGAGATCCTAAATTCACTTTTTTGTTTTTGGATCGGTCTACAATAAGCTATGGGCATTGAACTACGTTTTAGTTCTTCATATTATCCTCAAACAGACGAACAATCGGAAAGGACGATTCAGACTCTCAAAAATCTTTTAAGACTTTGTGTACTAGATTTCAAGGGAAGTTAGGACAAGTATTTTCTATTGGTTGAATTCTCCTACAACAATAATTACCAAGCAAGTATAGGCGTGGCTCCATTCGAGGCTTTATATGGGTGAAAGTGTCTCTATCTAGTATGCTGGAATGAGGTAAGAGAAAAAAAATTATTGGGACCTGAGTTGGTACGCATGACAACAGAAAAGATTCAAATGATCCGACAACAAATACAGACCCAAGAACAACAAAAGAGTTACGCTGATCTTCATCAAATAGATGAAAGTTTCAATGTCGGAGATCATATATTCTTGCGTGTTTCCCTATGGAAAGGAGTTACGAGATTTAAAAAGAGAGAAAAGTTCAACCCTCGATTTATTGGCCCATTTGAAATCCTCGGTCAAGTAGGAACTGTGGCTTATAGACTAGCTCTACCATCAAACATGTCTCGCATCCATAACGTTTTTCACATATCTATGTTATGTAAATATATGAAGGACCCAAACCACATCATTGAGTTAGAACCAGATGTCATAGCAAAGGATTTAATATACGAGAAGGTACCTATCAAGATCTTAGATAAAAAGGAACAGATCATTTGCTCAAAGGTTATACCTCAAGTCAAGGTTTTATGGAGAAACCAAGATACTGAGAAATGACCTGGGAGTTAGAATCTGAGATGAAATCTAAGTAACCTTACCTCTTTGATATGCCAGGTATGTCAATTTCGAGGACAAAATTTCATAAGGAGGGGAAGTTGTAAGACCACGACTTTTATTGAATAAAATTTTATTTTTTTCATTAATTGTTCTGAATATTAAGGTGTTATTTTGATCAAAGTTAAAGTTAAAGGATGTTTTGTAAAAAATTTATTATGTTGGATATTATTCGAATTGTCGAGGAATATTCATTTTATCGGGGAATATTCAATCCGTTCGATGTCGCCAAAATAACCAATCATTGGTGGACCCCATAGCGAAATATTATTAGATATAAAAAAACGACAGTATTAACCTTTTAAAATAAAAAATGGTCAACAGTACTATCATTTTTAAATTGTTAAAATACCCAATGACGAAAGAATAGTAGCATATGATATTTCATGGCATTTTACTGTAGCACACGGTATTACACAGTGTTGATATTATTAATTTTATAAAGTAACTATTGCACAGTATTCATCAATAATTGTTGTTACACAGTATTTTGCATTCTTAAACCAATAATTGTCATTACACTATATTTTATTTCATTGAAATAATAATTGTTATTGCACTGTATTTTAAATTATTGAACCAATAATTGTTACAGTAACCCATGCACTGTAATAAACTATTAATTATCACAGTAACGTAGTTCTTTCTTTTTATTTATTCTTGCATTATTATTATCACAGTTGTAACATTCCTTTAATTAGTACATTAATTGTTAGTTGATATTTGGATATAACATAATAAAAATAAAAATAAATAATTTATATAATATTTACGGTAGAAGAAACATGCATATTAATGTTAGGTGGGAGTAGGTATAATGAAATTTGAAGAAGAAAAAGGAATCAAGTAAGGAAGAAAAAAAATGGAGCATATATATATTTATAATTTAACCTATATATATTTATAATTTAATTAGTAAGTATTGTTCGATAAAATTTTTGAAATGATTAATAGTTTGTGTTTTATTTAATATCATTTTATGTCAACCTTTCTATTGAACTTTAATCCTTATTTTTGAATCACAGATCTTGAATATCATTCTTAAATTTGACTCTACATCATGTTAACATTTTGAACATTATTTGAATCTGCACAAAATAAAATTGTCAACTTTTGATATCTATTGTTTATCCTATTATTCTATTTCTTCTGTTCATTATTTATATTCTAAACATCATGTTATATATATGTGGCCCAGGGTATAAATAATAGGATAAAGGCAATATAATGGTGATGTGTCTTTTAGGGCACGTGATGAATATTCTTTTTGGCTGGAAGCAAAGAAGAACTGTTATTTGGTATGATCAGTGGTGTTTTAGATAATAAAAATTGATGATGATTTTTCTGGAAAAAAAGAACCTTATAAACATTATGATCTACATAATTTTTCTAATGGTTGTTATTCTGCTGCAGTTGTTGATCTGAACTTTGTTTAAGAACTTAACTGTAGTTGTTGATTTAAAACTTGTTGTTTATATTATTCTATCAATAACTCAACTGTTGAAGACTAATGATAACTTATTCGTCATTATCTTAGTCATGATATTTTTTACTGGCTTATTTGACCCTTTCCTTTTTGTTCAATTGTTCAGAAAATGAGAATGTAGTCGGGACTAGTGAAAAAAATAGGGGAATGGTGTGATGGTCCAAGATAGTTGCTATAGTAGTCTTTATCATATTGTAAAATAGTGTTGCAAAATAGTTAAGACTTAGTTGTGTATTATTGAGCACTATATTGTTGTATGTTGTTTAGTTTTGTAATAGTTGTCGTGTATTTTGATGACTCGAGTTTGGGCTGTGTGGGCCCAGATTTGGGGTCGTCACATTAGTTAGCCCTATTAATACCATATCTAATATAAACTCTGTTAGTGTGTTTATGTTGATCTCTATTATCTGGATTTGATGACGACTTAATCATGTATTTATCTTTGAAATATAACTATTAATAATATAATTGTTAATATATGATATATAGGTTATCCTTATTAATGTTTGATTTTACTGTTGGTTAAGTTGGATACAAAGTTTAATGAAAAAGAAAAGCAAATCATATTATACAGTCCTTAAAAGAACAATCATTGTACAAAGACTTAGTGTTCAAATTTGTTAGGTTGATCCGAATGACAAAGATATACTAGTTAAGGATCAAATTTGTTAGGTTGATCCAAATGAAAAAGATAGACTAGTTAAAGATAAAATTTGTTATGTTGATCCAAATAAAAAAGATAGACTAATTAGGGATCAAATTCGTTAGGTTGATCCAACTATTTAATAAACTAGGCTAAAGAGCAGAGTAGATCAAAGCCACAGAGCAGCAAAACAAAAACCAAAAGACAGGCAGTTCGTAGAGTGATAAGTAGAACAACCAAAGTCGTAAAGTAAGCCATGATCATCGAGTGAAATACTTAAAGCTTAACTTTATGATTCTTGACTCCAAGATCGTTGAGTATAGAATAGAGAAGATCGTTGTACAGAACATAGCAGAGCCACAGACCCAAGGAAGGAAGATCAGAAGTGACTATTCTGAGCAGTAAACTAGTAAAGAAGAATGCTCAAGCACAGAATAGGAGAAAAATCAAACTCATTTGAAAACATGAGATAGAGCAAAGTTCATCCCACAAGAACAACACAAACATAGAGAGGTCCTAGAGTTTAAACAGCTCAGCACCGTAGAGAAAAGACAAAGAAAGCTTTAGTCGTAGAGTGAAGTCAAAGAGCTCAAGATTGTAAAGCAAGCCAAAATGCTCAGGATCCTAGAATGGAATAATATTGAAGATCATTAGATTGTTGAGCTTCTTAAGATCTTTTAGCTACTTCAGAATGTAGAGTTACATTAAAATAGTTGAGTTGCATCAGTGCTACATAACAAAGTGCAAAACACAGAATGTCAAACAACACAAAATGACAAAATCGTAGAGATGATTTCATCATAAAGATATTAAATAGAGAAGACGATTCACTGACCTACGATAAAAGATTGGGATGTCCTTATCAAGCATTCTCCAGCAAAAAGGAGTCTAGAATAAACTAGCAGAAGAAGACAAGGAGCATTATTCAACAATGTTTAGTTTATCAAGAAAAAAGGACACGTGGCATCTACTACAGCAGACTAAGTACACCGAATAGAGACAAATATAGTGGAGCCCACATCCTTGCAAACAACAAATGTCCTTAAGAAAAAGGTGGCTCGAGCAGAAAAGCTAGAACTTGAATTGGACAGAATATTCAAGTTCGTAGAGCTGAAGTCTTAGTTCTTTATGAGTGAACTAAGCACATCCAGTAAGATCGAAGAGCTGAAGGCTAGATCAAATAGCAACTCTAAACAAAGGACCAGATCACAGAATTGTCGAAGGGTCCTGAGGAGTATTCGGCAACAAGAGGTACAGAGCAAAAATGCAGAGCTACTTATTTTAACAAAATATCTTAATAGTGATTTTGTAGAATGAAACTCCTAACATCAACAAGTAATCATTCTAACAAAGAAGATTCCCCAACACACACTCACCTTACAGATCTTATGAAGTGTGTTAGGAGAAAGAAAAATGTCCAATTAGCCGAGTTTCCTACAACTATATTTTGGAAACCCAAGTCTACCACTATACACATCAGACTAATATAGTAACAACTTAGGCGGCTATAGCAAACTGCCTAACCATATCAAAATATAGAAGACTATTGAGGTATAAATCAGTTGTACAATGGTAACTTCCAAAACAGTATTTTTTAAAAGGAAATATATCAATAGATCTCATATTTAAATGATGAAAATGAGAGAAAGTTTGGTCAATATATAGAGAAGACAGATCAACTAAAAAGAAAAAGACCTAAGGGATCAGTTGATCTATAAAAGATCGAAGAGAGAGGATTGATCAAGGAAAAGATAACATCATTAACCCAAAATCACTCTACGTTTTGTAAGATAGATCAATGAATGATTTCTGCCATACACGAGCCAAAGCAAAACAGAGAGATATATGTTAAGTGCTCAAGAATAGAAAAGAAAAATGAAATTATTCAGCTATTAAGTTCTTTAAAAAAGAGCTTAATGTTGACTTAGCAGCACCTCAACATCAACATCAACAATAACAAAGAAGTCGAGTTTCAGTGGCTCGCTTGGTTCAGAGGAATCAACCCTAGAGAAGGAAAAGGACTAAGTGTCCTGTGGAGAAAAGATGAGTTTAGGGAGCTCACCTGATTCAGAGAGAATCAAACCTTTAGTGGGATAAGAAGATGAGTTTCGTTGGCTCGCTTGATTCAGAAAGAATTAGACCTTATGTGGGAAGGACAGAGAGTCTTTTTTAGAAGGACTGAGTGATCAGTTGTAAGGTTTAGAAGAATCATTTATTATATAGTAGAATATCCCTACATAGTGGAGTAGAATAGCGAACTAAGAGCAATTTAGACTCTGAATCTGTTAAGAATCCTTGTCTCATTATCTCTTTACTTCTTTTATTATCTTTATTGTATTTGTCATAATTATTATAACTGTCTTATTGCAAGATTACTTATTATAATATCTTTTCATTAGCAAACTTAAAATAGAACTATGAATTTATCTTTTAAGGATCAAAAAGGAGTTTTACCAAATAACTTATTTCGATGTGCTAATCAATTGCTAAAATATTTAGTAAATATGATGAAAAGAAAAAGTATACAATCATTTATAATGATTTATCCAACCCCCCTTCTATATCATATGTATGCCTCTAAGAATAACAATTGGCATTAAGGCAGGTTCTTGTAAAACTTGCTTAACTGCATTGAGTAGATCCTAGAGCACACTCACTAAAACAGTTTTGAGGTTGGCGAAGAAAATCTACCTATATGCGTTAAACTTTTAATTGCTAACTAGAAAGTGTAAATGCATGCATTTATGGTTACTTACAATAAAAGTATATATGAAACAGGTCTAAGATGTTCATCTACTTAAACAAAGTTAGCTCCATTCATTGAAGATTCTAATGAGATGGCTGCCAAATCCAATTCAGAATGGACAGACACAGAGAAGTAGCTTATTGCTCTATACAAACAAATAATGTCTTATTCATCGCTCTAAAGGACAAACTACTCAGGGATGTACTTAACTGTAGAACCACTAAGGAAGGTTGGGAAGCTCTATAGCTGAAGCGTGAAGGTGATAAAGTAGATAAGTAATCTCTCTCGGATTAAACAGAGTAAAATGTCTTAAATCACTTCTAGTGAAAGAAATTACTACAAACGAGAGACTCAACATTCTTCTCAACTCTTCAAAAGCCTTTGATAAGGCATGCCCATAAAAGGATGTTGACTACAAACTCATGCGAGTTTTACCCAGTAAATGGTATTCCAAGGCCTTAGCCTCCAGAGAGTAAAAGAGTCTACACAAGACAACTTTGCAGCTAACATATGAAGATCAACTCACCGACGACCTTGAGATTAATCAGAAAAGCTATAAAAAGGCTATTCAACACTCTTTTGGAATGAAGTTGAATATAGTGTTTTACTTATCATGAGGTTTAATGATGATTATAAAGAAAGGCAGGAACAACTTCATCAAACAATGACTACAACAACATCAGAACATTCAACTCCATAAATTTGTGCCTAATCTAGTCAGATCACCATATGTGTTGTTTGTAGCAAACTCCACGTGAAGGGCAGAAGTCTGATCTCTAAATGATCAGGGCTCGTCACCAAGCGACTCTAATGCTGAATGTTAATGATGATGGAAGTCATCAGACTTATCATTTCTGATGTCACATAAGGTTAAAAGAAAATGTATGCAAAGATCAAGACAAAGGCATATCCCAATAAGCTCTACAAGAAAGATGTAAGGGATGATCTCTAAAGATCTGCAACACAACTCAAGGCCAACTTATGTACAAGAGATGGAAAAGACAAGGACATCACCACTAATACTCAAGAAATTGATGTTAATGAGGTATTATATCTTAACTCCTCTTATATTTATATGCATAACTTAAAGAATTACTTTATTTGATATAACTGTCAATTGCATACATATAAAACACTGTTTGGGATACTCTTAAAAGATCATTATCTACTTCAATCAAATATAGGGAAAGCACAATGTGAGTTGGAAATGATTCAGAAAAATGCTTCCTCTTTGTCTAAACTTGAGGATGATAATAACATTTTAAGATCTATTATTAAACAGCTTGCACTGAGAGATTCTACTCTTGTCAATAATGTAAAGGAGCTAACATCTTCCATTGATCATATAGTTGTTTCAGAAAATAATAGATCAAATACTAATATTTGGTTTAGAAAATACAAAGAAAGGTTAACCCTATGATCAGAACCTCAAAAGATCATAGAGTCAGTGAAAACTAACTCCACAAATCAACTTGGTGAACATTGTAGAATTGATAATGACTCCGTGAACTCTCAAAACCTAATAATAGTACTGCAGAAATAGAGTAAGCTAAGAAGCAAGTCTTATCTTGCTCCCCATATGCTACAAATTAAATAGATAGACATCAAAATATACACGCACAAGCATGCATCATATGTGTTATATTTGTTATCTGTGTGAACTTATTATATGTTTTTGAATGTATCCCCTATAGTTAGACAATTAAATCTTGGTAAATATAGGTCTCTTTGATAACTCCGCCTAAGGTAGTGGATGTTCATTGCATTTGTATTTAGGAGTCAAACTCTTCTTTTAAGAAATATGAGGGTCCAACTATTATCCCTAAAGATAACAAGCCTAAAAAATTAAAAGAGGAATCAATGTTATCATCATGGTCTAAAAAGTAGCAAATGTTGAAGGATTGAAAAACAACCAACTGAGAATTAGCCAATTATGCATCAAGAGACATCAAAAGATTTTCTTGAACAACCAAAGTCCTAATATAGAGAGCTAGAAACATGTTCTATAAAACTAATAAGGACAAATTCATATCAATGTTAGAGTTAGTATCCAAAAAATCTAGCCTCCAAATTTCCTAACCTGATCATCATTAAGAAGATAACATGCTCAGAATGAATGCTTCCATTTAAGCTTTTTATCTCAAATGGAACCTAAAAAGATCAACGAAGCAAGATGGATAGAAATTATAAAAGAAAATTAAATCTATTCAAAAGGAACAACGTTTGGAAGCTAGTTTCCAAGATCTAAAAGATCATCTGGCATTTGGCACCAATAAGTCTTCATAAACAATTTAAATGAAGATAGAGTAACAACAAGAAACAAGACCAAAATGGCTACAAAAGGAATCAACTATGATAAATCCCTTGCACTAGTAACTCAACTAAAAGCTACTTTGGTGGTTTTTGTTCATAATGCCCTTACAAAACTAAAGATATATCACATGGATATCACGAGTTCTTTCCTATTTGTTATACTTCAAGAAGGGGACTATGTTGAATAATTTCTAGAATTTATTGATTTAACTCTCTAATTTTTTGTTTTAGATGAGATGGAGCTTTATACAGATTAAGATCAGCTCATAGAGCATAGCATGAATGTCTTAATTATTTTTCTTATTGGAAATATATTTATCAAACGTGAAATAAAAACAACACTATTTCTTAGAAAACCATCAGGCTTAACATTATTAGTGCAAATTTATGTAGATAATATAATTCTTGATTTTACTGACGAAGAGCTATATGAAAGGCTTGTCAAGCTTATTCAGAGCAATTCCTATAGCTGCTACATTTAAGCAAGACCAAGATGAAAATGATAAAAGTATTAATATTACTCAGTACAAAATTATGATTGGCTCTCTCATATATCTGATTGTTAGTAACTCATAAATTATGATTCTAACATAAATAGGTGCTAGATATTAAGACTAATCCTAAGGAATTGTAATTTGACATCTGTTAAACGAATCTTTAATCTCTAAAAGGCACTCTGAATCTGAGGTTATGGTAACTCAAGGAGTCTCCCCTTAATTTATTTAAATATTTTGATGCTAACTTTGTAGGATCCAAAATAGATAGTAAAAGTGTTAATGGGATATGTAAAAATTGTCATGGGATAAATTTGTCTCATGGCTCAGCAAGAGACAAAATTCAATGTCAATAACTACTGTAGAAGCTGAATACATTTCGGTTGAAAGTTGTGGAGCTCAAAAGATGAAAAATTAGCTAACTAACTATGGTTTTGAATCTATTCCTACTTTTTCCCCTATTAATGTTATTACCATAGTTCATAATACTGTCTTTAATTCTTGAAGTAAAATATTCATAAGGCGTCTGTTTATACTAAGATCATGGGCTAAAATGATGATATTGCTTTACATAATATCCCAACAGATGGTCAACTTACTGAAGTATTTGTTAAACTTTTAAACAAATATAAATTTAATGAGTTAACAAATTTTGAATATGTTGAACTTAAGTTGGTTATACTTAATTTATCTTGTTAAGTTTAACCATAAAAAAGAAAAACATAGAGTGTGAGTACTTTAGATAGGATCATAGAGTAATAACAAAATCATTAAGTGAACATAACAAAATCGTTGAGTGAACATATATTGAAGAATCACTCTACTAAAATTAAAGTCTTATAGACTCTTCCTAGTAAGTCCAACGATCAAATCAGCGAATTGATGGGTGATGTAAGGGTCAAATGAATAGTCAAGAATAACAGGTACGCTGACTTATGTGATAGAAGTTAATTTTCATACTCAAACTGCTTTAGCCGACCTAGCCACTTGACTGACCAATAAAATTTTAACACGTGTATCACTTAGCCGCTAAAAGAGTAAAGTTTCAGTTCATAAATCATTCATTTTATCTGCCTAAAAGATAGTGCATAATATGTCATTTACAAATGACTGGGTCTTTGAATTATGCATTCAAAACTAATTTGTTAAGTCATCAGTCATTAATCTTTGACTGACTCTTTGCATTACTTCTTCTTCTTTGTAAATATTTAACATGTCAAAGAAAAAGTCATAGACATTCTTTTTAAAATGTCTCCGCCTTTGACCATCTCCATGAACCCTTCAGTCTTCATTTATAATATTTTCTCTCATTTTCAACATGCTAGTTGTGTACTAAAAATCTACGATATGACCAACAATCATGAAGGAAAAGAGCCAAAAGCGTCAAAATGATCATTAGAACAAGCGAACCAGGACATAATCTGGAGAAATGATTTTAGTATAACTCAGAACATACCAATTCTGATTTCACGATTACGATTGTGAAATTCAAATATCGCTTCGTTGTCATAACTAAGCTGTCATGCACAGCTCATCATCCTTCTCAGCAAGACTGAAAAAGCTCAGTCGGTCGCTAAGGGGGATGAACTATCTAACCTCAAGATAGTTCAGCTACTGAGGGGGAGCACATGGCAAAGAGGGAGGTCGAAGCCAAAAAAATAATGCATAGCCTTCCCTCACCATAGAAGCCCTCAGTCGCTCAGTGTCATCAAAGGACAAATCTAGTGGAGATTTATAACCCTTGATAATGCTGACACAAAAGGAGAGAAATAGAGAGAGAGAGAGAGAGAGAGAGAGAGAGGTACAGATGATGAATTAATAATAAGAAATAATTCATTGACCTTGTACATCTCTTCTCAAACACAACCATAAAAGGAGACATAGAAGTTAGGGAAAGATAAGAACAAATTTTGTATATGAGAAATCTTTGTATTGTTAAATCGTCAATAAATAAAAATTTTATTTTAGTCAAATACAACCTCTTACTATATTGCAAATGTATGCTTGTTTTTATGCTTAGTTGTTTTCTTTTTATTTATGCTTGTATGATCAAATAGTTTTCTTTAATATTATTCATAGTTATTAATTATTTTTGTCATCATAAAATAGGGGGAGATTGTTAGTGTATTTATGTTAATCTCTACTATCTAGATTTGATGATGACTTAATAATGTATTTATCTTTGCAATATAACTATTAATAATATAACTGTTAATAACTTAATAAATGATATATAGGTTATCCCTGTTAATGTTTGATTTTACTGTTGGTTATGTTGGATACAAAGTTTAATGAATAAATGAAAAAGAAAAACAAATCATATTGTACAATCCTTAAAAGAACAATCATTGTACAATGACATAGAGATCAAATTTGTTAGGTTGATCCGAATAACAAAGATAGACTAGTTAAGGATCAAATTTGTGAGGTGGATCTAAATAAAAAAGATAGACTAATTAGGGATAAAATTTGTTAGGTTGATCTAAATAAAAAAGATAGACTAGTTAGTGTAATGACCACGAACTCTATTAGACATTGTAATTATAATTATTAAATAATTAGCAATGAATTAAAATTTTTGTACTAATTAATTGTGCATTAAATAAATTGAATGAATATACTTGTGTATGTGTTTATTTATTAAAGGTAAGAAAGCAATGTGTTAAAATTAATTAAAGCAAGTCTAATTGGATTATATTTTAAATCCAAATAAGGTATTAAACTAGGTCAAATTAATTTACCTAAACTAGGTCAAATTAATTTACCTAGTAGTCCATGTAATCAATTAAACCTTAGTCCATGTAATTAATTAAACAAGTCCAATGCTTGTTTTAATTAAATGTAATATAGGTTATTTAATATTAGCCCAATATGTTAATTAAATTGAGCCCAACCAAATTAAATGGATGAGCCCAATATATTAAATTCTAGAGTCCAATGTGGAACCCAAATCAAAATCAAAATTGGTCAACATGTATATATATAAGTGTGTGTGTGTGTGTGTGTGTATATATATATATATATATATATATATATATATATATATATATATATAGGTGTCTATATTTATATATAGGTGTCTATATTGTATATAAATGCATTAAAAATAAACCAAAATGGGGGATTAAATCCCATTTTGGCCGGTCATGGTGGGCCCCACAAGAGGGTGGCTTGATTTGCTCTTATTACTTATTTTTCACTCAATGTCATAGTTGTTGAACAACCCATGTCAATCACCTTGTCTATCAACTAGTCATTCATGTAAATAGTAATTCTAATTAGCTTTAATTTCACCAACACTAGTGGATTAGGGAGTCTAATAGAGGGTTACCATTGTGCTATATAAGGAGTGCCTCACATATGTATTATGTTGGTTGGTAAATTGCTAGAGCATTCAAGAGAGAAATTAGAGAGCATTTGAGAGAAATATAGAGAGAACACTTGTGAGTGTGTAAAATATTTCTAGAGTAAGAGCTTGGTGGATGACACGAAGTCTCATTTCATACTTTGGTAGGAGAAGGAGAAGAGCACACAAGTCATCAAGGTTTAAAAGTGCTCCAACCCTTCTATATTTCATTTTTTGTAGTCTACATAGATTTTAAACGGTTAAAATGTATTTTTAACCGATCAAAACTCGTTTTGATGGTCTAGAAGCCTTAAACTATGTTATATATGTATATTCATGGTTTGATGTGTTTAAATCATGTTTTGGTATGTGTGTTATGCTTAAAACTAGAAAAAATGTTCATATCGAACTTTACTGGTAAAACCCTAACTAAGAATGTGATGTTTAATATTGTAGTTTGAAATGTACAAGTTGAAAAATGGATTTTTATGGCTAAAAAGTTACATATATGAGTTTTAAAGAAAATTCAACTTGAAGCTTTCAAAAATATTGAAAAACAAATGAGTTATGGCTTTTACTACAAAGGATGTCGTTTTTAAACCCTATGTGGTTCGATCTTTAAATTTCGTGTCAAACGTTTTCAAAATTACGATCGAACCATGAAATGTTATAAAACAAGAAGTTAAGATCACATCAACACTGATTTTGTGTCATTTGGATATGTAGATTTCATTTTATCAATGTTTGAATCAAAAGTATCAAAACTGTCAAAAATTAGAAAAATTGGGAAATGTTCCTGCAGTACAGCGCCGGGGCGCCGTGCACTGTTCCAGAAAGAAATTAAAATCCGAACCGGGTCGAGCCGAGTCGGGTCGAGTCAGTCCGGGTCAGAAAATGAAAAGTGTTCCTAAAAATATTTTATTATTTTTAGACTTAATAAATGTATTTTTAAATGGTAGATAGTTGATTTAATAATTAAAAGTGTACAAATATTATTAAAGGATTAATAATATAATTAAGTTAATAAAATATTATTAAATAAATAATAATATTAGAAAATCATTAAAATATTAACAAATGTATAATAATATTATAAAGTCAATAAAATATTATTAAATGAGTAATAATATTAGATAATAAAATTAATAAATAAAATATTATTAAATGATTAATAATATTAGATAATTAATAAAATATTATTAAATAGTTAATAATATTAGATAATGATTAAAATATTATTAAATAATTAATAATATTAGAAAATTAATAAAATAATATTAAATAGTTAATAATATTAAATAATGATTAAAATATTATTAAATGATTAATAATATTAAATAAATAATAAAATATTATTAAATAGTTAATAATATTAGAAAATGATTAAATTATTAAATGATTAATAATATTATAAGATTGATAAAATATTATTAAATGATAAATAATATTAGAAGAATAATAAAATATTATTAAAAGATTAATAATATTAAGTGATTAATAAAATATTATTAAATGATTAATAATATTAAAAAACTAATAAAATATTATTAAATTGTTAATAATATTAGATAAGTGTATGAACTATATTAAATAATTAATATAGATTTTATGTGTTTGAAATATTATCAAGTAGTGATAATATTTTCTAAGTGTTTATATACCCGTAATTATATTATTATGTGGTTCGTAAAAGTTATAAGGTTATCATACGAATATGTATATGATACTAATTTAAGATCAAACTGATTAATTGTTAGGTCCGTTCAAGAAATATTAAATTGAATTGGTTAGCCGTAGACTACGCACGAGAGAAGTTCTTCTTAACCCTAACTTGTATTTATTGTTGCAAGTTTTCTTTATCCTTACTCAAATTTATATTGAGCAAGTTCTCTAACCCTACTCAATTATTATTGAACGAGTTTCTATACTTGTAATTATTGCCAGAGCTTTAAGTGGTTTAATTATTTAAAATTATTCAACATCCATATTGTTTATAAAATCGCACCTAGTGCATTTGAAGTTTAATAGTTCTTGATTCATGAACTGAATTAAAAATGTCTAAAGCTAATTGTTCAGCTAGACATTGCGTTTATAAATTCAATAACTTGAATAGTTTTAAAAGCTTATCCAAACCATTACTTGGTGCGAATTCTTATATTATGTCTGAGAATTGAACAACCCTAGATAAAAGGGGATTTTATGTCGATAAATCGACTTTTGCGCAAGATGACTAAATGTAATGCATATACAGCGGGTTGAATAGGTTGATCCCCTTGAAAATCAAACTACTAAAAGGGTCAGAGGAAACTCTATTATACCCTCGTTAGTTCAAGGTCCTTGGTGACCACTCAGCATTTAAGATTCAAATATTCTTGTTTAATGAAATTTGTTCAGGGTCTATTGTTGAAACACTCGATGTTATTCCCCTTTCACTCATGATATATTAAATCTCTATGATTGTTCTTAAATTTGCTGAGCAAACCAGTTGTTCACCCTTGCTATAGCATGAATCATTTTTAGCTAGACCCGAATGCTCCAAGAAGGACAAGGGAAAAGGGAAAGCCAGAACTTAATTTATGCATGTTAATTAAATGTTTAATATGTAATTACTGTTGGTACAACTTTTGTAATTCCTTAAGATAGGAACTGTTGATGTTAAGGTTAATCGACCTTGGGATTGTAGCCTTTTTATAAGGAACCTTTTGTATTATTCCACGAAGTTTAAATGCAATTTATGTATTTAATTGTTAATAAGTATTGTACAGTGGAGAACTAAACCCGAGATTATGGAACCCTGATTTGGGGTCATCACAGTTAGGGATCAAATTTGTTAGGTTAATCCAATTATGTAATAGACTAGGCTGAAGAGCAGAGCAAGTCAAAGCCATAAAGAAAAAAGCAGAAGACTGGCAGTTTATAGAGTGAAAAGCAGAACAGCCAAAGTCGTATAGTAAGCCAAGATCATTGTTGCCTAAAATTCGTCTTAGCACTTTAACACGCAAGTATACGCGTTCGATTGTAGTATTTAGCAAACAAGGATATCGTTCCCACGAGGAAATAAATTAATATCTATCAGTTACTAATTTTTAAACCAAATTAACCCAATTTAGACTACGATGGATGATTTCAAGTTGAAATGAAACTTTGTTAAAATTGACTGCTAAATAATTAACTACGTGACCAAATGAAGATTTGATAGTTTAAGATCACAACTTCCCTTAGTATCTCATTTAAATCAATATACTTCCTCCTCAATTAATTTATTACACTGAATTGCTAACCCAGAATTCTTTATAATCACCATGCACCTCTTCCGAAAGCACATGACTAAATCCTCCAAAATCTGACCTTGATATGTCAAAATTGTAGGAACACCCTAGTTAATTACTTCACTATATTCCTATGTGAATTAGGTCAAATAGGATTTCAACTCAAATTCTTTTGCTGGTTACAAACAACACATAGGTATATTCCTATCCTACATGCAAAACATATTAACCTTAGCATTCAGATTATATGACATTTGTTAACATACCCTAATCTAAATCTAAACTCCATTTTCCAACTTTGAATAGATTATCTCAGTAATTGTTAGCTACACAATTAATCAACACGCACAGGGTATGATAAACAATTCAGATATTAACTTCAACCAAAGAGGAAGCAATCAACTAAATTTAATACTAAGTTCTATTGCAATCTTAATGTAGAGTTTAGTTCATTGTAGCAAAACAGAACAACATCAAATTACACAATGAATACATCTCAGAAATTACACAAATCAAAGATACAAGGAAGGATTAGAAAAAACTCTAATTGTTGCTCCTAAATTATGCCTTGAATCCTCAGAATTTGCTTCTTTCTTCTTTGTTGCTCTCCTTGTTCTGGTTCTATGCTACTCCTCCCTCTGATGTGGTCTCTCCTTCTTCTCTCCAGCTTCCGTTGTATATATCCCACGTTCTTCTTTTTGAGCGGTTACTTAACTTCCCAATCTCTCCTCCCGCGCTGCCCTTTTAATTTGCCTTGCTTTCTTCAGAAATTTCGAGTTCCAAATTGGCCCTTTCTGATCACGGGCGTCTAGACGCCGGCCCTAGTACAAATCTGAGCGTATAGACGCCGGGCTGTGGCACAGTAATTACAAAATTGCCATTTTCAGAATTTTTTATTTCTTTTAATGACTCTCTTTTCCACAATTGCCATATATGTCCCTCTTGTTCTAACCTGCAATAAATAAACATAAAAACAAGTTAAACGAACCTAAAAGCACTTAAAGATAGCAACTATTAGTTTTAGCGATACCCAATTCGTAGGTATAAAACCCACTCATCAAATACCCCCAAACTTGAACAATTGCTTGTCCTCAAGCAAACAAAACAACTAACTGAACTAAATCACAATTCCAAACGAACTACATGCATGCAAATGGATGACTTACTAATGACTTGAGCAATATATCCACACAATTCATAACTTCCGGCCTCAAAAATTATTTATTGAAAACTTTGTAAAACTTTAAATTCATGCATAGCTCGAAATATAACATATCACTAGTTTCATCTCACAATTGACCCTTTCGTGTGTGTGAGTCAATATGTCACGCCAGCTGACTTTCCACTCCAATGAATGACTCAACAATGCTCAAATAAAGATATTCAATCATGCTCAATATTTTATTACTCCTATACACTTGTTGTCATATATATATATATATATATATATATATATATATATATATATATATATATATATATATATATATATTTTTTTTTACTAACGAGTGCGTCTTACGCTCCATCTCGCTTATTCTTCACTTGTGCAATGTTTATTTTTATTAGGCTTTTCAATGTCACCCATGTAACGAACTTTCCACCAACGACTCCCAAACCAGACGGCTTTAGGGCGCTAAGTGTAAATACACTCCTAAGGGTTTACTTGTTCGAATGACAAAGGCCACAAAAACAAACAAGCCAAGGGTTTCATAATTTATTGCCTTTTTTTTTTTTTTTTATTTATAGCTTTTCATGATCCAACAAGTAATAGGAGCTACCAATATCCTAAATGAGCATCTCATTCCAACCGGCTTAACACATTGAATACGTGCAATCAAAACCCACGGGTCTCGAGTACGATAAAAACTAGCAACAATTAAAATTTCAAACTAGCAATCCTTGTCCGTTTCACAATCATTATTAAATATATATATAAATATTATATCATCGGCCTTCCTTAAATTTCATGTATTAACATACTGGTCAAATGTTCCTAAATGCATTAACATATGATTCTAATAATTTTATTTTATTTTTTTTTATTTTTTATTTTTTTTAAATTACATACTATTTTATATGCTACAGAATGAAATTATGCTATTGAATGAAATGCATGACACACTATAAGGACACTATAAGGCATGAATGAAATACAACACAACTATTTTATATGAGACTATTATGCACCCCCAAACTTGAATTAGGCAATGTCCTCATTGCAAACATAAAGAATTAAAAACTGAGGACTTCCCTGGTCAAGTCAATCATCGTGATCGACCTCCTCATCACTGTCTGCGTCTTCAGTCTCTTCTGTCTCGTCATCACTGTCTAAGTCGGAAGGTGGGTACATTGGCAAAGCTTGTGGCATTTTGCAGGGAACAGAGTCTAAAGACGGATTCAGCGTGGTAAATAAATTTAACATCATCATGTGAGCCTCGACATTGAATATGTGCATCGCATCTTGACGTTTGGCAAGTCAGTGGTTTTGGCGATCCATCCTTTGACTAACCCGCTCCACTCGACTGGATATCAAGTCTATTCGCCTAGTATGATGCCTCAAATCACGCCGTAATTCGTCAACAATGTCGGGTGGTGGTACATGATGCTCACGATTATCAGGTTCCGCCGCGCCATGCTCATCCGCTGTAATGATATATCCAAGCCCTTTTGGGTGAGATTCTCCACCAGCCCACACCTTATATCTTGCTATGACTGAATGATCAATTGGTGCCAACGTGTTTTGTAGAACTTCCTCTTTATCCCATTTAACGCCCACACACTTACACAAATCGGTAATTAACGACGGGTGAGGTAGGCCACCAGATGTACTACTGCCAAGAGTTTTAACGATAGATGTATGTATCATCTCCCCCACATCCAAAGTCTTTCCCATCTCTATACAATATAAGAGGGCTGCACGTTCCTTTGTCACCTCAGTCTTATGCCGAGCAGGCATCAATTTTGCGCATATAAACCCAAACCACGCTTTTCCATATCGACTGAGTTTTGTACTTGGAAAATTAGTCGCCTCCTGTGTTGCGGTAACCTTCCAATCCGTCCCGGGTTCACATAAGCTGAGAATTATTTCACTGTAGTCCAAGTCCTTAGTAATGTAATCCTCATAATCACAATCTTTAATTTTCGGCAAGCCATAATAGGCATTGATCGCCTTTCGCCCCACATTTACCCATTTGCCTCGAACCATTACTAAATTACCCTCAGCCTCTGTTGCATTGGCGTAGAACTCCTTCACAACATTGACAGCGGCTGGTTCAAGTTGACTTGTAAAGTTTTCCCAATTCCGTCGTCTTATATTTGCCACAAGATCCCCATCTGTTGCATCTGGTCGCAAATCCCGTTCTGGAAGTAAATTTTTGTGTACTAGCACTTGGTAGTAGCGTTGGGATGTAGCATAACTTGTGAACCTCTTCTTATCATAAGATTGGGATGACGATGAACTCTCAACCTTTTTCCTCTTGGAAGCCATGTGCAAGGATGAAGAATATCAAGGTATTGTCCCAAGACCAAAGGAAAAGAAAGAATTTTGTTGCGGCAATTTATCGAGCAGTTGGTGTGCACCTTCAAAATTCTGCCTCCTATATCTCCCCCAAACTTGTTTTCAGCCACCAAATACTATGGTTTTGATTGCTAGAACTTCCAAATAACACAAGCACAAACAAAAATTTCAACCCAATCCTCCAATTGAGCCAACACAAACTCAATTGGGTATCAAATGAACACAATTCCAAACTTCCAAACTCTGCATGTATATGACTATGAACTACAAGAATTTGTAACACTTACTTGAATTCCATGTGCCACCAAATACCCAATTGAATGATGACAACTTTCCCTTGAGAAGCTGATTATCGAGTACCTTACTTTGAATTGAATGCCTGCTTCGTCTGTTCGGGTAAGAAGTGGGGATTATTGGTTGTATCGTGGGTGGTTTAAATAATAGCCGAGAAGAGGAAGTTGGGGTGGTGTACTAGTTGAAAACATGTGGGCATTCGGGAATGGGAAGAGTTTAGACGTGTGAGCAAGTCGGGAATGGGAGTGGTTTTCGTAGAATTGGAACCGACTCGAGAGTGATGAAATTACTGACTTGTGGGCTTAAAACGTGGTTTTAATGGAAACATGAAGAGGGCGTATATACGCCGGGATTGTGCGTATCTGGGCGTCAAGACGCTGAGCTGCAGAAGGTATCAGGTGTTTGGGCGTAAAGACGCCGTCTGTTGCGTCTTGGAGGGCGTCTAGACGCCAGGAGACAGAAGGGAATGGGAAAGCCAAGGCGTAATGACGCCATATTTAGTTCTTGACCGGGCGTTAAGACGCCAGCTCGCAGAATGTATGGACGAGGATGGGGCGTATCTACACCTGATTTTGTGCATGGGAGGGCGTATGTACGCCGGGATGCAGAAAAGAATGAAGGAGCACGGGCGTAACGACGCCGTGTTTTGTGCTTGACCGGGCGTTAAGACGCTAGCTTGCAGAATATGAAGGGAAGTCTTGGGCGTATTGACGCTGAGATTTGTTCATGGATGGGCGTATGTACTCCGGCTCACAGATTGTTTGGAGGAGGACCGGGCATAATGACGCCTGGATTTGTGCTTGGTTGGGCGTCTAGACGCCGTGCTGCAGGGAGTACTGAGGGAGCTTGGGCGTATCTACGCCATAATTTCTTCCTTGTTGGGCGTTAAGACGCCATCTCGCAGTAGGTGAAGGAGTAGCTCGGGCGTAATGACGCCAATGTTTGGTCGTGTCTGGGCGTATCTACGCCGGTTGGCAGCAATGACAAGTTGCCTAGGACTTGGAAAATTTTTCCAATATGCTCCTCGATTGCTTGCAAACCTGAACCAAAAGAACGTAACATTAAGATATGCAAGGAATGTACTTGTAAAATTCAAGTCTATAAAATCCTAAGCTACAAAGATTAAAGTTAGATAATCAAATATACTAAAAGTAAGACAAACACAAATAACTCCCGGGTTGCCTCCCAGTCAGCGCTTAGTTTTAGGTCCTCAGCCTGATCGTGTCTTTGAATGCTCTAATCTTCAAGGGTGACTGACAACTTCTCACGATCAAAGCTTCCACCGTAATAGTGTTTCAACCTCTGTCCGTTAACTTTGAAGACTCTTTTTGAATTTGGTTCTTCCACTTCCACGGCTCCATGGGGGAATACCTTAGTGATAAGAAACGGTCCAGCCCATCTTGATTTAAGTTTCCCCGGAAAGAGTTTCAGTCTTGAGTTGTATAATAATACCGATTGTCCTTGTTCGAACTCCCTTTCAATGATTTTTGTATCATGCCACCTCTTGACCCGTTCTTTGTACAACTTGGCATTCTCATATGAGTGAAGGCGGAATTCATCCATGTGGTTCAATTGCAGAAGACGCTTCTCTCCCACAGCATCTAGATCGAAATTTAACTTCCGGATAGCCCAATAGGCGTTGTGTTCCAATTCCACCGGAAGATGGCATGCTTTCCCAAATACCAGCCTGTATGGCGACATACCTAATGGTGTTTTGTAGGCTGTACGATATGCCCATAAGGCATCGTCTAACTTACTTGACCAGTCTTTCCGCCTCGGATTCACCATCTTTTCAAGAATTCTCTTCACTTCTCGATTTGACACTTCAGCTTGGCCATTCGTCTGCGGGTGGTATGCAGTTGCAATCTTGTGAGTGATCCCATACTTAGCAAGAGTAGCTTGAAGTAGTTTGTTACAGAAATGCAATCCCTCATCTGATTGCCCGAGGTGTGCCGAATCTGGAGAAGATGTGCTTGCGGAGGAATCTGATAACCACTTTAGCATCATTAGTAAGTAATGCCACAGCCTCAACCCACTTAGAAACGTAATCCACCGCTACTAGAATATATGCATTGCCAAAAGATGAAGGGAATGGCCCCATAAAATCGATGCCCCATATATCAAACAATTCAACCTCCAAGATCGTGTTGAGTGGCATTTCATGCCGCTTTGATATGTTACCAACCCTTTGGCATCTATCGCATTTCATCACAAAACAATGGGCATCCTTAAAAAGTGTAGGCCAATAAAATCCCGATTGTAACACCTTGGCTACCGTTCTTTCTCCTCCGAAGTGTCCTCCATACTCGGAAGCATGACAGTGATACAAAATGTTCTCCATCTCTTCTTGAGGAACGCACCTTCTCACCATTTGATCTGCACATTGTTTAAATAAGAATGGTTCGTCCCACATATAATTTTTTACATCGTGAAGGAATTTCTTCTTCTGTTGACTTGTGACCTCCGGAGGAAACACTCTACATACGATAAAATTTACAAAATCCGCATACCAAGGAGTTAATTGCTGCACGGCTAGCAGTTGTTCATCCGGAAAGAACTCATTAATCACAGTCTTATCACCTTTATCCTGCTTGACATTTTCCACCCTTGACAAATGGTCTGCTACCTGGTTTTCCGTTCCTTTTCTATCCCTGATCTCCAAGTCGAACTCTTGTAGCAACAATATCCACCGAATTAATCGCGGTTTAGCATCTTTCTTAGCAATCAGGTATTTGATCGCTGAATGGTCTGTGAATACGATTACTCTAGTCCCAATCAAATAGGAACGGAACTTATCGAAAGCATAAACGACTGCCAACAACTCCTTCTCAGTGGTAGTATAATTCAGTTGAGCATCGGATAATGTCTTGCTAGCATAATATATGGTATGGAAAACCTTCTCCTTCCGCTGACCCAGCACTGCCCCAATTGCGAAATCGCTTGCATCGCACATCAATTTGAATGGCAGATCCCAATTCGGTGCTACTATTACTGGTGCTGAAATCAGTTTCTTCTTTAAAACCTCAAACGCTTCAAGACATGTCTTATCAAAATGGAATGGAACATCTTTTTCGAGCAAACTACATAAAGGCTTCGTGACTTTGGAAAAATCTTTAATGAACCTCCTATAGAAACCTGCATGCCCCAAAAAACTCCGAATACCCTTGACTGAAGTTGGTGGATGAAGATTCTCAATTGTTTCTATCTTAGCCTTGTCCACTTCAATCCATTTTACTGATACTCGATGTCCCAGGATTATCCCTTCTTGGACCATAAAATGGCATTTTTCCCAATTCAACACCAAGTTTGTTTCCATGCATCGTTTAAGCACAAGAGTAAGATTCTCCAAACAGTAATCAAATGTATCCCCAAAAACTGAAAAGTCATCCATGAAAACTTCGAGGTTACGCTCGACCATGTCAGAAAAAATAGCCATCATACATCGTTGAAACGTTGCAGGTGCATTACACAATCCGAAAGACATCCTTCTGAAGGCAAATGTCCCATATGGACATGTGAATGTAGTTTTTTCTTGGTCCTCGGGTGCTATAGCAATCTGATTATAGCCCGAGTACCCGTCCAATAAGCAATAATACTCATGCCCTACTAATCTGTCCAACATCTGATCGATAAACGGTAGAGGAAAATGATCTTTACGGGTGGCTTTATTCAACTTCCTGTAATCCATACACACCCGCCAACCCGTGACTGTTCTCGTTGGGATTAGTTCATTATTCTCATTTGCGACTACCGTCATGCCCCCTTTCTTTGGCACACATTGGACCGGGCTTACCCATGAGCTATCTGAAATGGGGTAGATTATACCTGCATCCAACCATTTGATGATCTCCTTTTTGACCACTTCTTTCATTATGGGATTGAGTCTTCGTTGGTGCTCTATAACCGGTTTTGCCTCCTCTTCAAGCAAGATCTTGTGCATACAGAATGATGGACTTATCCCTTTAATGTCTGCCAAAATCCAACCAATAGCTGATTTGTACTGCCGAAGTACCCTTAACAACTTGTTCTCCTGAATCTCGTTGAGGGACGCAGAAATTATCACTGGTAATGTGGATGAAGAACCAAGATAAGCATACCAAAGATGGTTGGGTAACGGCTTGATTTCTAAAGTTGGCGGTTCCTCCATTGACGACTTGACTCTACCTGATAAGTCTACCGAATAGTCCAGAGCTTCAAACTTTGACTTAACCCGGTTGAAAGTTGGAGCTGAATCTAGCACTTGGGCCAACTCTAATGCAGCTGGCTCATCAGAAATCACGTCACTGATTATTACCGACTCTAAAGGATCTGCACTTGCATTATTCATCAGAACACTTCTAACAGCTTCGTCAATTTGATCAACTCTGAAACATTCTTCACTATCCTTTGGGAACTTCATGGCCTTAAATACATTAAATGTCACCTCTTGGTCCTGGACCCTCATTGTTAACTCCCCTTTTTGTACGTCAATCAATGTCCTTCCCGTAGCCAAGAACGGGCGCCCAAGAATAATAGGTATGTTGCTGTCCTCCTCAAAGTCAAGGACAATGAAGTCTACAGGGAATATAAATTTATCCACCTTGACTAACACGTCTTCGACTATTCCCTTTGGGTAGGTAAGGGATCTATCTGCAAGCTGTAGGGTGACATTTGTTGGTGTAGCTTCCTTCAACCCAAGTTGCTGATAAACTGATAACGGCATGAGGTTGATACTGGCTCCCAAATCACACAGACACCGACTAAAAAATTGGGTTCCTATTGTGCACGGAATGGTAAAGCTTCCCGGATCCTTCAACTTCGGTGGTAACTTCTTTTGTAGTATTGCACTACATTCCTCCGTCAACGCTACGGTCTCATACTCCCCCAGCTTTCTCTTCCTTGACAAAATGTCTTTCATAAATTTGACATAGCTGGGCATTTGCTCTAAAGCATCTGCGAACGGAATATTGATTTACAGCTTCTTAAATACCTCTAAGAACTTAGAGAACTGTCTGTCTAGCTTCTGCTTTTGAAACCTCTGTGGGAAAGGCATAGGTGGTGGAACTGTATTCTGTTCGGTTTCAGTCTTGCTCTCCACAACTTGTTCCTTACTTTTATCTCGTGAATCCCCTTCTTTTTCTTTCTCTTCTGAGCAGTTTGCTTGCTTCTTCCCAACAACATCTGAAGTTAATTCCTTCCCACTTCTCAACGTAACTGCTTTGCAATGCTCCTTACCCTCACGTTTTGGATTTTCTTCAGTATCACTTGGTAGAGATCCTTTAGGTCGGTTATTCAAAGCATGTGCCAACTGCCCCATTTGATTCTCCAGATTTTTTATTGCAGCTGACTGAGTTTTCACGGTGACGTCAAACTGATTCACTAATTTTGCTAACACGTCCTCCATCTGAGTTAACTTGTCCGGCTGTTGATGATGCTGATTCTGAAATCCGGGTGGGTAAGAATTCCTTTGAGCTGGGACTTGTTGTTGTGGTTGATTATTACTCCATGAGAAGTTAGGATGGTTCCTCCATCCTGAGTTATAGCTGTTTGAACTACTATTTGGCTGCCGGTTGTAATTAGACACATATTGAACAGATTTAGAGTTTAGTGCACATTCATCACTAGCATGGTTTCCTGCACACATCTCACATATGACCTCCACCTTCTGAACCTTGTGTCCCCCAAGTGCATCTATCTTCTTTGTGAGAGCAGATATCTGAGTTGTCATTTGGGCAGACAATGCAGTCATTGCATCAACTTCAAACATACCAGCTGCTTTTGGTTGGCTCATTCTTGCAGTAGGCCATTGGTAGTTGTTGGCTGCCATTGTTTCAAGCAATGTATAAGCTTCATCACAATTCTTTGACATGAGAGCTCCTCCTGCCGCAGCGTCGATGCTCGTTCTTATAGCACATGACAGCCCATTATATAATGTTTGCACTTGCAGCCATTTAGGGACCCCGTGATGTGGACATCATCTTAATAAATCCTTAAACCTTTCCCACGCCTCATATAAAGATTCTGAATCATGCTGGACAAATGAGGTGATGTCATTCCTCATCTTTGCTGTCTTGGCAGGTGGGAAAAACTTTGCCAAGAATTTCTGTGCTAAATCATTCCAAGTCGTAATTGATCCGCACGGTAAGGAGTAAAGCCAACTCTTCGCCTTATCTCGAAGAGTGAATGGAAATAATCTGAGTCTGATTGCCTCTTCTGTGACCCCATGATACTTGAATGTATCACATATTTCCAAAAATCCAACCAAATGATCATTGGGATCATCATTCGGTAATCCTCCAAACTGGACTGCATTCTGTATCATTTGTATTGTCCCTGGTTTAATTTCAAAATTTGCTGCAGTAATGGCGGGCCTCGTGATACTCGATTGAAGATCAGTCACTTACGGCATAGCGTAATCCCGCAAGGACTTTTGTTGCTCCTCAGCCATTAGTTCAAGTTCTTGATTTTGAAGTGTTTCCTGAATAAACTTTCTGAGTCTACGGAACTTTCTTTCAATTTCTTCGTCGTATTCTAACGGTCCCTGGTTCGTTGAGCGCGTTTGCATACAAGAATCAAGAGTACCTGAAAAGAACAAAAAAAAAAAATGGAAAGAGTCTAAACTAAGATGAACTTAATCAAAATTAATAATAACAAAATATTAAAGTAAATCCCCGGCAACGGCGCCAAAAACTTGTTGCCTAAAATTCGTCTTAGCACTTTAACATGCAAGTATACGCGTTCGATTGTAGTATTTAGCAAACAAGGATATCGTTCCCACGAGGAAATAAATTAATATCTATCAGTTACTAATTTTTAAACCAAATTAACCCAATTTAGACTACGATGGATGATTTCAAGTTGAAATGAAACTTTGTTAAAATTGACTGCTAAATAATTAACTACGTGACCAAATGAAGATTTGATAGTTTAAGATCACAACTTCCCTTAGTATCTCATTTAAATCAATATACTTCCTCCTCAATTAATTTATTACACTGAATTGCTAACCCAGAATTCTTTATAATCACCATGCACCTCTTCCGAAAGCACATGACTAAATCCTCCAAAATCTGACCTTGATATGTCAAAATTGTAGGAACACCCTAGTTAATTAATTCACTATATTCCTATGTGAATTAGGTCAAATAGGATTTAAACTCAGATTCTTTTGCTGGTTACAAACAACACATAGGTATATTCCTATCCTACATGCAAAACATATTAACCTTAGCATTCAGATTATATGACATTTGTTAACATACCCTAATCTAAATCTAAACTCCATTTTCCAACTTTGAATAGATTATCTCAGTAATTGTTAGCTACACAATTAATCAACACGCACAGGGTATGATAAACAATTCAGATATTAACTTCAACCAAAGAGGAAGCAATCAACTAAATTTAATACTAAGTTCCATTGCAATCTTAATGTAGAGTTTAGTTCATTGTAGCAAAACAGAACAACATCAAATTACACAATGAATACATCTCAGAAATTGCACAAATCAAAGATACAAGGAAGGATTAGAAAAAACTCTAATCGTTGCTCCTAAATTATGCCTTGAATCCTCAGAATTTGCTTCTTTCTTCCTTGTTGCTCTCCTTGTTCTGGTTCTATGCTACTCCTCCTTCTGATGTGGTCTCTCCTTCTTCTCTCCAGCTTCCGTTGTATATATCCCACGTTCTTCTTTTTGAGCGGTTACTTAACTTCCCAATCTCTCCTCCCGCGCTGCCCTTTTAATTTGCCTAGCTTTCTTCAGAAATTTTGAGTTCCAAATTGGCCCTTTCTGATCACGGGCGTCTAGACGCCGGCCCTAGTACAAATCTGGGCGTCTAGACGCCGGGCTGTGGCACAGTAATTACAAAATTGCCATTTTCAGAATTTTTCATTTCTTTTAATGACTCTCTTTTCCACAATTGCCATATATGTCCCTCTTGTTCTAACCTGCAATAAATAAACATAAAAATAAGTTAAACGAACCTAAAAGCACTTAAAGATAGCAACTATTAGTTTTAGCGATACCCAATGAGTGGGTTTTCGTAGGTATAAAACCCACTCATCAATCATCAAGTGAGATACCTGAAGCTTAACTCTACGATCCTTGACTCCAAGATCGTCAAGTATAAAACAAAGAAAATCATCATGTAGAACAGAGCAGAATTGTAGAGCCAAGGAAGGAAGATCAAAAGAGACTTTATGTTAAGCATTAAACCAGTAAAGAAGAATGCGCAAGCACAAATCAGTAAAAATCCAGACTGATCACTACAAAACAAGAGATAGAGCAAAGGTCTTCCTAAGAAATCAACACAAATATGGGGAGGTCATAGAGTTCAAACAGCTCAACACCTAGAGTAAAGACAAAAAAGGCTATAGTAGTATAGTGAAATCGAAGAGCTCAAGTTTATAAAGCAAGTCAAAAGGCTTAGGATCGCATAATGGAACATTATTGAAGATCATCAGATCGCTAAGCTGCTTAAGATCGTTAAGCTACTTCAAAACACAGAGTCACGTCAAAATGGTTGAGCTGCATCGTGATACATAACAGAGTGCAGAACATAGAACGTCAAATAGCATTGAATGACAGAATCATAGAGCTACTTTCATCATGGAGAGATAAAACAGATAAGATAATTCACTGACCTACGACAGAAGATTGGGATGTCCTTATCAAGCATTCTCCAACAAGAAGGAGTCCAGGATAAACTAGTCGAAGAAAACGAGGAGCATTATTCAACAAAGACTAGTTTATCAAAAGAAGAGGACACGTCACATCCACTATAGCAGAAGTACACCGAACATGGATAAACATAGTTGAGTCCATATCCTTGCAAACAACATGTGTACTTAAGAAGAAGACGGCTCGGGTAGAGAAGCTAGAACTTGAATTAAAAAGAAGGTTCAAGTTCGTAAAGATGAAGTCTTAGTTCTATGGGAGTGAACTAAGCACATCTGGCAAGATTGAAGGGTTGAAGGCTAGATCAAAGAGCGACTGTAAACAAAGGATCAGATAGCAGAATTGTCGAAGGGTACCTCAATAGTATTGAGCAACATGAGGTACAGAGCAAGAACGCAGAGCTACTTATTTCAACAGAATATATGAGGAGTGATTTTGTAGATTGAAACTCCTGACATCTATTGCTTTATAAAAACATAACATACAAACAATCTAATTGTAATAGCGCAACGATAACAAACAAAATCAGATTTTAAAATTTTTTAATAAATCAATAATCAAGATCTTTCTTATACGATAATTATTGATTGGGGAATGATAAAAGAAACCTTTGTAGAACCAAGCTTCCACAAGTACGAGTTCATCTCCCTTTAATCCTTCGCATTCTTCTTCAAATTCACCAATTAGATTTTACGTATCAATATTAGCTCCCCAAGTGTGAAGCCTCTAGAGATGATCCACCAAAGATCTATAAATTAAATAAATGAATTTTGGTTTTTCCAAACCATGGATGGCTAGCCCAAATTCTCTCTCTCACTCTCTCTCTCTCTCTCTCTCTCTCTCTCTCTCTAACTCCTTAGATGTAGAAAATTATGAATTACTCTTTTAATTCTTGTAAAAGAGTATGTAACCTTAATTCATAGTAAGACTCCTCTTATTTATAGATACAGACAACCCTCCTAAACTATTTCGGATTAGGGTTTCAATTTAATTCTCAATCTAATAAGAAACTAAATTAATTCATTACAATTCCTAAACCATTTAGGAACTTAATTATTTAATATAAGATTACTTCTTATTAATTAATTCCTAAACCATTTATGAACTAAATTAATTATTATAATAATTATAATTTCTAAACCATTTAGAAACTTAATTATTTATAATAATACTAGTATTTATTAATTAACTCCTAAATCATATAGGAACTAAATAATAGTAATAATACTATTTATTAATTAGTTCATAAACCATTTAGGAACTAAATAATAGTAGTAATAATAAAAAAAATTCCTCTTATTAATTTATAATTAGTATTTCTAAAATACTAAATCATAAATATTAAGCGATTTAATTTATTATTATGATTATGTCATCCACTTTTAAAATAAATATTACTCTTTTGTGGTGTAACCCTTTAGGTTCTCCATATTAAATCAGTTGTAAAATAAATTAATTAGAACCATTCTAATCTTATTTATATGAATGAATTAAACTATGTAATTCATTTAATAAAAAATATTTAATCCACAATAAGGGTAAGTCCCCTTAGAGATTAATCAACATTCTAGATAATATAGATTTCAACATTTGATCGGAAAAGAATCTTTCAGCGATTAGTTACTAAACAATTCAATCATCCTACCTTATAATGTCTCAATCAAATATAAGACATAGTATTACTATCAAGTCTTATTTTATTTGATTATATGTATTTCGATTCTCAAATGAATAACTCTAGTTAATATAAATTAGAAACTACTTTCTAATTTTCATTCTGCCTTGGCCAATAACTACTGAGTTGTCATTTATCGAATCTCATATGACATTCTCTTCTTTTACTAGAAGTGGTAGATTCTTTATTGATCATTCACCTATCTCCATGTACAACTTATTATACCCGAACATACCATTTGATACACCTTTAAGGTTTTAAGGAATATGTCAAAATATAATTCATCATACAAAAGATATTATGATGATCTCAAGTCCAAGGATCACTTGTACTACTATCACAAAAAGAACTCCTATTGAAAGGCAAGTAAAACTTCATTAGGTGTTTCTTGAGCGAGTCACATTCAGTGAACTTATTCTCTAATAAGCACCTAGATACTTGTTTTAGTATCTATACACAAATGATTATGAGATCAATCATCCTCTTTATATGAGCAAGCATAATATGTACTAATCTATCCGGATACACTTAATCCTCATTTTAGTGATCTCGTGACTAGGAACATTTTAATTTTGAGCTATCTTGAATTTAGATCTCATTAGCATAAACAACATTATGATTTCTAAAAGTATTGCTCCAAAATTGTGGGTTTATTCATATAATTAATTCAGCTAATTAATCATGAATAAAGAAATGACTTGATACTATTATTAATAAATCGAATAAGATTACAAAGTATATGTTTATCACATCAAATGTGATTGGTTTAATGGCATACTACTTTCAACATCAACAAGTAGTCGGTCTGACAAAGAAGATTCCCCTACACACCTTCACTTTAAAGATCTAATGAAGTGTATTAGGAAAAAGGAAAATGTCCAATCAGTTAAGTTTCCAATAGCTATATTTTGGAAACCCAATTCTGCCACTATACACATCAAACTGACATAATGATAACTTGGGTGGCTACAATAGACTGCTTGGCACTTTTAAAATATAGAAGACTATTGAGGCAGAAACCAATTGTACAATGGTAACTTCTAAATGGACATTTTTCAGAAGAAAATCTACAAACAGATTTCAGATTCAAATGATTGAAAAGGAGTGAAAGTTCGGTTAATACACAAAGAATAGAGATCAACCAAGAGGAAAAAGACCTAAGGGATCAGTTGATCTACAGAAGACCAAAGAGAGAGGATTGATCAAGGAAAAGATCAAATCATTAACCTAAAGTCACTTTATGTTTTGGATGATCGATTAATAAATAATTTTAGCTATACAAGAGTCAGAGCAAAACGGAGAGATATATGTTGAGTGCTCTAGAAAAGAAAAGAACAACGAAATCGTTCAGTTGCTAAATTCTTTAGAAAAGAGCTTAATGTCAACTTACAATCACCTCAAACATCAACATCAACAACAACAAAGAAGTCGAGTTTCAGTGGCTTTCCTGGTTCAGAGGAATCAATCCTAGAGAGGGAAGAGGTCTAAATGTCATGTGGAGAAAATACGAGTTTAGGTGGCTCAACTAATTTAGAAAGAATCAAACCCTTAGTGAGACAAGAATACGTGTTTCGGTAGATCGCCTGATTCAAAGAGAATGAGACCTTGTGTGGAAAGGACAGAGAGTCCTATTGAGAAGGTCTAAATGACTAGTTGTAAGGTTCAGAGGAACCATTTATTCTATAGTGGAATATCTCTGTTCAGTAGAGTGGAAGAAAGGACTAAGAGTAATTTAGTTTTCGAACCTTTTAAAAATTCATGTGTCTTATTATCTCTTTACTGATTTAATTATCTTTATTGTATTTGCCATTATTATTGTAACTACCTTATTGCAAGATTACTTATTGCAATATCTTTTCATTAGTAAACTTAAAATAGAACTGTGTGTTTATCTTTCAATAATCAAAAATGGGTTTTACTAAATAACTTATTCCGTTGTGCTATTCAATTGCTAAAATATTTGGTAAATATGCTAAAAAGAAAAAGTATGCAATGATGCATAATAATATATGCAACCCCCATTATAGATCATATATGTGCCTCTAGGAATAACAAACTCTTACATGGTGCTTATCATTTCCAATTATAGGGTCTCTATATATACAATTATAATTAAGAATTGTGTAAAGATACGTACATACAGCACATTCTAGACTACTGAATATTTTTCGCCTCCATTGTTAACCATCATGAAATTTGTTCTTACTCTTACATTGGAGGTATCCCCTGATGACACAAGTTGTCAAGTATTTTTCAATAATTCTTTTTGTGCAAGTTCACGTTTAAGCTACTAGTTAAACATATAGACAAATTCGAGCATTAACATTAGTGATTTCAGATTTGTATGTTTTCATGATACCTATAATCCAAAATTTCATGATCCAAATCTTTTGGATTATAGGTATCATGTTCTCAATTAATAAAATAATTTTTGCCTTTGTTAAAAAAAATATTTCATCCGTTCTAAATTATAAGATCATTATTGAGTTTTAAAAATTAATTTGAGATATTTTCAAACTCAAAATTGAGTCAATTCATTAAAACTTATGAAATAATAAATCTTCCGATGAGTAGTATTTTTTTAGTTTATAAAATTTATAATTGTATTAACTAAAATTAAAGAAATCTATGTCAAATTTTAATTTGAAAATATCTTAAATTAACTTTAAAAAATCAACAATAATCTTATATTTTGAAACAAAAAAATATAACAATTATATAATGCAATTTTACAATACCACTCTTTGATATACAAATACAACTTGTTTTTTTATCTTGACAAAAAAAATTGACTAATTTTACAATTTCAAGGAGTTCCGATCCACCTGGCTTAACCCTTTTAAGATTATGCGATTTTAAAATGTACTCTTTCATTTGAAAGGATATCACCACCCAACTTGTCCCGACATACCCTCGTTAATTTAACAAGATCTAATTCCTTATTTATCAGCCCAACAAACTGAACCGATCGATATTTCTTCATGATCCAGAAAACTATTATCTGGATATTTCATATTTGTGGTTCTGACCCATTTGCTAAAAACCACAAGCTAGCTAGCAATGATCAAAGATCTTGTAGCAGTTCAAAGGTTTCAGCTCTGGGTTTTCAAGACATTTGCGTTACTCAGTTGTGTGTGAAGTACAATTTTGAAGTGGACGTTAACATCATAAAAGGTCAAGATTTTCTTTATGGTTTCAGATTTAATTCAAGAAGTTGTTCTTTTAGAATGTGATTCTATTTTCTTAAATAATCAGTATTATATGGAACATATTGTAACAACCAAAATCCAAATCGATCTTCTGAATTTTGGTATTTATTTTCAGAAATAATATTATCTTTGCCTTTTGCCAAAAGAAAAAAAGGAGAAGCTAGCAATGATCAATCATATGAAATGTGAGTAGGAGCTACAATAAAATTTGATCAGCTAGGTTTAATTTTCAATAGGCCATGTTCTTAAGGTTGTTGGCTAGCTCATGAAATAATGGACGAAAATAGGTATTGATTAGGTGTAATGTTTGAGTCAGCTTGATACTAAAAGAGTGGTGGACCATGCAAAGGAAAGAATAATTAAAGAAATAACTAATTATGTATATATGTGTGTGTGTGTGTGTGTGTGTGTGTGTGTGTGTGTGTGTGTGTGTATATATATATATATATATATATATATATATATATATATATATATATTGTAGGAGCATTTTATTAATAACAATGAGAAAAAGTAACTAAAAAAAGGTGGGAGGTGGATTCATGTGGGATTTGCAGTTATGCCCTACTGGCATTTCAATACTTTAATTCTCATCATCCTCTTTTGAGACAGACTTCTTGTAGATGAAACAATAACACCTAAACCATAAAAGACTTCTAGTTGAGTTAGTGGTGACAACTCCATGCCAACTCCTCTCTCTCTCTCTCACACACACACACAAACACACACACACTGATGCACATTCTTTCCCCAACTGAAAAACAAGAAAACCAATTGGGAAGAACAAGAAAAGAATGCCCTTCATGAACTTCTTATGATAAAAACCTAAGATGCAAAACTTTTCCTTGTGTTTGTGCCAGTTTATATTTTCTTTCTTCAATTGTAAATCTCTCTCTCAAAGGACCATTATTAATTAGTACAAAATTGCACTTTTCAATGTATAATTAATAGTACCCAAAAAGTATAATATTGAATTACTAATTATACCACAGAGTTAACGATTTCATATTTTGTACAAGGCAAGTATTATATCCTTACAAAATAATGAACTGAGAGCAAAATTTTGCTTAAAAAATCATAAAGCCTATCGAAACACAAACTGCAACACATAATTACAAGGAATTCATTTGAAATAATTTCAACTCCACTTCATTAATTAATTCATGATCAATATGTTAAAATTAAAGAATTAATAAAAAGAATTCACAATTTGGAATAATATCATAAAAACTAAAAATTTGATTCCAGATTAATCTTAATTAGTTTCTTAGAACCATATGTATGAAAAAATAAAAATTAAAAAATTAATTAACCTCTTTTAGTAGTGACAATCCACCAAAGTTGGCGCGGTGGACAGAACAAGAGGCGATTGCTTCTGCTGTTGTTGTTGTTGTTGTGGGAAGGAAAATTTATGATGAGTTTGATTATTTTCATCTTCTGGAGTCGCCGGAAGGTTGAGATCCAAGGACAAATTGACAATATTATCCTTTGATTTTTTTGAATCTTTTTCAATTTGATCCATTCCCAATACTGGAGTACTTGAAAATGTACCCAAACACAAGGTTGTGTTGGTGGCGCTCGGCGGCGGCGCTCCACGGTGGCGCCTCATGTGACCGCCCAATGCTTGACCGGACATGAACTCGGCCCCACAAATCCCACATTCGTGAACCTTTGGAGAGGATTTGGAATTATTGTTATGGAGAGAGAGTGAAGAAGTTGATAAACTCCTCTTGATTGGTGGTGCTTGTTGCAAATCTTCGTCATCGGAATAAATTAATTTTCTTCTCTCTTCGATCGCTGCGGCCTTCGGTTTCCGGTGGCTGGCGCGGTGGCCGCCAAGTGCTTGAAATGAAGGGAATTTCCGATTACACGTTTTGCACTCGTAGACATAAATCCCCACCTTGCCATTCTCTGTTGGTGTTTCTAAATATATCTTGCTAGAGAATTTATATTTATATGGTGTCCCAAAGTCATCGTCTTGTTTTCGCTCAAGGCAATGGCCTTGGGAGAGGAGTAGTAGGCATTCCGCGGTGTCTACTTCTTCGTCGTTGGTCGTCGTGGTGGTGGTGGGGGTGGCGGCCGGAGAGATATCTTCCTCGGTGGTGGTGCTGTTGACTAAATTTTCTCTGGCATTGTTCTGGCAATATCCACCACCATCGCTAGGGGAATAATGTGGCCTTTGTCGCTTGGTTCGCTTTCTTTTTATGACTTGGGAGAGATCTTTTGAGGGGGCCATGGTGGAAGCGGCGCCTTGTTGAGCTTCCATGTTCTTCAACTCCTCCTCCACCACCATGAAAATATAGAGAGAGGAGGGAAGAGAGAGAGAGGAGGAGAGAAAAGAGAGGAAAATAATGTTAAAAGATAAGAGGGAGTGTGGGGGATTGAATATTTATATATAGTGAATGTACGTGAGAGGTTTAGGAGTCAATATTTGGACAACCACTCGGCCTTAATAGTTTGTTACGGCAAACCGTTCAAAACGAAGTAATTTTAGTACTAATAAAATGATAAAATAACAAAATTATCAGTAACAGAATATATGCCAGTTGCCTATGTTTGCAAAATTCTTATATTTGTTTTATGAATAATTATAGACTTATCCGTGTTTTTGACCCAAAAACCTTACCCGCAAATAGGACAAATAACTGTGATCCACTTTTGGGTTAAAGATACGAATACAGTGGGACCAAACTCTTTTGTCTTATTTGTAGGTAAGTGTAGAGGGTAAGAAAAATTGATAAATATAGAAGTACCCTTATTTTATGAGTAATGAAACATGTTAGGAGGTTGCAAAAGGATTCTCTCCCTTTGCCACCCCACTTTGCTATTTTTCTCTCTTGCTATTTTTAGAAATATATACTACTCCCTCACTTCAAATTATTTGTCTTAATTTATTTTTTAATTTGTCTTAATATATTTTTCTTTTTAATATTATTTTAATCTTACTTTTTTAATACTATCCTCATTTAACTTTTAAAAAAATTCATTGGAAATAACATGACATATATTGAAAAAAAGTAGTACTATTAATTTTAATATTTTGGAAGTACAACCACACTTTTTTTTTCCTTCTCTCCTCTATTTTATTGTTCTAAGAAAGAGTTAGGATATTAAATAAAATAAAAAATATGATAATAAAGTAATTAAGATGAATAATTTAAAAATAATTTTTTTAATAGATGTGCATTTTCAAATTAAAACAAGTAAAATTGTAAAGAGAGAATAACTTAATTAAGCAGTTGGAGAGATGAGGTTGTTGATGGAAAGTCCTTACAAATATTATCAAGATTAGATGCAAACCATATACTACTAGTATCTAGAAATTAAATAGCTCAAAAACATGAGCATGTATCTAAGTAGTGTAGCTCTTATTTTGAAATTATTTTAGAGTTTAGATCTCACGTTTAATTTTCACATAAATAAATTTATTTATTTATTTATTTATTTATGTAAAGTGTTTTTCCTGTTTATATCAATCATGTCTAAAAAGAACGGAAATATAGAATAAAAAGTGGATTAAAAATTATATCTAGTTTGTGTTTGTTAGAGAGTGAGAGAATCGTTGAGGCAAAGTAATGGTTTGCTTGCTTCCAACACCCCGAATCTCTCTCTCTCATCCTCACTCATTATTTCTTTCTCATTCTCTCAAATCTTAATCGTCCTCTCTTTTGCTTTCTAAGACAGAGAGGGGCTGTTTTTCTTTCCAAATTTTAAATCATGTTATATGCCACGGTCTGTAATATTCACTTCGTCTCAGGACAAAAATTTTATTTAACCTTTTTATGTATATTTAAGAAATAAATAAAATGATTAAATTATTTATATTTAAACTAAAATTATTTTTATAAAAAATTCATTGGAATCAATTCCATTAAAATATTTAATACTACTTTTAAATATAAGTATTTAAATTCATTCAAAAAGTTATTATAACTTCTTATCTAATTACATAATTTTTTACACATGACAAATAATACTCCATAAATATACATAAAAAATAAAAATATAGAACAATTAATATTAAGGTATTATAAAGATCTTTTTTTTGTAAAAAATTAAACTATTTAAGGTAAGTAAATATTTAATTTAAGATTACTCAAAATAGTAGTAACAAATTTTATCTTGAGAACGCAAAAATATAATATAACGGACAATAATTATTCTTAAAAAGAAATTATTTTTGACAATTTAAACCTCCGTCCACTGTATAATTACATATATTCATCCCCTAAGAAAGGTTGGGGTTTCTTCTTAGCCGTTGTTCTCTTAGGATGTTTGTTTACAAAAACTAAATTATTTAAGATAAGTGAATATTTAATTTAAGATTACTCAAAATAATAGTAAAAAAATTTATCTTGAGAAGGCAAAAGTATAATATAATGGACAATAATTATTCTTAAAAAGAAATTATTTTTGACAATTGACAATTTAAACCTCCGTCCACTGTATAATTTGTGTCGTTACCCAATTATACATAAAATTACATATATTCATCCCCTAAGAAAGGTTGGGGTTTCTTCTTAGCAGTTGTTCACTTAAGATGTTTGTTTACAAAAATGATGGATGGAATAAAATTATGTCTATTAATTTATTATTACTTCGGCTTATTTATTTTATACTTAATTCGTTATTTAATCTCATAGATTATATTTAGCCATTTCTAAAGTTGTTTGATAAAGATTTATAATATCAAGTAAAAATATAGTATTATATAATCCCCCTTTTAATGTATTAAATGATCTTAAAAATGATAAAAAATAATATAGAGATTAAATAATAAATTAATTATAAAATAAAATAATTTAAAATAATAATAAATTAATACAAATAATTATATCTCATCCATAAGTACTAAACTAATGAACAGATTAGTGCTGATAAATTTGTAAGTATGATTAAGTATGTATATATAGAATTCTTTAATTAATTATGTGTAGGAGTATTAGTCATCTGCTATCTAGGGTCGGTTCATGTGACCCATTTCTCTACTTTATTCTACTTGTTTAATTATATAATGCCAACTCTAATATTCAAATCATTGGGGTACTTATACACACGTTTAGTCAATCATTTGGTTCACTTGATTAAGTGGTTTTGGAGTAATGCTACTCCTTTTTACCAAAATGACCGTCGTGTTTTCAATTTGTGCTTTTTAAATGAGAGTTTCTCTTTTAAAAATAATAAAATATAACTTAATTGATGTTCTTAAGGGAGTCTTAGTAGCAAATAATTATATATAATTTTCAATTCAATAAAATATTGTGCGTCAATATACATCCTTAATATTTGAAAAATTAAAAGAAAAAGCAATGACTCAATTTCCAGAGAGATGTATTACTAAAAAAATATTTTACTTTTTAAATAGAGTAAAATACAAAGACATTCACACATACCACCTCTACCCCCCCCCCCCCCCCCCCCCCCAACCCCCAACCCCCAACCCAAAAAAATGTATTTAAGGTTGAACAAATAAATAAAATTATGTATATTATTAAATTAAAATTTAAAGAACAATGTATATTTTTGCCAATTACAAAACTACTCTATCAAAAATTTTAACAGAGGGTAGATAATTATTTGTGTGGAAGAGGGGTAAGTCAATGAGTGTGAGAGGGTCAATAAGGGCAAAAAAGTAATTGACAGTGAAGGATGAATTATTATTGAAGTGGATTAGTTGTGTAAGGCACGTATGGGGAAAGGGCAGAAACAGCAGTAGAAAGTAGGTTTGGGACAAGCAAAGTATCTCTATCTCGCGTCTAATCATGCCTTCCTCTCCCGTACCCTTCCCTTCAGCCGAGCTCAAATCTCCTGTATCTATTATTTATTTGTTATAAGTCTTTATAATCAAAGACAAACAATAAATAGATACATATATATATATCTATAATATATAGATATTAAAAAAATATAATTTGGAAGGTCAAGGGTGATAAAACAGAAATTTTATATATAATCAGAAGAAAAGACAAGCTTTTAAAGTAATCCAATCAAATGTTAACACGTGACATCGATGTCCCATCAAGTACAAACAAAAAGGACTGTGTGCAGTACGCGTATTGTTCCAAACTTAGGCCGAAAAAAACGTTCAAATTTTGAAATTTGAAATAGTACTGATTGTTACAATAAAAGAACGTGGCACACGTGACTACAGTGCCTAATTTACTCACTTATCGCTACAGTAGCTTACTTCTCGTCCAAAAAGACGCTGCACGTACCCTGTTCATATTTTTTTTTTCCAAAATGCCCTTCACCTTACACAAAAGATCAAGAGACAATTCTCTTTACAATTAGAATAGCTCTCTGAACTTATGTCCCACAATCCCTAAAACTACTTATAATCCTTTTATATTTGAGAGGAATAAATCTCTTCATAACTACACATCCGTCAACTGGAGCATGACAAAATTGAAATGTCTCACGACACAAAACAGTGAACCGGTTGGTTACATCTGGATGGACATGAACGCCAACACGAGATGACCTACAGAAAGCGTGTTTATCGGAGGACTCGATCTGCTCCTTTTTATGACAAAGACATTCTGGATGAGATGTTTGATCCATTATCTGAGATTGAAATTAATGTTCCATTTTCTGATTACGTATGTCTGCCAACTCTTGTTCAGGGACCAGGAGAAAGACATGATCAGTATATAAAATTGTATTCAATAAATCTAGATGACGTTATCACGTATAAACTTGTATTCAATAAAATCTCCTGTATCGATTGTCTGTTGCTTGTCTCTGGTTACAGAGACTTGCAACAAATAATCGATATAGGAGATTTGGCACCCCCTTCACCTACCTCTCTATCTTTTTAGCACAATCAAAATAAATATATTTTTAAATTTTTGATTGGAAAAGATTTGTTTAAATAAAAAAATCTATTATATTATGATTCAATTTTAAAAATACATTTTATCTTAGGATTTAGGAAGAGTCTTAAGAACATGTCAAGAAAGGGATTACAGGAAATTTAGGAAAAATTTATCTTTTTCATTTAGTATTTTAGTTAATTCTTATTTTTTTTCAAACTTGTGTTATGGAGAGACTCAATCCTGTAATATTGCATGGTAAAGAAAAAACATCTACGACTAGGTTATCACCTCTAAAAAGAGATTGTAAGTTTTCAAAAGGAGATACAGAAAATGAGAGAAATTTAGGGAATAAATTAAATATCTCTTATTTGTTAGTTTTTTAAGGACTTCAAAGAAAAGAGGAAATTAAAATTTTGACAAAATTTGCAACAATATATTTCTTTAAAAAATTGAAGAGGCAATTAGAAAAAAAAAAAAAGAAAAACAGAAAAGAGAAGTCAATTTGCTTCTAAATATTTCTTTCTCAAAATTAAAAATATTTGGGATGAAATTAAGCAAAGACTTGTATAATATTTCAAACTACCAAAAATGTCTTAATCACTATTTGTCAAAAGTAAATTTGTAAAATTAAATAATAATATTTTTTAAAATTAAATATTCTTATTAAAACTCACAAGATTTTTTTTTAGAGAATTGATATTTGCACAAACAAAAGTGATAATTTCACAAAATCTCTTTTATATGAATAGTAAATATATTTCACACTTATGTGAAAGATAATTTATAAAAATATTAATTTTTACTTATAAAAAAATAATTGTCAAAATTTACTCTCTTTTTTTCTCTCATAAATTTTAAATTCTCTTTTTTTTTTTCATTTTAAACTCGCAGAGTGTAAGCATGAATGCCCTTGTAATCTCAACCGACCTTCCAATATTTTATACCACGTGATGAAACTAGTATTATATTATATTTACAAATTCATTTAGAGAAATTCAGTAGCTTCTAAGCAACTCCAGATGTCATGTTTGTTGCAACTAAAGCCACGCCCCCCAAACAAAGAAAATAAATACAAAATAAATAAAAATAAAAGTGCGAGAATCCAGAAATTATGTGGCCAGCTACTACAATAACACGTTCTTGTTATTTTTTAAACTCCAGGTGAAACATATATCAGAACAGAATGAAATGATTGAAATTATAAAATTAAGAAACTGATATTTTTACATGTAAAAATAATAATTTTATATGAGTTTTTTTTACATGAATAAAAGATTTATTAACTATTTATATAAAAAGAACCGTGTAAAAATATCAATTCTCTAAAATTAAACATATTTATATCTACAATTGCATACTTGACTTGTAATGTTACTTAAAACGTTAATTTTGATTCGTAAAATAATACAAATATAGAATATATTATATTGACTAAAATACGATACAATAACTATATAGGGTGGTTTTATATGATTGATTATAGTTGAGAATTTTTTTAGAATTTGTTAATTTAAATTAATAAATTGTTTATTCTATAAATAATTCAGTACATGTTTGAGCATTCAAAATTAAAGTAGAATATTGATATTTGTGTATTATAAATAAAATAATAATAAAATATTTCGGTACATTTTATTTGAAATAATAATATATATAATTAGAACATTTAATAAAACAAGTAATAATACGCAGTTTGCTGTAGATAACTCCATTACTGACATGTATATCATGCTAAAAATGATAAGTTTTTTGAGAAAATCCGATTTATGGTTAAAAAGATAATATATATTTCTTAGATCAAATTAATCGATTTGAGTTTTGATTAGAATTGTACAGCCTGCATCCACTCACTAGAGACATGTCAATAAAATATTAAAGAGAAGGCTGGAAAGTTTACAGGAGTGTGGTAGGAGTCAATGCATTAAAAGTCTATACTATCCTATTTTTATATAAATGATCTCTCTATCAACAGATTAGCAGTTGTAACAACTTGTACTCTATGTAATAAAATATATGTAGCATTTTCAAATTATTTAGATAGTCACTCTTTCACTAGTTGTGCACCTAGGAAGAGCTGACCTGAGTGAACAAGTATAAAAAATTTTACAGTCGAGCAAGGAAGAAACTTCTTCTCTAATGCCTCTTCTTCTTTATGCCAAGAAATTAAATACTCAAACATCTTCTATATCTTTCATTGCTAATTTTTTGGAGACCCAAAATATTAAAATTGAAATTAAAAATCTTAAAATTGAACAAAAAATTATGCCCCAAAACCCCAAAGATCAAACCCTTAACCGGCACTAAAAGTGAATCCTAAATCTTGAAAATTAATCCTCAAACCCAAAAAAGTGAACCCTAAATCTTCAAAATTAAATCCCGAAAAGTGAACCCCAAAGTGAATACTAAATCTAGAGAATTAAACTTCAAACCCAAAAAAGTGAACCCTAAATCTTGAAAATTAAACCCCAAAAAGTGAACCCCAAATTCTTAAAAGTGAACCCTAAATCATATGTTGTTGCCATCCATATTTGCATAATGCTGAAGATTGGGAGTTTGTACAGCTAGGAACAAAGATTGCTTGGGAGATCAAGACTTGGTGAGACGCGGAAGGAATGATAGGAATTCAAAGATGTAAAATGACAACATTAGCTTATACGGTGTACGCATCTTAAATGAGTTGCAGCTCAATTTCCGCTTTCTCTTATAGAATTTTTAATTTGATGTTAATTTTGTATTTCAAATATTGAACTCCGAAATCATAAACAACTTGTTCTTTGCTATAGTTTTAATTAATTAAATATACTCTAAAATGTTGTTCTTCGTAAGCTTTTGTAAAGGTATTTAAACCGATCAATACAAACCAAATCGAACCAAAGGTATCAGTAATGGTTTGGTTTGACTTAAAGATTCAATGGTTTGATTGGAGTAACTATTTTCCAAATCGATATATACATAGTATAGATTTAGGTTAGTAAATCTCTTGATAAACATGATCTCAACTACATTAAGGGTGTGTTTGAATAGATTATTTTAGAATTCAATTTGAGTTGTAACTCTATAAAATTGAAAAACATTAAATTCAATAAACAAAAACAATACTATTGTTTGGTTAGCATAATGAATTCATATTATATTAAAAAATAATGTTTGGATAATTATTATTTTTAATATTAAAAAATCAACATAATTAAATATATTCATATAAAATAAAGCACAACTAGTATCCATTATAAAAAAAAATACACAAAAAAATGAATTATAAAAAAAATAATTATTGTTAAGTCCTTCCTTAAATTTATCCTTTTTATATGTTCTATTAAAACCTGTACAAGGGAAATAAATAAAACATGCGAACCTATTGATTAATTTTACATGTTTTCGTATTTTTTTCAATGTCAATCCATATAAAATAAAGTGCAACTAGTAGTATCCATTATAAAGAAATTCATTCATATAGAGTAACTCACAATTAATAATCATTCTAAGACAATATATTATTTTACACAAACTGTTGCACAAATTGCACAAGGGTTTGTGTTGGTTTAAATTTTAAACCAAAAGAAATACAAAAACCAATAATTTCTTATACTTGCACAAATAGGTTGCCACGTAACAAGAAAGAAATTATCTTTCCACTTGTGACAACGATATACATCAATTATGGCAGCAAAATGGTTTACAGATATGGAAACATTCCTTAAATGGAGATGGGCATGGCTGAATAACTTAGCATACTTTTCGTTCACCAGTACTTATTAGGGTCCATATATGTTAAAGAGTTACTTGAGCCCAGTATTTTGAGGAAGAAGGTTTAATGTTTGGAAAGGTCTATCTATTGACTAACACCTTACTTAGATTATTTGGCTGATGGTAAGTTGTCAACCGATAAAATCTTGGTGAAAAAGATAAAGTATATGAGTGCTTATTTTTGCTTGATCGATGGAGATCTGTTCCGACGAACATCTTTGGGGCCTTTGGCGAAGTGTCTTATCCCATCGGAAGCATCATATGCTCTTCGGGAAGTACATAAGGGCATTTATGGGGACCATATGGGAGCTAAGTCTTTAGCATTCAAATTGATTCGACAAGGATATTATTGGCCGACGATGTTTCGGGAAGCAAAAGAGTTTGTGCAGAAGTGCCTGAAGTGTCAGTTGAATAGTTTTATTGTACATCGGCCACCCGAGGAATTGTCTTCAGTACTGTTCCATGTTCCCTTCGCAGTTTGGGGGGTCGATCTGGTAGGACCTATGCCGAAGGCCAAAGGTCAATTTTCTTACTTGATTGTGGGTATTGATTACATGATAAAATGGGCAGAAGCGAAGCCACTTTGATGGATCACCGAGCAGGATTGATTCACTTTCTTAAAGAAAATATTGCTTTTAGATTTGGGATCCCAATGGTTTTAGTATCCGATAACGGGTTGCAGTTTGTGGAAGCTGAATTCGAAAAATTTCTTTCTGATTTGGGGATACAGCATCGGAGAGTGTCAGTAGCCCATCCTCAAGCCAATGGGCAGGTTGAAGTGATGAATAGGACTTTACTAAATGAAATTAAAAGGAGGCTTGATGATGCTAAAGGAAGATGGCCTGACGAACTTCCTAGTGTTTTATGGCCTTATCGAATGACTCCTAAGTCGACGATAGGTGATTCTCCTTTTCGGTTGACGTATGGGACTGAAGCTTTGATTCCTATAGAGATTGGGTCTCCATGTTTTCGGGTGGTAAACTTTAATGAGTTATATAATGATCAAGGGTTTCGACTTAATCTTGATTTACTGGATGAGGTTTAGGATACGACAGTGATGAAATTAGCAGTTTATCAGCAGAATACAACAAGGCATATTACAACCGAAGGGTTAAACAGAGGCGTTTTGAGGTAGGGGATCTAGTTCTTCGGGAGGCTGAGACATCTACTCCTTTGAATACAGGTAAGTTGATGCCGAATTGGGAAGGGCCGTATGAAGTCATTGAAGTGGTGAAGCATGGAACGTACCAACTTCGAGATATGTCTGGTTCGAATTTAAAGAATTTTTGGCATGCAACTAGGTTAAGGAAGTATTTTCAGTAGTTCAGGAAGACTGTTTTAATTAATTTGTACTTAGTAGAAATTCTTTATTAGAGAAGTTTTTGCATACAATGGGGCATTAATAAAATACTAATTTTTCATTAATAATGAAGCGATTTACATTTTGTTACCAAAAAAATGGCGAGAATTAATTTTTGTCATCGAATGCGTCAGAGTCTGAGAAGATGGAAGGGTTCACGCTGGCTTTCATTGACTTTGTTATGGCCGATTGGAATCCTTGACTGAACCAATATATTATTTCTTTAAGCAGTTCCGGAGAGGATCGATATTCTTCGAGAATTTGGTGGCGAAGCTCGAGGGTCCCAAGACAGGCTTGGTCTCTCAGGATTTCGTTGGTTGTTTGTTGTCGTTTGATTTCGGAGGTTAAGTGATCGTTCTGTTTATTCAGCTCAATGATCTCCTTAGATTGTTGTTGAGCTTGCTTCACAGTTTTTCGAGTTTTCAAGTTGAACTCGAGTAAGCTCCTCCGTCTTCTTCTGTTGTACTTCAAAAATAATCTCAAACTGTTGTTAAAAGTTATCATTAGATGTTTGGAGGCTAGTGTTGTCTTTGGCCAGTTGTTTCTTCTCCTTTTTTATAGCTTTGTATTTAGCCTTGAATTTTTTTAATCTGGCGTCACTGTTATTCGGCTTTGTTTCCCGACCAAGAAGGCAGTTGAATGTCACCAGTGCCTGATAAATTAAAGTTATCAGAACAAAGCACATCAAAATACTTGAGATAATTTGAGAAATAGAGATCTTACTCGGCCTAGATGGATTGTGGTAGCTAGGATGAGTTCCCGATCAGAGTAATCGTGGAATGTTTCGTTGTCGGACGGGAAGTTGAAGCTATTATAAGCAGAGAAAGGGATTAGGAAGTTGGCGTTGTCTGGAAAGAAGTTTGGGAGTGTTCGGGATGTCTCAGGGATATCTGATGGTTGATTGGGAGGATGTCCGATTTGGAATGGGTCAATTTCAGAAATTGGCCGATTTGATTATTTGGGTTGTTCGGGAGTATGTTGTTCGGGGGGATGGTCTTCAGGAATTGGTTGTTGGGGTTGATCGAGAATTTTTTGGTTGGACTTTTATGGTGTGAGTTCGGGTGAGTCTGATTGCGATCTTGGTGAATGAAAGGCTTTCGGCTTTTTTGCTTTCTTATGTTTTTTAAGCTCAGAGTCTGACATTTTGAAAACACTCCGTTTTCTTAGTACTTCTGGACCTTTCCCTTTTAAAGCATCTGAGGAAGGGTTGGCCGATGATGATGTGGGGCTTTTCCTTTTGCTGAATCTTAAGGGTTGATCGAAAAGGATGAGGGTTGGTTTAAGGGAGTGGGATTCATGGTCTGGGGGGCAGACTTTGCGAAGGGTACAGTTTGCTCAGTTTCTCGTGTAGGGGTGGGGTTATTTAGAGTTGGTTTGGAAGAAAGGATTGAAATTTCTTCCGTGGTTGCCGAGGAGAAAGAAGCTCTTGATTTTCAGATTAAGGGTTCGACGGGTGGCTTAGATTCTTCCGACGAGGTCGGCGAAGGTATAAAAATGGGACCTTCTTGCGGTTGTCTTTAAGTGGTCGGGGGTTGACCGACTGGGTTCTCTTCCGAATTTCAAAGGAGTACTATTGTACAAGAGATAAAGAAAAGTTAGGCCGAATGATTAAATTAACATATATTAAGACAGGTCGGGTACTTACTTCCGTGGAGGAAAAGCCAGTCGGGATTGCTGAGGAGGTTGGTTAACCAAAGTGTGGTCGGCATCGTGGACAACGGTTTCTCAAGATCAATTTCTCGAACGTCCTCGATGTAATCAAAGCCTAAGAAGGTTATGCTTGGTTTTCCCTATGGTTGAAGAAGTCGGGTGTCGGTTGCTCGGAGAAAGAACCAGGATGAGTGTCATCCTTTGTTGCTTGAAATGGTTGTCATCCATACCTTTCGATTGACATATCGGGTTAGGACTTGAACCCTTTTTCTTTTGAGTTAATTAATTTGAATTAGTTTAAAAATAGATCCAGGGCTGGTTCGATGTTCTAGTCTCTACAATGGGCGATGAAGCAGATGAGGTGAATATAGGAGTTGGGGACTAATTGGGAAAACCCGATTCCCATAAACCCTAAGAATTTGGTTATGAAGGGATGGAAGGGGAATCGAATGTCGTGTTTCAGGGTCCGAGTGGGTACCCCTATCCAGCCTTTGTCAAGTTGCTAGTACATCTTTTCCTAAGATTCGGGGACCCGGAGCTCATACTGGAGTGGTATTTAATATTCATGGCGGATGAAGTTGAGTTGAGCAGGGGTGATGCTGGAAGGGGTGTTTGCTGCTGTAACGTCTTTGTATTTCAGTCAGATGGCATTCTCTTTCTCCATATCGAATGGAGGTGGAAGATTATCTGGGGCTTGGGAAAAAGATGCTTGACCTTGAGTAGCCATGACTTATGAGGGTTTGAAGAGATTTCTAAGGTTTTCTGTAAAGAGTTGAGGAGACAAAAAGAACTGTTGATTTGGAAAATGAGAGTAGGATGTGGGGGGAGACAATTTTGGGGGTTTTATTAAAGGGGTGGGGTGCACGAAGTTCAAAAGGCGGCGAAATTTGGGGGGATGTAAGGGAGTAATGATGACTGTGTGGCTGTAATGGGAACCAAGCGTTGTTTAGCAATGTTCGGTGTACGAGGGAACTTGTTTTTTTGAATTACTTTCCTATTTAAGGCTCTTAAAAGTAGGGAAAATGTTGGGATATAATTATTTGGGCCTGGGTATGGATCAACCCGTTTTGTTTATTGGGTTGGGTCGTGGCTTGGTATGTTTACTCTTATCCGAATTGGGTTAGGAGAGTTAAAATCCTTATTTGGGGGGGGGGGGGGGGATTTTGCTTCCTTATTTGGAGGGGAGAGGGAAGTCTATTTGTGGGTGAATCTATCAAGTCATTAACTAGCAAGATACACGAAGATTTGAAAAGGGACTCCTATTCCTAGTTATTTTTGGATGGTTACTCACTTATATATATGCGGTGCTGCATGGTGGCGTTGAAGGGACATTACCAACATTATTATCATTATTATTTCTTACTCACAGAATCATTATTTTTTAGCATATAGGCTCTTCATTATTCTTAAAGAAATATGTAATTACAACCATATTATTAGTGAATTCATCTATTTTCACATGGTTTTTTTTCAATTTAATTTTCACGTAAATTCATTGTGTTCTTACATTAATTTCTTTGGATTTATTTGTATTTTATGTCTATTTTATTCGTTATTTCGTGATTTAAAACAGGTAGTACAAAATTTAGTGTTAACATTAGTCATAAAACTTTGTACAGCTATTAAAAAACTCAATTACTCTTTTACTTCTTCTCATCTTCTTTCGCTAATTGGCTTTCCTCATCTTTAATCAATATTCATATTTTCTAGTAACTCAGTTGTCTCCTATACCGTAACTGTACGTGATGAGTAAAAAAGGGTTGGACGGTATCAACGTTTGCATTTTTATTTTCGCTTTCATCTCCGTCATTCTTTCATAGTGGCATGTTTGCTTTCTTCTTTCATCTAAATGTTTTTCCACTATTTTTCTTTATAAAAAACTACTCCATGGAGTATTCAAGTTTTATAAATTCTTATCAAAAAAGGAAACGAATTAACCCCCAAAATTATTCAAAGTATTTTCACCATTAATAAAATTAAAAATATAGATTTTGATATTTGCAATTAAAAACCTACAAAGCTACTCTCTCTGATTGTGAAAGAGAGAGTAAGACTGTAATGTCCTAGAATTTTCACGTCATTATTAATTTAATTTCTAACGAGTTAGTTTTACGAGGTTATTTAAATCTTTTTGTGTGATTAATTAATTATGTGATTAAATGATTATGTGATTAATTACTAGGGTTAATTAAAGAGGGTCACTAATGTGTTAATTAAATTAGTGAACAAACCCTAAAGTTTTAATATCAAAATAATTGTTAAGTTTTCTATTAATTAAATATTCAATTAAATTGAATATAATGAGTTAATTACATTTGGTAAATTAATTAATATAATTATTAATTAATATGAACAATGTGATATATTAATAATAATATTTATTAGTCCATTTAGTAATTTAACATTAATGTGCTAAAGTATTTAATTAATTAATCAATTCAATTATTATTTAATTATGGATTGGATGATTAATGTATAACAAAATTAATAACCAATCATTTGGGTTATATTAATTAGTCCAATGATAAATTAAATGGACTTGACTAAATAATAGTCTAAGTCATTTAATAGGAGTCCATTGGATATTAAATGAAGTCCAAAGTATAAGCTCACTTGGAATTAATTGTGTAACTTATTATTATTTTAAAGAAGGTAACATGTGGCAATCTCTTGGGACACAAATCCCTAAACCTGCCGTGGAATAGGAAGAGAGAGAATAGCTAATTGTGTGTATGGGTTGCTGGACAGTTAAGTCAGTATATAGTCTCAAATCAGAGGTGACCCGTCATGAGGTCCTTACTGTTAACTGCTAATCTAATATTTTATCTTTGCGTATGTGTATAATCTGTCGAGCTAAGTCGATGACCCTACTCTGCCGATTACAACTTAAAGTGATGATTTCTAGGTATGGCTGGGAGATGGGTTGGTAAAGCTTCCACCTAAACCTCAGTAACCAGCGGGTAATGATTTTCTATAAATAGAGACCATGTTTTCTCTTGGAAAAGCTTGCTGAGTTATTCAGTACTGATGCAAGAGAGTCTTTGTGAGCTCCGAAATATAGAAGGAGTGTAGTGAGAGAGAGATATAGCAAGGAAGCCATCGAGAAGTTGTGAGTAAAGTATCCAGTGGTGGTAACTGTGAAGTGGATGTCATCGGATTACATCACCTACTTCGGGAGAAAAAGAACAACAACAACTAGGAACCCATTTTGTTTCAACCCAGCTTTAAGCTATAAATAATTCTGTTTAATATCTTAAGGAAGTTAGTTATTGATCAATATTATATTAAAATAGATTGTTGTGGTTACTTTCGGTTGGGAGAAACCTGTTATAAAGAACCATGATGAGTCCAATATATATAAGTTGTATAATGGATATGAAGTAACCTATGTTCATTTCAACTTATTAAAGAAACAAATAGGTTCACCAAGTATTGATAAACTGTCTAAATGAATCAGAAGGGTTAATATGTTCACTATTGTGTTTAAAACTGAAATCTGTAAGCCTTTGGTTTTCGCAGTGTGGCATCGGCCAAGCCTTCGGCTATCGTAAAGTGGCCTCGGCCAAATCTTCGGCTATCATAGAATGGCCTCGGCCAAGCTCTCGGCTATCGTAGTGTAGCTTCGATCAGGTCTCGGTCATTGCATAGTGATCGTAGGGTTAGATCACTCCGATCGTAGAACTGTTGTTGTTCGTCGAATGGGTTATTGAGGCAAACCTTATGAGTCGTAGAGTAAGTCTGCTACGACAGACAGTATAAATCGTTGAGTGACGATTCACCCGACGATAAGAGAGCAGAAAGCTTTTGAATTTGGTTATCAATGACAATCCAACATAGATAAGTTTTATCATTTAATTAATTGTTATTTAATTAACCATTAAATAATAGGTAAACATAATTTGATGATATAAAACATAAAGTATTTATCAGAGTATTAATTAAGTATAGAAAATTATTTCAAAGTTTAATAAGTGTTTAACACTTAAGAAAATCTTAGTTAAATTCTTAAATCATCAACCTAAGTTTGATTAATTATCTAAAGGGTTAATGATAATATGTTGACTATGTGTGTTATGTGTTTGACTTCTGTGTTAGTTGAATGGTCTTAGTAAGTGTATCCATACCATTATACACAGTGTTAATTGTTAGACTAACTTTATAAATGTTAGATCTTTCCAATCAAGTTAATTAAAGCTAGACGTTAATTGTAGCTGAGCACACAGACAAGTTCCTTATCTCTAAACTCATTTCATTGAGCAAGTTATTTATTTAAGCTTGAACTGTAATTCCAAGCATGCTTTGAGTGGTTTAATTACTTTACAATTATTCCACATCGATGTTGTTGTTATTCGCACTTAGTGCACTTGATCTTGTACAGTCTTTGACTTGTACCTTATTTAATATTCTATTGTTTAAAGAACTGTTCAAAGTAGGTCTAAGCCATTGTTCGGCTAAACATTTATGCTAAAGATTTTTAAAGCTATTCAAATCATTGAAGATGCGGATTCTTAGACTATTATGAACACCCATTTATTATAGGGGAGTACCCTGTATTTAATATTAGGTACAAAATAAGGAAATTAAATGTTATGCATACACATATTGTACGAGAGACTGATCCCCTCAAGTACATATTTCTGGTAGTAACCATTTGGTCAACCAGCTATTGACTCCAGTGAAAATTTATAGTTCATAGTCTACTTGACTATCTTGATTCTAAAAGCAAATCATTATTCATGCTTATGTTATTCATATTGTTGAATTGTTTCAGTTATTTCCTTTCATTCATGATATATTGTCTTTTATTGTTATTTAAACTTGTTGAGCAAACTAGTTGCTCATCTTTGTTATATCATGAACCTTATTGCAGTGAAACCCGAGACTTCTGGGAAGAACAAGGGTAAGGGAAAGATGGAGTGATAGACTTCAGAATGCAGCATTTTAGTTAGCTAAATTACTTGTTTTGTAATGTAAACCCTAAGTACTTTATTAAGGGTATTTGTGTACTTTTGTGTAAGGTTACCGTATTTTGGGACTAGTAACACCTTTTGAATGAGCAATATATGTTTATTATTCCGCATTTAGTTATTATATGTTGTTTAGAGGTGGATGTTTGTATTGAATCGTGCTAACCGGATTCGGGTATCTGAGACCCGAATTTGGGGGCGCCACAAAGACGAGAAAAGAGAGGATAATAAGTGGGTTGTACGTACGGGTATGCATGAAAGGAGAGAGAAGGATCATTTAAAATTGTGAATTATTTATTAATAGGTAATTTGACAAAATTAGAATCAAATTCTCATAACATCAAGTATTTAGGAACAATAAAAATTACTCTAAAATGACAAATATGAAGGAATTGAGGCTTGTGGGAATAAGAATAACAAGGTCAGATATTTAGAAAGAGTTTACGTGTATGAAAACATCTAGTACGTATATCAAGATATAAATGTAAATTGAGATATTATTTCTATTTTTGAACTATTTGATAACAGTTTTTATAGATAGAAATAATTTTAAAAAAAGATTGTAAAAATTGATAATTACAAAATTTTATATGATAATATTAAATTACTTTATAAATTAGATGATGGAAATAGGTGATCAATTGATCATGTAATGGCATTATGGTCTATAACAATATTCATAGATTTTATATAATGTCATGATATTGATACACTATCTAGTTTTATAATCGTAGAGTTTAAGCATATAGTAAAGTACAGATATATAGTCGTGTTTTTAAAAAAAAGGATTAGAGTAGCTAGAGAGATCTCTTATTCCTCTCTGAATTTGTTTGAGAAGCCTTAATTTATAAATCATAATCTAGAAAGAAAATTAAACTTAAGAATTGAAATATTTCCATCGTCTTTGAAGACCCACTACTATTGATCGATCATATAGAGATATGGAGCATGACCTTACCAAAGTACCACCACCATAACTTAAATTGTAGAAGATAATTGATAAATATGACTATTGACAACTTCTTCTTTACAGATATGAATTTTATAGTGGGTTTATCCATTGATAACAACGATGGAGCTTTTAAGTTTCATTAATGGAGACTCCACCTCTTTTATCATATGCATGCTACTTTGAATTTGATATATGTACACCCTATATAGAGGGAGAGTTTTTGTATTACGTGACGGTGTGGGATGAAAGACACCACCAATGAAGAAGATTAAGCCGATTAGTTTTCTCTTCCTTTTTTCTTTTTTATTTTTTCATTCCTTGTTACTTTTTATTAATTATAATATAAAGAACAAAATAAATTTTAGCCACATTTTTTAGCAGTGTTAAAACAAAAAATTGAATAAAAGAGAGTGCAATAATAATAAAATCATAAGTGGCAATTTAGAGGTTTTTCAACCACAGGTGATGATGGAGAGCTATAACGTTAAAGCAACATCTAATAAATTACATTTTATTCTTTGCTTTTGCATTATTTAGTATATATATATATATATATATATATATATATATATATATATATCAGCAATGTTCAAAAGCTTACCCCACTAAATAGCTTACCTACTTAAAGCCTACCAAGTCAGCTGCATTAATTTCTCTCTCCTCCCAAATTTCACAAGAACGCTCCCAGCTGGCCATAGAACATTTCAGAAACCTTGTTCAATTTTTTTTCATTCCCTCTCCCAATTTGTGTCTCTCCAAACCTAGACCCTTAGTTTCTCTCTCCTCAAGGGCTGACGGGCTGACATTGTTGACCTAGATCAGAATAAAAAGAAGCTTAGATTGGCAATTTTAGCGACTCTGGTATGCTTATATGTGATTTCTGAGATTTTTACTTAATTTGTGATTTGTTACACGAGATTTGCTATTATTTTGATATGGGTTCCGTTTAATTTTATTTTATTTTTTTTTTTTGAATTGGCCGAATGGCGCGCCCCGCACCATATATGCTTAGTATATAGTGCGCCCCGCTCCATACATGCAGTGTTCCACTTGATGTAGTATATAGTCTCGCGCCAACGATGTACCTATTTTTAATAAACACATTTTTAATAAACCCTAAATAGTTCTACTGCCGCTACTTAGATTTCATGTGTATCCTATATGATATACACTTGTATATGTGTTGTACCCTATATAGAAAATTATACTTTAGGTCTGTCGGGTCTATTATAACTTTTGGACAACATGCTTGAATCGAGTAAATTTATGAGGAGGAAATGAAGGTATAAGGTCAACCGCAATTTCGTTGAAGGCTTTTAGGTTATTTTTGAAAAAAAAAAAATCTTACGACACAAACACAATAAAATGGTTGATTTATTAGTTTGATTTATGAATGTAGAGTAGAAGTTGGGGAAGAGAATGAATTGTGATTTATGATTAGTCCTTTTAGATGCATAAATAATATTGGTATGTACATATACTACTTGTTTCTAATTGGTATATATACTGCTTGTTTGCTATATGTCTTTGGCACTCTTTGGAGTTCATCATAGGCTCATACATTATTTTCAGGTTTATTAAAAATGGATGACATGGACCATGAAATAGGGAGTTATGGGGATAATCTAGAATTTGATTTTGAGAACATGTTCAGTTTCGATATAAAAATGGAGGGGGTGATTTGAGTACAAAGGGGTTGGATATGAACAATGATAAAATTGTTGTTTACTATCTCCAAGTAGATGATGAGTTTACGCCTAATCTAGGTCAACAATTTCAAACATTAGATGATGTTCACACATTTTACAATACATATGCAATGCATACTGGTTTTAGTGTGCGAAAGTTTACTGAGAAGAAAAGGATGGGAAGCGCTGAGATTTGTAGGAAGAAGTATGTGTGTTATAAGCAAGGAAAGGGCAAACTATTAGCTAATGTGGACGTAAAAAGAAAACGTGGATCTAGAAAAGAAGGTTGTAGTGCAATAATTGTAGTTGTAAATATATTTGAGGAGGGTCATTGTCACCCATTGTCAACCCCACATAAGAGGCATCTTTTACCATCACACCGTAATGTTTCATCTGCCCAAAAAAGTTTAAGTCAACAACTTGACATGGTGAATATACCACAATGCCAACAATATAAATTTCTTGCAGTGCAGGCGGGAGAGTTTGAAAATATTGGTTGCACGCAACGAGATTTATATAACTTTCAAAGAGACAAGCGCAATGAGATGAAAAGACATGATGGTGATATGTTGAATGAGTACTTGAAGTTAGAACAACAAAAGAATCCTTCATTCACTTTCACAATTGACACAGACAATGAAAAAAGGATTACTCGTTGTTTTTGGGCCGATGCAACTTCTAGACGGGCGTATACATTTTATGGTGATGTTCTCATATTTAATACCACATACAATACTAATTGTTAAGGAATGATATTTGCACTACTATTGGGGGTTAATAACCATGGTCAAACTATTGTATTTGCTTGTGCTTTCTTAAGTGATGAAACCATAGATTCTTTTGTTTGGCTTTTCAAGTGTTTTTTAGAAGCAATGCCGGGTGATGCACTTAATATGATTATCACCGATTAGGATCCGGTGATGACAAATGTCATTTCACATATTCTTCCTAATACACTGCATAAGTATTGTAGTTGGCATATTTTAACCAAATTTTTAGAGAAAATTGACTAAGTAAAATTCAGTCCTTATTATAAAGAGTTTTCAGAATGCATTTGGAATTCAGAGACTGTGGAAGAGTTTGACTCCACTTGGGTGGAGCTTATGGAGAAAAGTGGGTTGACTGATAATAAATGGCTACAATCAATGTATGACATCCGTTCTAAGTGGGTACCCGCACATGTGAATCATGTTTTCTCAGCCGACATGTCAAGTAGCCAACAAGCAAAGAGTTCTCATTCATTTTTTAAAAGATTTGTTTCTAAAAGAAATTCTTTATTGGATTTTGTGATTCAGTTTGGTCGGGGCCTTCAACATCAACGACATGTAGAGTTGGTTTCGGATAACAAAGATTTGATTGAGAGGCCGAAAATGAAAATTGCCCATGACTTCTTATTTCAAATGGTTGACATTTATACACACTCTATATATTATAAATTTGAAAATGAGTTATGTGAGAGCTTAAATTATAGGTTTGAACTTATGAGGAACGATGTCAACTACCATGTCTACGAGATTTACTGAAGGAATGTCAACAAGTTTAAAGTAAGAGAAATTCATTATGACAAATCTTTGGATTATGTAACATGCACTTGTCAAAAGTTTGAGAGTTCGGGCATCCTATGTCGGCATGTGATAGCTTACTTGAATAAATATCATGATCTTGACAAATTGCCTACAAAATACATTTTGAAGAGGTGGACGAGGTGGACAAAGATGGCAAAATCAAGTAGTGTAATTGATGATAATGGTGTAGTGATAAAAGATGACAAACCATACTTACTCTAGCGGAGTCAATTTATTCAACATTCATTAGATTTAATTGATAGGGCTCTTACAAATGAAGAAGCCACAAATGTTTTAAAAGAATGTTTAGGTAATGTGGATAAAAATATCAATCAAATTATTGGGAAGTATGATTCCAAAAGAACCAATGAAATGGATTGTGGTGGAAATAGTGTAACCAAGTCGGTCAACAAGACTTGTACCAATGAACATAGTTACATTGAGCCTAACCAAGTGCGATCAAAATAGTGTGGCAAAAGGCTCAAAGGTGGCAAAGAAAGGGCTTTAGGGAAAACAAAAAACCCCAACGGTAGACGTTGTCATGGATGTGGCAAAGTTGGTGTGACGCACGATAAAAGAAATTGTCCGGTGCTTAATAATCGGTAAACAAGTTTACGTATTTTGACTTTGATAATTGTTTAAAATTGACGTTGGTATTTGCTTAAAATTGACTTTGTTATTAGTTAAATTTGACTTAGTTATTTCTATAAATGTAGAAATGGAACATCAAATGATCCAAGTCCAAATGTTGACAGTGATTCACCCACAGGTGCAACACTAAACTGCTATAACAACACTTGTGTATCTAGATTTTTGGACTAATATGTATTTTTTTCAGAATGGTCTTCAGAAATGGTGTAATCATGAGGGTGACTTAGGATGCTCATAATAGGCATTTGTCTCTATTAAGGCATGAATTGTATATCTGCTGACATTACTCATTCTTTACAATATTGAATCATTGTGTTTGTTTCACTTTCCATTTCTGTAATAGTTCTTACATGATGTAATTTATAATGCAGGTTGTATAATGCATAAGCTTAAGTTGGAGTTATGATCGAAGCATATTGTTCCGTGGATACACAAACGGTGTTATCATGGTTTGGGGCATTGGGCGTAACCAAATCAAATTCGTTGTAGTACTTATTTTCAATTCAAAAAGGGTCCAGTTGAAAGGATATTATATTTTAGTATTTGTTTGTAAACCTCTCGACTGTTATTTATATGTCTTAGTAGAATCACGCTAGTCATTTATCATTTGTCTCCAATTCACTTAATGTTAGCATATGATTCATGTCATGTTGGTTTCACTATTAGCGTATGGCTTATTTTCTCCTATAAGAACAAATTCAACATGGGCTCATAAAAATAACAAATTCAAACCTTGTAATATATAGGCAATTAGTAGTCCATGAGTGGATGATATAAGGGAGATTTAAAATAATTGACGTATGCCAAAGCTATTCAATCACGCAAGGTTAACATGCACAAGGAACAGAAGTAAACTTTTATGTCCAAGCACACTGTATGTTTGGCGCGGGCCGCGCCAACATAGGCTCAATATAAGCGCTGGGCGCGCTAAGGCATTAAACACATTGCTTGTGTTGCGCGGGGCGCGCCAACATAGTTACATAGATGGAGCGGGGGGCGCCGACACATCAAATGGAACACTACATGTTTAGTGCGGGGCACGCCAACATAGGTTCGTTATATGCGCGGGGTGCGCCGACACATCAAATGGAACACTGCATGTTTGGCACGGGGCGCGCCAACATAAGTTTGTTATAGGGGCGGGGCGCGCCTAGGCATTATTCGACACACTGCTGGTGTTGCGCGGGGCGCGCTATATACTAAGAACAGTTGGCGCGGGCCGTGCTAGTCGGCCAAATCAGATAAAAAAAAATTTAATGACCAATCACTTGCCTCTTTCACTCACACTTCCATCCTTCAACAAAAAACCTAGCCTCCTCTGCCACCATCCCTTCGACTTTCAGCAGCCAACTCAAAAAGAATCTTATAAACCATGAACGTAAGGATTGCTACCATCATAGATGGAGCGGGGAAGCTCTCCTCATTAACGGGTTATGAATGAACGACTCAAATCTTGTGGGTATCAATTGTGGCGGTAAGATTCGTTCACAAGTGTAGTTTCTTTGTTGCGTGAGTTTGAATTTCAATAAAATTTGGGCATTAAGGTGCATTTTGGTTGGTCATTATTGTATTATCATATGTGAAGTGCCCAATTGAGTTTGTGTTGGCTCAATTGGGGTTTGGGATTTACTTTTAGCAGACCATTTTGACTGATGCAGAGAACCATTAAGGGTTACCTACCAAGTGTTTGATATTTTGTCGAAGCAATTTTTTTTGTTATAGTGTGTCATACCATACCTAACCTAACTGTCCAAAATGGCTCCTAAGAGGCAACGAGGTGAAAGTTCACGCTCCCGACCAACTGTTGATCAAACGAGGTTTGTTAGTACCGAGGCGGAGGAACGTTTCATAGGATATTGGAGAAGAAGACATTCGTGTTGGAACGAGGTCTTGTAATGATCGAGAAAATTACGAACCCAATTTTTTTTATTTAATTATATCCATAAGAAAATATGAGGTATGAAGTATGGGTGTATGTGTTAAGTTGTATGATGAGAGGTATTAAATTAGTTAATTAAATTAATTAACTAAAGAAGGAAAAAGATTGCCAGAGAAGTTTATGTGATGAAATCACAAAGCTTGAATGTTGGCCTTGTATAGCAATTAAGAAGTTTTATAATGAACAAGTTAATTACTTATATAAATAATGAGAAACAAAAAGTAAGTAAATTATTAAAGATAACCCCAATGTGGGAATAATTGTTTGTGTATGGTTAACTATATTATAAACTCAATTTGATGATAAGTTAGTGAATGAATTAATTTAATCAAGTCCAATGTACTTGTAATAATATGTGTTAGGGTTTTATTAAAACAAACCCAAGAATTTGTAAGTGATAGTGTTATGTAAGCTAATTTAATTAAGGAATCCAATGGACTTATAAATAGTAAATCTAATTGGATTATATTTTAAATCCAAATGAGTTGTTAAACTAGGTCAATTAAGTTTACCTAGTAGTTTATGCAATTAATTTAATTACTAGTTCATGTAATTTATTAAATAAGTCCAATGCTTATTTTAATTAAAAGTAGCATAGTTATGTAAATGCTAACCCAATGTGTGATATAAATTGAGCCCAAATAATTTAATTGAATGAACCCAATAAAATTTAATTCTAAGATCCAAGGTGGAGCCCAATAAGCTTGTATAGGTGAATATGTATACATATATTGGTGTATATATAAATATGGATACTTATATAAATTATATAAGACTTAAAAATAAAGTCAAATTGGAGAAATAAATGGTCAATCCTGAATTTTGGGGCCCACATGGATATAAAGCTAGCTTGTTGGATGATTTTGGAGTGTATATTGGTTCAAGCAACCCCCAACCACCCTAGTCAATCAAAGGGTCAATCCAAAAGTCTATCAAGTGGTCATTCCATGCATAGTAAGAAAGATTAGAGCCTTAATTGACAAAGTGTTGGTTGATTAAGAACTTAATTGGGAGAGTCCTAGACTTCTATAAATAAGAAGGAACAAAGACTTGTTTAGGTTGTTTGTTCATTTGCTAAGTTATAGAGAGAGAAGCTCTAGAGAGAAGTTAGAGCTTTTGTGAGATAATACTTGAGAGATGCTAGTGTGCTACTCATTTTGGGGAAGAGAAGAAGAAGAGGAGTTCTACCTTAGCAAGAAGAAGAGCTCCATTAAAGGTTCAAAAGTGTTTTATCTCTTCCTTAGTTCATTTTTGTGGTTTAAATATGTTTTGTATGGTCAAAATATATTTTTAACCGATCAAAACTCGTTTTGACGATCTAGAAGTATTTAACTATGTAATATATGTATATTCAAAGTTCTATGTGTTTATATCATGTTTTGGTATGTGTGAAATGCATAATATTAGAAGAAATGTCTATATGGATATTTACCGGTAAAACCTTAGGTAGCTATGTGCTATTTAATGTTGTAGTTTGAAATATACAAGTTGGAAAATTAATTTCTATGGCTATAAAGTTAGATCTATGAGTTTTAAAGAAAAACCCAACTTGAAGTTTTCAAAAATATTGAATAACAAAGAAGTTATAGCTTTTACCGCAAAAGATGTTGTTTTTAAACCCTAGATGGTTCGATCCGTAAATTTCGTGTAAAACATTTTCAAAAAGACGATCGAACCATGGAATATTGTAAATCAAGAGGTTAGGAACACAACAACACTAAGTTGGTGTTATTTGGATGTGTAGAGTTTATTTTATTCAAGTTTGAACCATTAAAACCAAGGATTTGTGAAGTTAGTTTTCACTTTGACCTTGTGAGCGATTTTAAGCTTAGATCCGTTTGGAATTTGAATTTGTGATCTAAAGAGAAGTTGTAGATATTGAAATTGTACACAATTTAGACTCAAGAATCACTCAAAAATAGTTCCATATGAAAAAGTTATGACAGTTTTAGTAAAGGAGGTCCGGATAGCCAAAATGAGCGCCGCCAGCGCTCGGACCTTCTGTTTTGAGCGCCGACAGCTCTCAAATAACACTATGACCAGCGCCGCCAGCACTGGTACAAATTTAAAAAGTCCAAATTTTGATATTTTAAAGTTTTATCAAGTCGGAACTCCGGTTTAACTTATCGGTTAATGAAAAGTCTAAACGAAACACCGTTAGGGACTCAAAACCTAAGATAAACATGTAAAATGAATGTGTTTGACTATTAAACCAATATATATTAGTAACTAATTGGTAGCCAAATGTTTAAAATAAAGAATAAGGTTAACACAATTAAAAAGTTAACTATTAGTATTGTTAGAAGATTATTAAAATATTATTAAATGATCAATAATATTAGTATATGATTAAAAGTTATTAAATGATGAATAACATTAATAAATGATTAAAATATTATTAAATGGTTAATAATATTAATAAGTGATTAAAATATTATTAAATGGTTAATAATATTAATAAGTGATTAATAAATGATTAAAATATTATTAAATGGTTAATAATATTAATAAGTGATTAAAATATTATTAAATGGTTAATAATATTAATAAGTGATTAAAATATTATTAAATGATTAATAATATTAATAAATGATTAAAATATTATTAAATTGTTAATAATATTAATAAGTGAGTAAAATATTATTAAATGGTTAATAATATTAATATGTAATTAAAATATTATTAAATAATTAATAATATTAATAAATAATTAAAATATTATTAAATGGTTAATAATATTAGTAAGTGAATAGAATATTATTAAATGATTAATAATATCAACAAATGATAAAGAATATTATTAAATGATTAATAATATTATTAAAAGAGTAAAATATTATTAAATTGTTAATAATATTTATAAACGACTAAAATATTATTTGATAAATAATATTATTGGAAAGAGTGTAAGACATTATTAAATTATTAATAATGTTAATATGTGATTGAGATATTATTATATAATTATAATATGAATGAGGAAATAGAATATTATTAAATGGTTAATAATATTAATGAGAGAAGAAAATAGTATTAAATGATATTATTTTGAGAGTAAAATATTATTAATTAGATAATAATATTTATAAGTTATTGAAGATATTATTTGATAAATAATATTATTTGAAGAGTTAGACATTATTAATAATGTTAATATATGATTGAAATATTATTAAATGATTAATAATATTAACTAAGGATAATGATATTATTAAAGGATTAATAATATTATTGAGAGGATAAAATATTATTAAATGGTTAATAATATTTATAAATGATTAAGATATTATTTGATAATTAATATCATTGGGGATAGTGTAAAATATTATTTAATTATTAATAATGTTAGTAAGTGTTTGAGATAATAAAGAGATTAAGAGGATTATTAGATGGTTAATAATATTGAGGAGCTAAGTGATTTATTATTAAAATAATAAATGGTTAAAATATTATTATACGATTAATAATATTATATGTGGTAATTATATATTATCAAATGAGATAATATTATAAAGTAATGAAGTGAGGGTTATGTGAGTTAAAATATTATCAAGGGATTGATAATAGTATTAAGAGTTAAGGTTATGATTAAGTGATAGATGATTTATGACATATATGTTAAGGTTATTAATGTTAAATAAATCTAAATGTGTTATACTAATTGGAGGATCAATGTTATTTGAATATTAAGTCACCCAAAGAAAATATTTTTAAGTTGAATAGCGGTAGTCAGCAGAACATGCAAGTTCTTCTTAACTCTAACTTGTATTTATTGTTGCAAGTTTCCTTCAACTTTATGTACATTGAGCTATTCAAATTATTGTTGAGCAAATTCTACACTCGTAGTTATTTGACAGAACTTAAAGTGGATTAATTATCTAAAATTATTTCACCTCATTATTGGTTATTGTATTCGCACATAGTGTCTTTGCAAATGTTATAGTTCAGTAATTTACGAACTGTTTAAGAATGTCTAAGCTAATTGTTTCGGCTAGACAAATGCATGTTTAAATTCATCTAATTGAATATTATGAAAGCTTATCCAAACCATTGGCTGGTGCGGATTCTTACAGTAAGACTGAGAAAGAACAACCCTAGTTAAAGGGGATTTTTATGTCGGGAAGCCGAATGCGCACAAGAAATCTAAATGTTATGCATATACATAGGACATGAGAGAACTGATCCCCTCGAGTGTCCCGTTATTTTTAGCAAGGTGTCAGACATTGTATGTCTGTTCTACCTTAGTAACAGTTCATGGTCCTTTGAGACCACTGAGCAGTAATGAGTCAATCTATTCTTTTATTGAACATTGATTCTTGTTATTTCACAATTGTTATTTATTGTTGAAACTTTCGAAGATAAATCTTTTTCATTCATGATATATCATTTCTTGTTTATTTAAACTTGCTGGGCAAAGTAGTTGCTCACCCTTGCTATATCATGAACTATTTTTCAGTTAAGCCGAGTGATCTAAGGAGTACCACGGCAAAGGAAAGATGAACGAGTAGACGTAATTAGTCGTATTATATGTGTAAACCTTTTTTATAAGGTAATGATGATGTATTAAGGTTAGTGGAACCTGTAATTGAAGGTACGATTTGTAATGAAATTATGTATGTTTTCCGTGAGTGTTAAGTGATGAATAGTGAGCACCGAACCCGAGGTTCAAGGGACCCGGATTTGGGGGCGTCACAGGTCTTCTACCCGATCCTTAGTTGGATGGTGAAATGGCGGCCATGATCACGGAACGGAATTAAGGCAAGTTCGTCGCGCAGCTCGAGCCTGCCGTAATCTCTATTGTGAAGGAATTTTATGCCAATGTCATTAACCAAGTCAATTATGTGGTACAAGTAAGGGGTCAGCCTGTGCGGTTTGATAGTGTTGCCATAAACGAATATTACAATACACCTACCGATAGGGGTGTCCATCGGTAAAAAACCGAACCGGTATCGAAAAAACCGAACCGAAATTACCGCTAAAACACGAACCGAAAACCAAACCGAATTATCGGTTTCGGTACCGGTTCGGAACAAATTCGGTTCGGTTTTTTCGGTTCGGTTTTCGGTTTTTACCGATTAGCAATATATATAATAATTATTAATTATATATATTATTATATATATAATAATATATATAATTATTATTAATTATATAATAATTAATATAAATTTATTATTAAATTACGTAATTCGGTTTTTTCGGTATACCGAATAGAACCGAAATGCAAAATTACCCGTACCGCTACCGATACCGAAAAATATAAAAAACCGAAAAAACCGAAACCGAAAAAACCGGTACCGAAAAAAACCGGTACCGAAAAAATCGATACCGATCGGTTCGATAAAAAACCGAAAAAACCAAAAATTTTGAACACCCCTACCTACCGATGGTCACGCCTACTAATATGAAGACTACAATTGTAATTTGGATGTTGTCATTCAAAGTTTATGCAAACCAGGAACCACTTGGACGTTAAAGGCGAATTCCGATGAAAAAGTGAGTTTCCCGCATGCAGCTCTAAGCCGTTATAGAAAGGCATGGTACGCGTTTATATGTGCCAACTTGGCATCAAAACGACGTTACCAAGGAGCGTGCATTCCTTTTGCATGGAATTGTGCGACAAGCCGTTGGGGTATACAATATTTATGGAGTGAATATTGGAGGGATCATCCAACAGTCGATCGAGAAGTTTCTATGAGGGAGTACAACTACTGGCTTACCTCATGGTTCATTAATTACTCAGTTATGTCGACGTGCAGGGGTGTAGTGGAGTTCTTCAGAGTTAGTTTAGCAACCCATGGCTGTCATTGATCACTTCACCATTGATAAGTACAAAGCTTGGGATGGTGCTATTTCACACTCTCGTGGATAGGGGTATATCCTTATACCACCACCCTAACAAGCGGAGGAAGAACCGCTTAATGTCGAACCAGCGATCGAAGTTCAGTTTGGTAAAATTCTACGCACGCTACAGAGGCGAATGGATAGGCAAAACATGCGACTTGTTCAACGCCAAGAGACAATGCACACTTATATTGTTGGCGCTTTCACAACTATGACCACTGAGAATTAAGTCCAGTTACCAGACCCACCTACCTTACCTGCATATCCTCCGACCGACATCGATGACGAAGAGGATATAAGTAATAAGGGTATTAGGCCAGCTATAAAAAAGATAAGATGTACCCTAATTACATGATGCTGACTGCGTAAGAGAACAACTTGGGAAGATCAAAGGCTGAAGAAAGATAGAGCTAGAGGAGCTAATAAATAGTTTCTCCTTTTCCCTTTTCTGTTATTCTTCTTTGTAAACCTGACGATGATATAAGCTTTTGATGTCTTTTATTTTAATTTCTAGCATGATCTAATTTGTTATTTAGGATTGCAACAACTCTAATACTAGCATGAATTGAGTTATTAACAATGTTTTCAGTTATTCATCTTTTATGGATTATTTATCATATTCTATTATAGTTGCTTGATTGTTTGGCCAACAATTAGTTAACCGTGTGCACTAGCACGATAATATCATTATATAAAACGATCAACAACCACCTCCATTACATTCAACAATTTCATTACAAAGAAAAAAAAAACTCTACATCAAAGGAAAAACAAACAGCCAGTACACAAATATTTTTTTCACTCTTTCATTTTTTAATTTCATCTCCTCAATTTTTGCCACCAACTCTTGGTTTTTATTTTCTACAATAGTTTTGCTATTTTTGGCATTCACAATACTAATCGTCAAGTCGTCAATTGATGTTTGCTGCTCATTAACCTTCTTTTTCAAAACTTCGACTTCAGACTTCAAATCATTGTTTTCCCGATAATATTGAGCAATTCTTGAACGCGGTGACAGTGCTGGATCAATCCATTCAAATGAGTCACATGGTTTTGTTTTATAATTTGTACAACCAACAAATCGTCTCCTGAGATTTATTTTGGTCCACGAAACCTTTATAGGTGAAGGAACTCCACATTTGCAATTGCGGGATGAGCTCCCTGAAGAATTTGTGCTCATGACAGCTTGAGAAAGACAAGAAGATCAGACAATGTTTCTGTACATAATATTACTGATAAATGAAATTAAGCAGGTAATCACACAACAGAGATGAAGACAAAACAAAGACATATATTAGACACATACAGATGAATTCCAAAGAGTGCCAAAGACATATAGCAAACAAGCAGTATATGTACCAATTACGAAACAAGTAGTATATGTACGTACCAATATTATTTATGCATCTAAAAGGACTAATCATAAATCACAATTCATTCTCTTCCCCAAATTCTACTCTACATTCATAAATCAAACTAATAAATCAACCATTTTATTGTGTTTGTGTCGTAAGATTTTTTTTGTTTAAAAAATAACCTAAAAGCCTTCAGCGAAATTGTGGTTAACCTTATACCTTCATTTCCTCCTCATAAATTTACTCGATTCAAGCATGTTGTCCAAAAGTTATAACAGACCCGACAGACCTAAAGTACAATTTTCTATATAGGGTACAACACATATACGAGTGTATATCATATAGGATACATAGGAAATCTAAGTAGAGGCAGTAGAACTATTTAGGGTTTATTAAAAATGTGTTTATTAAAAATAGGTACATCGTTGGCGTGGGACTATATACTACATCAAGTGGAACACTGCATGTATGGAGCGGGGCGCACTATATGTTAAGCATATATGGTGCGGGGCGCGCCATTCGGCCAATTCAGAAAAATAAAAATAAAAAATTAAATGGAACCCATGTCAAAATAATAGCAAATCTCGTGTAACAAATCATAAATTAAGTAAAAATCTCAGAAATCACATATAAGCATACCAGAGTCGCTGAAATTGCCGATCTGAGCTTCTTTTTATTTCAATCTAGGTCAACAATGTTTCTGAAACTATGGGTCTAGGTTTGGAGAGACACAAATTGGGAGAAGGAATGAAAAAAAATTGAACAAGGTTTCTGAAATGTTCTCTGGCCAAGTAGGAGTGTTCTTGTGAAATTTGGGAGGAGAGAGAAATTAATGCAGCTGACTTGGTAGGCTTTAAATAGGTAAGCTATTTAGTGGGGTAAGCTTTTGAACATTGCTGATATATATATATATATATATATATATATATATATAGTATGAATCAAGAACATATCCTCTTAAATACCAAGTATATCTCTCTTAGCGACAGATTAGACAACGATTTGATCCGCTACATGTTTTAGCCACACTTTTTAGCAATGTTAAAACAAAACTAAAATTGAATAAAAGAGAGCGTGCAATAACAATGAAATCATAAAGTGGCAATTTAGAGGGTTTTCAACCGCAGGTGATGGAATGCTATAACGTTAAAGTTAAAGCAATATCTGATAAATTATATTTTGCATTATCTAATATATATATATTACTACATCCCGGAATGAAGTCAACTAAAAGTAGCGATATAATTATCAAATTAAAATTAGAAAAATAAATTAGCACAATATAACAATAAATATAGAATACAGAAGAAGTAATCATTATGAAAAAAATATTTTTAATTAGAAACATAATATACAAATTTTTATGTTTAGTTCAAAATTTATCTTATATATTGTATATCAAAGAGATTTCTAACTAATGTAAAAATAATCAAATATTTTAAATATATTATTAATTAAAGTATACTCATTTTATTTTAAAATTAGAGATATATGTGTTTGTGATATGTAATTTTTATATATAAATATGTTTGTAGTATTTAATCGATAGTATTTTATTTTTTTACATAGAATGGTATACTAATACTTGTATGCATACTCTGATTTGTTAGAGGAAAAAAAATCACTAAAAGCAACAAAAATAGTGATATATTATCAAATTATAATTAAAAATATATTAAACTTACAAAATATATGTTGTACTTACTGGATATTTAGTAATGTATGTTATGGAGGGATGATATATATGTTTGTGTTTGTGTGTTAATATTCGATTTTAAGGATGTAATTATATAATTTTACTATAATAATAAGTGTTCAATGCAAAATAACATGCGCACATATATAATAATTCAACAAAATAATTTAATTGACTCAACTAAGATTCACTCAGTTATTTTTTATTCTTTATTCGATTTCAAAAAAATTTCATCTATATTTTTTCAATTATAATTATTTACTTATCTATATTTTTTATTCTCATATATTTTTTTTAATACAATAACATTATTTAAAATTCATATTCTTATTATGGACACTATTTAGTTATATAATAATTTTTTACTATTAAATTATATAAGTGCAACTATTTGAGTTTTATAAAATTTTACTATTACATAAATAAATGAATCATTTATTTAAAGAAGAATACTATTATTTAAATAGATAAATTATTATTGTTGAACTTCTAAATTTTATTTAACTTTTTATTAATAATTAATTATATATTATTAATTAAATAATATATATTTCTTAAAAATATAATTTTTATAAAAAGTATTTATATACAATATCAATTCATTATTAATATAATCAATATATTATTATAATACGATGATGATACAAGAAAAAAATATAATAATCATATAACAAAATCTAGTTTTATTCTAAAGTGATATTCGATTTTAAGTCGTGAAAAACAAAGCGAGGGTGAAAAGTAGTCCAATTGCCAGCGTCTAATGAACGCATCGTCTTCAACAGTCCAACAGTGAGAACAGTTCAACAGTGGGAAAGGTTTCAGCTAATTCCCAAAACCCTAGCCCCCCCCCCCCCCCCCCCCCCCAAATCTCTCCATCTAATTCCCTCCTTTCTCTATCAGATTCCACTTCTCTCCGGATCATGGACGATGTATGCGAAGGAAAGGACTTCTCATTTCCAAACCAAGAAGAGAAAATCCTGGACTGGTGGAGCCAAATCAACGCCTTTGAAACCCAGCTCGAACGAACCACGCACCTTCCCGAATACATCTTCTACGACGGGCCGCCCTTCGCCACCGGGCTACCCCATTACGGCCACATACTGGCTGGCACAATCAAGGACATCGTGACCCGGTACCAGACAATGACGGGTCACCACGTCACGCGCCGCTTCGGGTGGGACTGCCACGGGTTGCCGGTGGAGCATGAGATTGATATCAAATTGGGGATTAAGACTAGAGAGGATGTGCTGAAAATGGGAATTGGGAATTACAATGAGGAGTGCAGGAGTATTGTGACTAGGTATGTGGGGGAGTGGGAGAAAGTTATTACCAGAACTGGGAGGTGGATTGATTTTAAGAATGATTATAAGACCATGGACTTGAAGTTTATGGAAAGTGTTTGGTGGGTTTTCTCTCAGTTGCATAAGAAGGGACTTGTTTATAGAGGTTTCAAGGTCTGTGTTTTATTTTTATTTTTAATTTATACACGTCCAAATAATTGTTCTTAATTGGGAAGTTTTAAATTTTCTTTGTTGTCTATGCCTATTTTGTGGTTTTTCTGAACGAATTTGTTAAATATTAGATGAGTTATTATTTTAATCTGAATTGGTTAACTGTAGGTCTATGCACTTTTGATTCCTCGAAATAGATATTGAAATGTTTTTGAAACTAATGCTGCTATATGGAAATGATTTAATTCTTCTGATTTATAAATTAGGTCTTTGCATAGTTTGTGGAATTAGTGTTATCTTCTACAGTTTCATTCATGGAAATATCTGAAGAGTTAGAGGTTCTTAAATTTAAATTGAAATTGAAATTATATGATGTGATGGGTTAAGATGGATATATTGTTAGCATGTTATGATTGATGTTAGTTTTGTTGCAGGTTATGCCTTATAGCACTGGCTGCAAAACTCCACTGTCCAACTTCGAAGCTAATTCAAATTATAAGGTTTGTAGAGGAAAATGTCTTACATGCTTGCTCAACTACTTGTACTACTATAACTTAAAGTTATAGTTGAAATTTGTATTTACAAAACGTTGTAATTGCTGTTAATTACTGTAGTTGGTGCTGAAATTTAATCCCTTTTGAGTTTTGTGATAATAACAAACAAGCAGAAAGAATGATCTTGTTAAAATTATTCTTTTCTATAATTTGTGGGAAAAGTTCTTGTTTGTAGATGGATAGAAAATATGATCTTGTATACTTTATGGGTGCTTGGTCTGCCCCTTACTTTTCACTTTCCAGACTATCATATTGTCAAAACTGGTAATTACTTTTTAACTTTTTCATTACTATATTTCTTCTTTTGTTTATAATTTCGGTGTCTATAAATTGTAGTTTTTACTTTTTCACATTCCCTATGATGTACAGGAAGTACCTGATCCTGAGATAATGGTGTCTTTCCCAGTTGTTGACGATTCAGATGGTGCATCATTTGTGGCATGGACAACTACTCCATGGACTCTTCCTAGTAATCTCGCCCTTTGTGTAAATGCTAATTTTGTATATCTGAAGGTAAGTCTACACCAATTGTTCTTAGCAAGACAATTGGATGAATCAAACACATAGCATATCAACTCAAAATTGTTGGTGTTACTGATTTTATTTGGTGCATTCTAATAGTAATATCAATAATTGCTGTAAAAAAACACAGGTTCGCAACAAGTTCAATGATAAAATCTACATCATTGCTGAGACTCGATTATCAGAGCTTCCTATTGAGAAGGCCAAAAAAGGATTACCTAATAGAGCTGTCAATGACCCCAAAAATTCAGATTCAAAGACTAAAGGATCCTCTGGTGGAAAAACTAAGAGCATGACTGATACTTATGAAGTTTTGGATAAATTTTCAGGGGCTTCACTTGTTGGATCAAAGTAAGCACTTCAAGTTATCAGGTTTCTGAACTCTATGGGTTTTCTATGAGCTTTATCACCAATCACCATCTACTTGATGACTGTTTTTAGGTGGCACCTATTCTTTTAATTAGACTAGCTTTTATGAGCATATTTTGTTGTCTATAATGGAGTAAAATTGACGGACTTTTTACTGCAGGTATGTACCGTTGTTTGATTACTTTAAAGACTTCTCCGATGTGGCATTCAAAGTTGTTGCAGATGATTATGTAACTTCTGATAGTGGAAGTGGAATCGTTCACTGTGCTCCTGCATTTGGCGAAGATGATTATCGTGTTTGTGTTGATAATGAAATAATTACTAAGGTGCACAAAAATTGCTACTATTTCAGCATAAGCCTTTTCAGAGGATTTTTGTTTGCCTTTCATTCTCAACTAATTTCATATTAACTTTATAATTAAAACATCCATTATGACACCAGAAATTATAACATAGTATTTAAATAAATTTCTGTGTCTTCAAATAGATTTGAAAGTTTATATTTTGAATCTCTGGGGATTCTATGAGGTATAAAAGCTAGGGCTTACTCCTAAACTTATTGAAATTTGGAGTCTGAGTGTCAACCCTACTGGTAACTATGAATTTACCTCCTGATCAAGCTTGGCTAGCATTGATTTTCTCAAGTTTGTGAATTTGACCAGTCAACTATGCAAATTTGGTAGAATTTCTAAATTTTGTTTGATATTTTGAGATTCAAAAATTGAGGAATGAACGAATTATGTATCCTTGGTGAAGCTAGTAATAGGAGAGGCCTACTTCTCTTAATTCTTCCCTTACAGATAGCTATTCTTAAAGGCTTAAATGTTCTATGTAATTTTTTGGCCGTGTAGCTTTTTGTGGCCGGAAATGGGAGAAGTAACATTTCCAGCCTCAAGATATAGCTTATTGTTTACTTTTACTTTTCCCTATGGTTTTATTGAAACACTCTTGTATTCAATTGGCTTCTTAGGGAGAGAATCTGATTGTGGCAGTTGACGATGATGGTTGCTTTACTGATAGAATTGCTGACTTCAGGGGGCGCTATGTCAAGGAGGCAGATAAGGATATTATTTTAGCAGTGAAGGTAAGAATATTCTAGTATACTAGATATTACATGACAAGAGAGCTTAATTAATTAACAATTAAAATTACTGTAAAAGGGAAATGCTATATGTGAGACTAAGGGAAACCACTTTTTAAATGATTGCTTCTATGTAGTTTTTCTCCCTTCATTTATAAGAAATTAGATTAGGTTCTGACTGAGGGCATGCTGAAATATAATTTTCATCAATTCTTTGTTGAAGATTTTTTGCAAAACTAAATTTATGTATTTCGCGTACAAATGGGACCAGTCTACCAGATTGGTATGTCCCCCCCCTAGCCCTTCTTCCTAATTATGTAAAATTAGAATCTTCACTTTGATCAGTTAAGTTATTTTGTATATGGTTCAGGAGAAGGGAAGGCTTGTCAAATCTGGAAGCTTTACTCATTCTTATCCCTTTTGTTGGAGATCTGATACTCCTCTTATATACAGAGCAGTTCCCAGTTGGTATGCATAGCTTACCAATTCTTTGTGCACGTCGTTATATTTTGTTGACATTGTCAGACCCTCATAGATATTGGCGTTGCTTCACTAATGCCCCAATGTTTTTTTTCCCGCTTATTATCTTTGATTTCTTTTGGTATACTATTTGGAGGACTTCTTGTCCTTTCACGTGTAGTAATTTTTTCTCTATTCATAAGTCTTTTATCTGTAAAGAAAGTTTAAAATATGAGATTTTGCTATGTCTTGCTCTTGAGATTTTCACTATTAACACCTGCTGCATGAGGAATGAGGAACTAAAGTTTAAGTTTTTTCAGGCAGTTAGGACCTCATATTTTCTTGACAATTTTCTTTAGATGCTGAAAAGTTGGTTGTGCCTGAGTTATTTTAATGGGTTAAAAGGAGGTGAAATTAACCTCGCTAGTTATCTGTTTAAAATTCAGAAGAAACTAAGTAAATACAAGCATATTTTCATTTAAGAAAACTTCTGAAAAAGATAGTGATGTTCTCATATCGATAATTTGGTGCATAATAAAATTGAGGGGTCAATAACAAGAAAGAAGAAGGCAGGGGGAGGGGAACTACAATTGGAAATTTATGCTTAATTTATTCTCTGTTATTTATGCTGCTGCGTATTTTCATTTATGTTAATTCTATAGCTTGTACCTGCACATACCATTTTAGCCTTTTCTTTTGTATGTCAAGATGGTCTAAATGGTTGCTAGTTCTATAAGGCAAGGAAATAGGAGAGTGCACTTTTGGTCTTGAAAATTCTTATCGTGGTTTGTGAGTTTTATCCTTAACCAAGACTAAAGAGCCCAATAATAGTAATTAGCAAAGGATAATAAAAGAAGCTTCAATTTTTGTAGGACTCAAGGTATTTTAGCTTGGCTTCCAAATTACAATTATGTGTCCTATGTCATTATCTGTTGATTTGTTGGCATTTCATCGACTTTTCCTTTCTTTTTGTGAAGAGATGGCATGTTCTTAGCAGTAATGGGGACCTTTTGAAGTTTTTGTTTCTGGAATAAAATTTACGGTTACTCGTTTGCTTTTGGATGGTTCTAGCAAGCATTGGTAGAGCGGCTATCACATAGCATGTTTTTGGCCTAATAATTTATGTGGGCTATAATCTCTTCTATCTGGTTCGGTAGTTCCTTTTAATTGTTTGTAGCATTTGAGCAGATTTATATTATTATTGTTGGTTGAGTCTAATTTTATTTTCTTGTAGTCTTAGTTTATGTTCAATCATTGCTTCTCTAGACTTGATACTATTTTCCAAAGTCTTCAGTCTTTTCTTCTTTTATTAAGGTTATTTGCAATTGTTCTCATTTAATTTCAATTTTATCTTCATTGAGTTGTATCACTATCTTATGACTAGGTTCGTCGCAGTGGAAAAGTTAAAAGATCAACTGTTAGAGAACAATAGAGGAACTTACTGGGTTCCTGATTTTGTAAAGGTCTGATTCTTATTTATAGGCACACCATTTATTTCGGGGTGTTTATTTATTCTTTTGCTTTTATGGTTTTTTTTTTGTTTTTGTTTTTTTTTTGGGGGGAGGGTGTTGCTATCATTGTTGTCAACAGTAAGATTGCTAACAAATGTTCACTTGAAATTCCTCTTAATGTTATACCTTTCTTAATTTATTTTTATACAAATGCAGATTGGTAACTTTTGTTGATTTTTTATGTTTACTCTCTCTCTCACTCGTAACCTTTTTCCCCCCCTCCTTTTGTAATAATAATAATTATTTTTTTACTAATTAATAACTTTTTTTGTTTATGATACTCCTAACCATTGTTTTACTCCAACTATTAGTGCAATTGTTTCTGCTGGGTCATATCTTACATTATGGCATGATTTATTCAACCTTCTTGTCTGGTGAACTTTTACTTATTATTGACCTTTTCTGACACCCATTGCAGGAAAAGCGTTTCCACAATTGGCTGGAAAATGCAAGAGATTGGGCTGTCAGTCGAAGTAGATTTTGGGGTACCCCTCTTCCTGTCTGGACAAGTGAGGATGGTCAGGAGACTGTTGTTATAGGTTCCGTTGAAGAACTTGAAAAGCTTTCTGGCATTGAGGTTTGTTGCTTTTCTTGTTGCTTTAATCTTTGTTCTCCTAACTTCAAATTTTTTGGGATAACAAGCTTATATTTTACTTTTGAGAGTGTAAATAACTATGAAGCAGTGGTGTTTTGCAAGTTTCTCCATTTTTTGGTAAAATAGCTTTCTGAAAAGAATCAAAGTTATCACTTTTTGTAGTTCTAGCTTTGGGTTGTATACATTTACTTGCCAACCTTGTTGATATTTGACAAATTTGTAATTCCTAGAATGTAAATCTGGTGCGACTTTTGAAGCCTATAACTCATGTATTGTCTTACAAATAAAATGACTTGGGATTAGCTTTTGCAAGTTTCTTCATCATTTTTTTGTTAAATAGCTTTTTGAAAAGTTTCAAAGTTCTCACATTTCATAGTTATAGCTTTGGGTTGTATACATCTACTAGAGAACCTTGTTGGTATTTGACAAATTTTTAATTTTCAGGAAAGTAACTAGAATGTAGTCTGGTATGACTTATGAAGCCCATAACTCACTTATCTCTTATATGCAAGACCATTCTACAGTGGCTTTTTTTTTTCTCCATTTTCTTTTCTATGATAATATTTTCCTTAATCATTTGCAGTTTTTGAAGATGTTATGTGAGCAATTACTAACTACTCTTATCTGTCTGCATGTGTTTTCCCACCCCTTTTTACAGGTGAAGGACTTGCATCGTCACAAGATTGATCATATCACAATTCCATCCAAGCATGGTGTACTTCGTCGTGTGGAGGATGTAAGTCCATATGTTCGTGTTTCAGACCTGTTTCTGCCTTCATATATATGATTAAATCAGATCTCTTGAAACATTGTTATGCGACATATCAGTGTACTACATTTTAATAGTTTGTTTTGCTTGTTACTCCTTGAATCCAAACTAATGATTCTTTTACTACGATAGTAGTATCTTATCTTTTTTATTTATTCTTTTTTAATTTACTATTTTAAAATAGAGAATGTAGTTGTATAATTCAATCCCGATATTGTAGGCCGAGTAGGGTGTTGCACCTTTTTTTTATATTATATATTCTTCTCCTTTACCTTTCTTTTGTTATTTTCATTTTTTCTTTTAGTATATGTATGTATTTATTGGCGTGCTCATATTTTTATTATTCTATCCTTTTATTTATTTTATACTCCCTCGAGGAAGGTGGATGCACGCAAGAAATCTTGAAAATTGGCTGAGCTTCTAGCGAAAGCCTAGTCGCGACCTTCAAATGTCTAGTTTAACTTTTAATAGAGTGCCATGATGAGTTTGCTCATGCTGTGTTTTTTTTTTCTCTGTGTATTTTGAGTTAAAATTGGCGAATTGATTCTGACTATGATAATTGGCAAAATATCTGCGAAGTGGGAATACTTGCTTCCCTTCTGTGGTTTGTCCACAGATTAATTCGCTTTAGAGATATAACTGAAATCATCTTGAGGTTCAAGTTTTTACTGATTTCTGAAAACAAATCGCGAACTTGAAGGATGATTTGGAATTAGAGGTGTGATCGGCCTAAAGTGAATGCTTCTCCCTATCATCTGTATTTTCATTTTTTTGATAATTTTCTTAATGCTTTTTTAATATTACTTCCTCCGCCCTTGCAAAGAATGTCACGCTTGAATTTATTTGAATTAAAATTATAGTCAGTTTTTCAAAAAAATTAAAAAATTCAAGTGAATATTAGTGCAAAAAGGCTATACTTTTCTTTATTTTAAATTCTAAATTTTTAATGGAACCCAATGTAAGTACACCCTCTGTCCCAAATTAAATGCCTGGTTTTGACTTTTTAAAGTCAAATTGACCATTTTTAAAACTAATTTTTTGTACCATTTTTGCCAAAATATAAGTGAAGAGATAATAACAAAAAGAAAGTATATGCAATTTACTATTAACCCCAATTTTTCTAATTTTTTAAAATAAATTTATATATGCTTCATTATTAATTCTAAAAATAGTCAATTTGACTTTAAAAAGTCAAAACTGGGCGTTTAATTTGGGACAGAGAGAGTACATTAATACAAACACACGTCTATCTGGGAGTATTTCAATAGGAATATTGAATAACATTTTATAATTTAGCTTTTTAGCATTAAAAAAGTTACTTCCTTAATCTACTTGAAACCATCAATTATGGCATTCATTTCAGGACCGAGGTAGTATTACCTGTTACTTGGTTTAAAAAGTAGTTGTTACTATGTTATCACTTTTTACTTTTATAATGATTTTTGTGCTTGGAAAGTATTCTTTGAAGAGATGGCATTCTTTTGGTTAAGTTCCATCACTGGGCTCTACGGTAAGCCTGGAACATCAACTTTGGAAATTAGAGATCAATTTAGAATGTGTCTAGAACTCGTGATTTTATTTTTAAGGATAAAAATAAAATAGATATTTTGCCTGGTTTGGTTTCCTCCTTCTCCAAAGTTTGAAGATGTTAATGCCAAATGACATACTATTGCCATAACAATAAGCGCCTGTTAGGTAATTAAATAGCCTACGGTTTCTTATATTTTGTCTCTTTGACAAAGACAAGTAGATAATCCTACGGTTTCTTATATTTTGTCTCTTTGACAAAGACAAGTAGATAATCGATAGGGGTGAATATTTATTTTAAAATACTTATCAATCATTAGCCTTGCAATCTTTGTCCTGATCTCTGGTCTTTTGAACCTTTTCTTCTGTTGTCAGGATGCTCATTGACACCTTTTTTTTGTGATTTTTTCATTAAATTCTTTAATACATTACAAACTATTTATGCAAGATCCTAAATTTTACAGAATACTTTGTGCTCATAATTGCAGGTGTTCGATTGCTGGTTCGAAAGTGGCTCCATGCCATATGCATATATCCATTATCCATTTGAAAATGTTGAACTCTTTGATAGTAATTTTCCCGGACATTTTGTGGCCGAGGGGTTGGATCAAACTCGTGGATGGTCAGTTCTCCTTTTTAATGCTTCTTTTTATTGCTTTCTGATCGAATAAAAGTATGTACCAAATGGGTTCTGTTTAGTAAGCTTTTTGAATCATTCTCTTTATCAGCATGATTTTTGCTCATACTTCTTTTAAGTCTATGATATGATTCACATTTTGTGTTTCTTTCATTGATCATGTCTAGTACTACAAACTGTAAAAGGAATCCAGGGCTGACTCTTCCCCATGCTAATGTTAATTTACTTCATTCTTTCACAACACTGGCCAATTATGTGGAATTGGGTTCCCCATCTGATGTTTCCCAAATACAATGAACTTCATTTTCTTGAAGAACCAAAACTGGCTGGTGGAGATTAAGTCCCTGCCTTGTGTACTGCAGGTTCTATACTCTCATGGTCTTGTCTACTGCATTATTTGGTAAACCTGCATTTAGGAATCTTATTTGCAATGGACTTGTCCTGGCTGAGGATGGAAAAAAGATGAGTAAACGATTGAAAAACTACCCTTCACCAATGGAAGTCATTAATGATTATGGTGCTGTAAGTGTTGTTGTAATTAGTGCTCAATTATTATCATCAACCTTGGCCCATGTTGTGATATAGAATTGCATAAATCTGACTTAATTCCATTTCTTTAATCATTTTCAGAAATGACTACAAACTAATTTTCATTATTGTACAGGATGCACTACGATTGTACATAATAAACTCCCCTGTTGTCCGTGCTGAGCCTTTACGGTTCAAAAAGGATGGAGTATATGGTGTGGTGAGTGATCTTTGTAGATTTATAATTTTTGCTTTGCATGTGAGAGTTTTTTATTGTTGGCTTTCTATGTCAGTTTAATTTGCTCAAGTATTTCATTCTTAACTTTATTATTTTTCTGTGGATCTGCAATTCTCTCTCTTAAAACGATGTTCATGCAGGTCAAAGATGTTTTTCTACCATGGTACAATGCGTATAGGTTTCTTGTTCAGAATACAAAAAGACTTGAGGTTGAAGGGCTTGCACATTTTACACCTTTTGATCATGCCACTCTTCAGAAGTCTTCCAATGTACTTGATCAATGGATCAATTCAGCCACTCAGAGTCTGGTTCATTTTGTTCGGCAAGAAATGGATGCTTATAGGTTGTATACGGTTAGTTCTTTTATTTTTTTTGGATAAAGTCATTTATTGTAGTGATAACATGCAACAAAACAGTGGAAAATGAGATTGTTAAGGATAATAAAAGATGGGATATTTATAGAATTCTCGGTCTTCTTAAAAACTAATTAATAAATGTTACTTTTGTCATATTAGTTAAAAACTTGAAGTATTCCTACATAGACGTTGAAGCAGGCTGGCGTTGTGATTTTAGGAATATTGTTGTATTTAATGACTACATTATATGTAATTGTTATCTTATGGTAGGCAAGAAAGTAAAATATGATACTATAAGCAACACCTAAATAGATTATGTAAACTTGTAGGCCAGTTGGCAGGACCTAGTAAAAGGCAAGGTCTGCATTTGGAGCATTGTTGGTGCGACTTTGCATTCATATTTTAATCAAAAATAGAGTTCATATGATGCAAAGTATGATTCTTCACTTTGCAGCTGCACACAAGTGACTCGGAGGCGGCCTCCTGTGTTACAGTGACAGAATTCTTTAAGTAATTTGCAACTTTGAGGATTAAAATTCAAAGCGCCAAAGCTAGGATTGAGTATGAAATTGTGACCTGTAGGAGACAGATTACATTATATAGACCCTAAGCACACCTCTCCTTTTTTGTATAAGGTGGAGCCACCTGTAGCTTATTTTGGGTAGGCTGAAATCCAAATGGTGCGGGGCTCGGTTTGGAAAAATGCAAGTGAGACTTAGATTTGTTAATAATATGATCCGAATCTGAGCGCAAAAAAGAGAAAAAAATATGAGTAGGATCAGAGGAAGGTTATACTCGATTCATTTAGAGGTCAAGCTACTCCACTTTTGAATCATGATTTGATACATACTCAAATTGAGACTCAAATTAAAACTCAAATTGATGCTCAATACCTGCTCTAATAATGTATATATACTTGAATAAAAGTAGGATAAATGTTATTATATTTCAATTTTGTTTTTGACTATAGTTGTAATTCTATACTTGTAAAGTGTAATTGTAAATATTTTCTCATTTGCTAAACTCTAAAGTAAAAATTTAAGTTCGATTTGATAATGAAATGTTTTATAAAGCTGAGTATCTTGTGCTGACTGCTGACTCAAATTTGAGCTTAAATTCAAAGTTCGCGAATAGTTTGAATATAGTTCGATCCGAGTTGTATCAAATCCGGGTAATTATTATGTGAGCCGAGTTGAATTTGAGCAAAATTTTGAAATGCAACTCAAATCCGACTTGAATTTGAGCTAGGGGTTTATCATTTCGAGCTGAATCCAAGTAACCCTCTTTTTAGTTCAGTTCGACTCGTTTTCAGTCCTAATTTTGAGCACTTGTCACCTTGTCTTCAGGAGAAATAAAAAATTATTTAGTGTTTAAGATACTTCCTTTAAAACAAAAGGCTAAAAATGCAAATATGTATATTATCGTCTCCCTTAAATTTGGCTAAAAATTGCTTTAGTAATAATTTTCTCTTGGCAAAAGATCTTGGCCCCGCCTCTGCTGCGGGAAATAATCTCATATAATCCTTTGTTACGTGTTGCTATAAGAAAAGCCTTTTGTTATGCTGTCTTACAGAGACTTTTATTGACCTTTTCGTAGAAGCAAATCCATATAATAAAAGACAAAATCATGTAATCCTTTGTTACTTATGTGTTGCTATAAGAAAAGTTTTTTCTAACTTTTAATTCGTCTTTCCTTAGAAGCAAATTCATATAATAAAGACAAATCAACTGGTTATTGTCCTAGCATTTTCAAGTTATATAGATATGGTAGCTTGGCATGTACTATTTCAAGCAGGAATAGTTGAGTACATGTAACATGTAACATGAGGCATACACTTTTCACTACTTAATACTGAAGAACTCATCTGCTGCTTCTTTATATGTAGGTGGTTCCTTATCTCCTGAAGTTTCTTGACAATTTAACGAATATATATGTTCGGTTCAACCGGAAGAGATTGAAAGGACGGACGGCAGAAGAGGACTGCAGAACTGCACTTTCGACCCTTTACCATGTAACACTTTGATCTTTTATTGTTTATGCTCTGTTTGTATCTTATTGATACCTGTTTTAATATGATTCCATGTCTACTTTTTTACACTTTGTGTATGTAGAATTGAAGGTCTGCAGTCCTATTAATAAATTAAAAGTAAATAAAAAGAAAAACAAAAGACAAATAATTAAAGTTTGCAAGTTCATTGTGGCTTGATAAGACTGGCTGTGGTTACTGATTTAATTTTTTGGAACTGCCTGAATATTTATAAGGGCGTTTTGGCTTAAGAGAAAATGAATTAGTCTTAAATCTAGGAATTACATATCTTACAATATAAAATCTAGTAGTCATAATATACTTTTGGACGAGCTGGTTGTGTAAAATGACAGATATTGCACTGACTAATAAAATTGGTGTCATCTTTGCAAAGATGATGTGAATGTGGTGCCATAGTTTTAAAGTGCTGTTGATAATAATAAATCTGTGGTCGAAAATCGTGGTGTTAATTATGGTAGTGACTTTAATAGTTACTTGATGTTACAATATGTGGCGACGACTTGTGGTTACTGGTAGTGTTGGTTGTAGTCAGAACTACAAAACATTGATGTCGACCATATGATGGTGGGGAGGCTGCAAGTGAGTAATCATCATGATGGTCTTTGATGGAGGCAGTAATGGTTATGGTGAGGGTAGTATTGACTTCCTGCACTGATAACAACATTAGATTTTTTTTCATTTTTTGGTTCTTGGGTATATAACATTATATCAATGCTGGATTTGCATGTACCACATTATTTTACTGAATATGAGGTCCAAATCTTAGCTTGTGGTAAAATTTCTGAATGCAAGTAAACGCTTGCTTGAGATACTAAGAGCACCCATCTAGACTATTACATCTCAATTCTCTGAGTCACTTGAGATAATTCAATCACATTATTTAATGTTTGGAGAAATTTAGTATGTTAGGAGATGGCAAAAGCCCTTGCCGTCAGCAAACATCAAAGAAGTAGGAATCTACACTGTGTTTGTGTTTATTTATTTTTCATAGATTTGATCTAGTAGTGTGGCATTTACAACTTGCACGTGTTATCATTAATTACATTCTATAATTCCAGTTTGTTATACGACTTTTGATTTCAGTTTCTTGCTTCCAGTTTTAGTTTTCTTATATTTTACGGTCTGGGCTTTGGAGTTTAGGTGCTTCTAACTTCTTGTAAAGCAATGGCTCCATTTACTCCATTCTTTACAGAGGTTCTATACCAGAACATGCGAAAAATTTGCAAAGGATCAGAAGAAAGCATTCACTATTGCAGTTTTCCTGAACTTGAAGGAAAGGTGCTAGTATCTTTATGTTACTTAATGCTTTATATGGTTTTTGCTATTAATATAAACTTAATTGAATGTATTGTTTTCCTTTCTTCACATGAAAAATATATTAATGTTGTCTCAGAGAGGAGAACGCCTTGAACAAAGTGTTAGTAGGATGACGACAATTATTGATCTTGCCCGCAATATCCGTGAGCGTCACAATAAACCTTTAAAAACACCACTCAGGTAATGCTTTTGATTTCTGTTTCTTCTCTCTCTCCCCCCCTGCGCGCCTATAATATAGCTTCTTATAACATTATGTTTGCTCCTTTGTGTTCCATGTTTTGAAGAGTGATTCTTGTTTTTTTCACCCTAATTATTCCAGGGAGATGATTGTCGTACACCCAGATGCAGATTTCCTTGATGACATTGTTGGAAAACTCAAGGAGGTCTGTGATGGCAATTTAAATTCATGCAAGGAACTTTTATTCTTTATTTCCTTATATGAGACCATAAATTCTTCCAAGTTTCTAGGATATCCTATAAGAGGGTTTTATCTACTTTTTTTGGATAGCCTTTTTGCGTTTTACATATGGGTTAGGAATGTGTAGGTGATGCCGAAGTGAGAGAGGGATTCCTTAGGGCTTGGGACAGGTTTAGATTTTGTAAGGCATAGATGAAGATGGGAATTGAGTGCTAATAATTTGTGGTGTTAGGCCATGGTTAGCCATGTATCATTTTAGTAAATAAATGGTAGTTGTAGGCTTGTTAGTTGGCTAGAACTTTGTAGAAATAGCTAGCGAATGAGTGATATAGCTAGTACATAAGTGTTAGTATACCCGCAGTGCACTTTAGCATAATTGTAATATTCCCTCTATAAAACCCTATTTCTCTAAAAGCCTAATCTCCATTATTGTTTAGTTGAGCTCAAACTAGGTCTAAGCTTGACATGTTGTAACTAATGGAGAGAGTTTAGTAGTTGTTTTGAATATAATGAAAAGTCCTATTGTTCAGATTCGGTTTGTTCTTGAATCCTTTGTTCCTTTTGCTTAATGAGTTGTATTGTATCTCTATAGTGTTTTTATTTTATTTTGTATGTTTTGGATTTTGTTAGTTTCTCAGCATTGGGAGCTTAGTATCTATTGTTTGTGTGCTACCTTCTATATCGGATTAGGTTATAGTACATGGTTGGATTAGAGGTAGTTGGCTCTCGGGTGTTTTTATTTCTTATCCATTCCCTATTATATGCATTGGACCCCATTTTTGGTACTTTTAGTATATAGCTCGACTGATAATTAATGCTTACTGAAGAATTTCTCAAATGTGAGACATCAGTATGTTGAATAACCCATTCCCCCTTTTCTCCTCGTCTTGCCTTCTGTTTAAATGTCTGGACCCTATTTTGATTATGCTGAACTGAAACTTTATATAATTGTTTTATTTATTTATATATCTTTTGTACTGCGGGATTTTTCATATGACAGTCGGGCAACAATTTATTTCCAATTTTATGGGATTATACTGAGCGACATTGTTCATATGTTTATTTTAGCATGCCATCACATGGTTGAAAAGTATTTTTGTATTTATATTTAGATATTAGTCTTTCCTACTCTCTCTCTCCCTCTCTCTCTCTCTCAGATTATGTTTAGCAACTCTTGGATGCTAATGTTTGTAAAATTTGAGTCATATGTGGACTCTTGAAATTATGGTGGTTTCTTGAGCGAGTTCCGACAATTGCACCATGAAGAAAAGTATGAAAAATTTAGTTTTTTTAAAAGTACTCATCTTTGGATTAGAGGAAAAACTGTATCATTTATACGTTTGCCTTGAAAATTTGTGATTACACCTTTATCCTGGTGCTATGATGTCTTCCGTATTTACTTCTCTGATATTTAGAATCTGCAGAGAGAGACTTAACATCAAACTTTTGTAATGCATAATCCTTTTACTTAAATGATTGTTATTTTACGATGATAAGTTTAGTTATATGCTTGTGATTACTGTATGCCAACCATTGAAACCCTACCTTTTGAATCTATTACCTGGTTCAGAAATTCTGGTTTATTCATGTTATCGGTTTAATTCCTTGTTATCCTAACACATCTTGGATTCATAATATATTGACATGTAGAACCATTATCCACAACTAAACTTTTCACACTATTCACTTTCCCTTATGTATATTATTGGCACTGCAGTATGTGCTGGAGGAACTCAATGTACAATCTGTTGTCCCATGTAATGATCCTTTGAAGTATGCTTCTTTGCGGGCAGAACCCGATTTTAGGTATTTAGTGTGATATATTTGCAAAAGTTTTTCCCATTTTTATTTCTTTATACTTGACTTTTTTAATATCTGCTTGTACTTTTCTAGTGTGTTAGGTAAAAGGCTGGGAAAATCGATGGGAATTGTTGCTAAGGAAGTCAAGGCAATGTCGCAAGAAGATATTTTAGCTTTTGAAAAAGCTGGTGAAGTTACTTTGGGTACACATTGTTTGAAGTTGACTGACATTAAGGTGAACAGTTTTTCTCTTTATTGGGATCTATTAGGGTGAAATAGTCCCCCCCCCCCCCCCCCCCCCCCCTTTTTTTGGGAACATGGTAAGTTGAGTAGTTAGATAAACTTTATTCTGTTTTTAGGTTTATCCTTCATTATAATAGAATTGGTTATCCATGTACTTTTATACTTCTTGATTTTTGAGAAAAGCTCATTTGTAAACACTAAACAGAAAATTAAGTGTACTTGGCTAAAACTATAATCATATTTAATGGAGAATTATCAATCTCTATTCTGTTGAATGATGTTTATTACTGATACTGATAACGGAGTTATTCTATTTTCAGCTTCTAATTACATTGGTCTTTTACTCTTTTGATTATTGTAACATCTTCTCTTGTAAATCTTCTTCACCTTTTTTGATTCAAGACTCGCATTCTTTTTTTTTTTGTTTTTTTCTTGACCTACATTATATGGAATATGGAGGTCTCTTTCTCTTCTAATAAGACCAGAACGTTAGATATGCCTTTTGATTATTTTGCATGTTTCAAAGTCGTGGTAGTGGTTTATGGTTCGGAATGTCATTTTGGACTCGGTTTTATTTTCGGTTTCGGGTGATACTTGCCTTTACGTTAGTTAGAAGCTTCAAAAAAATTTAAAAAGATTATGAAAAAATTCTAATTAATAAGAACAATAAGATGAATCAATTAAGTTTACAAAAAACAATATTTACTACACATAGCATTGCCCAAATGATGAAACAGACATGTCTAATGCTTAAGATATTTTCAGGTTATACTTAACTAGGTACTATATATTAACAATTTTTTTTAAAATTAATATGTATAAGTATATATATTTTTTATTTCTAGGTAAAATGACTCCAATTTTTTGGCGCTCTAGTTAACTTTGGTACTGTAAAGTATTTTATTGTTTTTTTTAGTAGTTTAAGAATAATTTTTTAAGTTGTAGTTAACTTGAATGCCAGTTGTATTTTAGTTTTTAATACCAACTTAGGTATACTAAAATGTATTAGATCCATTTTTTTGTGTGGCATTTCTCCCTTTTACACCGAAATTTCTCCACTATTTGGCCTGAAACCGAAACTTACCCTATAAATGAATAATCATTGATTTTCTGCCTTGTATCAAGGTTTGCGGTTCTGCAAGGACTGAAACCACTCTGATAAGCTGAAACTTTGAACTGTTCTCCTGTGACATCTTCTCTTGCTGATCTGTTCCACCTTTTTTTCTGATTCAACACCTATCTCCATTTGTTTTCCTTTCACGTCTCTTATTTGAAAGGGAAAGTTAAACGCTTTCTTTCTAAATTTATAAAGAAAGTTTCCTACTTTCCCTTCCCTCCCCTTCCACCCCAAATAACAAATACACCATTAGGGCATTTATCTGTCACCCTAGAATTTATTTAGTGTTAGAACTTTGACTTTGTTGGGCATCTGCTATGGAGCATCTCAAAATGTGGTAGTTTCTGATATATTTGTAAAGAAGACAGGAGGGTAGTTAATGTCTCCTCCTTTTTTCTAGGATGACTTCCAATCATCCATGTGCTAATATATACTCCCACAGCTTTATTTGAAATATGACATTGTTTTTTGCATTCCTCACATATGTTTTTGTTTGTAATTTTGTATCATGCATGGATTTGAAGACATGTTAAAATGTATTTATGTTGTACTTTCTCTTCCATCTAATAAAATTTATCTAATTTTTTTTAAAGAAGTTATATTCTCAATATATTTGTTATTTTTTATCCATAATATAATCATTGATTATATTCTCAGTTACATCCAACATAATTGGAAAATATAATGTATAAACGTGCTTTCAGATATTGTAACCTGATAAATTTTTGCTGAATAATGAAGCCTTGGCTGTACTGGAATCATATTTGTTAATTTATGGTTAGAAAAACTTCGATCTAAGCACAGATTTTTGTAATGTGTAACATCATCTTCTAGTGGAAGCTAGACTTGGATTTAGGCCCTACTCATGATCCCAATGTTGCAGCCATATTCAGAAAATGATAGTATTTGCTTGTTAGCATCTACATAAAATAATGAAATTTTTACTTTTTTCTGGAATTTATTGGCTGTACCTATTCTAGAATGCAACTTCTGCATTTCAGTTTATGAATTGGAATTTCAAAATGTAACAAACTATATGAGACTGATGTATAACATCCATTAAATTTGTAGATCATTCGGGCATTTAAACGACCTGATGATAGGACAGAAGAGGAAATGGATGCAGCAGGAGATGGTAGAAATCAGAATGACCTTTTGAAGTCATGTCTATAAGATGATTTATATGTTTCCTTCACAGTTTTACTCTTTTGTGTATTAGGTGATGTGTTGGTAATATTAGATTTGCGTCGAGATGAATCACTATTTGAGGCTGGGGTTGCACGCGAGGTATTCTGCAATATTAATGATTTCTTTTCTGCATATTTCAATTTTTATTAGATATTTGTTTTTGTGGCAGTAAATATTTTTGTGAATGCAATTGGAACAAATTTCTGATAAGTTGGCTATATACTTCACAATTGTAGATTGTGAATAAGATCCAGAAGTTACGGAAGAAAGCCGCCCTTGAGCCTACTGACATGGTGGAGGTCTACTTTAAATCATTTGATGAAGATGAATCAATCTCTCAACAAATTTTGAATTCTCAGGTAATTATTATCTCTAAATTTATTGGCAATAGTTCTTGTCTAAATTAAGTTGTGAAGAGCTATATGGTTTGGTTTTGTATATTTTTACCATGTATTATGGCCGTTAGGGAATTTGAGTAAAATGTTTTTTGGATAAAGGTTTCTGGGTTATAGATGACAGTCTACCAAAAAAAAATTGGCTAGCTGTATACTCTAGGTGTGATTCTGAACTCTTTTAAAAAAAAAAGTTATATGGTTCAAATTGGCATTGAATTATAGCTTGTACTAATATGGGAGTAAATATAAACAACATTTTCCTGGTCCAAAACATAAGTTTCTAATTTTGTATATGAGATATCGAGATTAAATACATTATAAACACTGAAATTTGCCCAATATCAATCTAACCCTAAATTTGAATAAATTGTTCAATTCTATTTAAATTCATCGAATATTCCATTGGGCACTGTAGATTATACATTACAATTGACATTTTACATTAAGTAGTTTGCGTTATAAACTGAGGGAAATTTTGGTTTCCAAATTGTAAATGTCTATTTTTATTGTAGTTGTAATGTTTTGAATAGTAACATTTAATTGACTAGATTTATTCGACATTAGAGTCCAATGTCTTGCAAAAAATGAAATCAGAATTTCAAAGATAAACTGGAAGTTTAATTGAATTTAATCTGGAATATATTAAAAGCCTTGTTTCTTAATCAGATTTACCACAAAAGAGTAATCAAAAACTCTTTTTTATCTTTCGTATTTGTATTTGTATTTTATTTATTTTTTGCTAAAGGGTCCACTAAAAAATCTACAACTAGAAATAAAGTCTGTCCACTCGCGGAAAAGAAATTGCAACTCTATTTGATGATGTGGCTACCTACCAACATTTGTTAGGCTCTGATATAAGCTGATTATTAGGACATTCTAACAGCACATTGAAAGATACATTGTTATTATATGTTATCAGCTCATTGCCCACAGGTCTAGTTGTAGAATTAGTATATTATTGATATTTTACTTACAATTTTGAAGATTTTTTTGGGTAGAGGGAAAACCAAGTTGACTGGACGACCGAGTTGACTGTTTGTGTATAACTAAGAAGAAATATAGTATTTAAATGTGCCGGTGACACGTTTTATAATTTGGACAATGTACTTTTGAAACACGAAACTCATTTGGGATAATGGTAGTTTTAGTTTAGAATCTTAGATTAGACTTTCTTTTCCTCTCAGGGAAAAAAAAAGATGCTAAATTTATAAGGGAAATGAATGCTTGTTTTTCATTGTGCAGGAATCATACATCAGGAGTGCACTTGGTTCATCTTTGCTTCCCTCTAGCATGATTCCACAGCACACGGTACGTTTCCATTTAAATTTTTACAATTTAATTTGGTTATCATATATTTCTTACTTATTTGAACTACGTGACATTTCGTTCTCCTGTAAGAATGAAAAAATCACGAAGGAATGGTTTTAATTTAGTTATCTCAATACTATTCTCCTTCAGTTAGTCTTGGAAAACTTAAATATTGTAATCACTTCGAAAATTTTGCACCGAGACATATTTACAATAGACGCATCCAGTCCCCAGTGAAAAAGTCTGGGTGGCGCATAAGATATCAGCCTGCGGATCTTAATTAATTACATGTTGGCATTGCCTTTAGGCTCATCTTTTGGTCTTTGATATTCAATGGGATTTGGAGGAATTTGGCTGATAATTGAGGTCCATCTTCATTTGGTGTAACATGCAATCTAGAAATGTTAGGGAGAACCCAAAATGTGTTGTATATCTAGTCTAGAAATTACTTCTATGAGAATTTGGAAATGTAATAACTCTGTTCATCACAATAGAACATTAACAATAAAAGTCTTAATCACAGAACTGATAACGAAAATAGAGCTCTGGTAAGTTTCTAAATGGTGAGATATTCTGTACTTCAAATGAACTGTGTTAAATAATAGTATCATGTTTGAGCAATGATGCTCAAGTAATAAATTATTTCCAAGGAGAAGAAGGTGACTTATTTTCTGTGAGAATTAGCCAAGTCTTATTCCTCTTATCTTCCTTTTTCCTCCTTCAGTTTACCTTTCTTTTTTTCATTCAACTTGGAAGATAAAATTGTAAATTTATTGCTTAAATCACATAAAAACCATGATATTTGACAATATTTTATTTGTTGTTGCATCTTTCCATTATCTTTTCAGTCAAAAAAATATACCCTGACCTTGTTTTTGTCGAGTTTAGTCTTAGGAATTGTTGGAAACACGTACTTCATTTTAAGAAGTATATGATTCGGCCTCACATTCTATTAAAATTTTGGTGATAGGTAAGTTAATTTACCCACTCCCCACCCCATTGTCTCTGCCCTATTTCAATAATTCTAATACCAGTTGATTATAACCAGCCAATAGTTTGGTACTTGAAGGAATTCCTAAGTTGAGATTTTATAATATATTTTACATCTATGATTGTTCCGACAAATATGAATATGTATGTCATATATTGTATAAAATAATCTTTAGCAAATACATCTGAGTTAATTAGTGTGTCCCTGCAAATAGTGTCTGTCCGCTTATTTTAGACACCTGCGAGTTACCCATAATCTATTTGCTTTTGAGAGTGCAATTCCAAGCTAACATAAATCTTGTTGCATCATGGTCCACAGTGCCCACTACTTTACCCTAACAAGAAAACCTGGGGATGTTGAACTGGGTAGGGTGTGAGGAAGGGAGTAGGAAGACAATTGAATTGCGATAGACCTTTTATTGTGGTAGTTAAACCCCATACTTTGATACGACATTTGGTATATAATGGTTCATTTTGATGGGTGCTAAGTTGGACATTATGATCTTTTAGGTTTGTCATTTGATTAACGGTTTGTTGTGAAAATTGTTAGAAACTCTGGTTTTTCCATTATTACCTGCCATGTGCTAGGATTTATCTTGATGGTATACATTTCATACACAACTTTATCAAGAAAAGTAGGAGGAAATTAAAGTTTAACAACAAAAAAGTGGAAAATGATGTTTTCCAATTCTTTTAAGACACATAGTGACGAGGGAAGGAAAAAGAAATTTTTTATTATTAATTTTTTATTGTTATTAGGAATAAATATTGGATAATTAATGTAATTATTTAGTACGATATGTTAGGAGAGTTCTATTTTAGTTTGAACTGTTTTATTATAGTAGTAGATTTTTTTTAGGAGATTGTTTTTTTTTTTTAAATTAGGGTTTTTACTTAGTTCTCAAGTATTGAGTTTTCTATTTAAACATTGTAATACTTAATTATTTGACAGATTATTGAATGAATTGATTTGAGAGATTAAAGTTATGGTCTTTTGTGTGTTTCTTTATCGATTCTCTGCAGGGATTGGTACTTTTATTCAATTCTTTCACCTTGTCTTGCATCATTTAGTATCAGAGCCAAAATTCTCGATATCTTTTGACTTCACCTAATTCCTTCCTACCCTATTTTTCTGGCCTCCATCAAATTGTCGAAGTTCGCTAGAGAATTGACAACAATTTTCCGAGACGAAAGCACGATCTGCAGCAGGAATTGTAGTTGTCATAGTCTCCATCTTTCTCCGGGGGGGGGGGGGGGACTGCTACAGTACTCCACTCTCCGTTTCTGGTAAATTACAGTTTGGTATCCCCAAGTTTCTGAAATTTTTAATTCAGCCTCCTAAGTTTTAGAAAAGTTCAAATCAGCCCATGAATTTTCAGAAAAGTTCAAATCAGTCCTTGTCCTTTTATTTTCTGCAGTTTCATTACTTTTCAGTTTAGTCCTTATTCAAAAAAAAAGTTGTATTATAGTAGTTATGATGACTTATAATTAGAGGGATCGTCATAGAGAAATTGAAGAACATATTGCATTACTTGTAGCAAATCAGGCAAATATTTCAAAATTCATCACCGCAATTCCAACAGGTGGTCAAGGAATCAACACAAATGTTAAAATGATGTTTATTGGATCAAATACAAGGTGTCAGTGCGACTCTTCAAGAACAAGAATCTCTACATGTTGAGACTTGTGAGGATCTTAAAGTGGTTATAGTAGAAGATATTGTATTAATTGAATATTCAAAGGTGATTTGCGTCGAAGGAAATGCAGTGCAATAGGTGAATCATGCTGACCAAGAAACTAAACACAAGAAGAAAGACACAGTTGCGGTAGTACATTGATTTTCTTTTGCCGAATTCCGTATTTGTGTCCAAGGGTGCATCTAGTTTCTTGCCTGTGTCAATGTTATTTTCAAAGATTGTGCTAAAGAAACATCGGTTGCTTCAGTTTTGTTGGAATGTGTCTCCTACAATATGGTTTGTTATTCTTTGATATTTCAAAATGCGAGGACGAGTTTTTTTCAAAAGAGAGCAGGATGATGAGGGAAGGAAAAAGAATTTTTTTATTAATGTAATTATTTAGTAGGATATGTTAGGAGAGTTCTATCTTAGTTAGGATTGTTTTATTATAGTAGTAGATTTTAATTAGGAGATTATTTTTTTTTAAAATTATAGTTTTTACTTAGTCCCCAAGTATTGAGTTTTCTATATAAATATTGTAATACTTCATTATTTGACAGATTATTGAGTGAATTGATTTGAAAAAACTGTGTACTTTTGTATGTGTTTATTTACCGACTATCTATTTCTTTCCACCTTGTCCTACATCACTTTGACTCTTGCATGGAGATTTCTTCTTTTGAGTTTATTGCACTTGCATCTTCTTATTCATATGCTATTGCAGGTGGTTATTGCCGAGGAGAACTTTGATGGTATTTCGAATCTGAAGTTTACTATCACTTTAGTGAGACCAGCGTTGGTGTTTAATACAGATGCTATTGTCACATTATATGCAGGTTCACCCTTCAGGCAGTTATTACTGTTTTCTTTTGGGTTCTTTATATTCTTATATTTCTCTTACGAGCTTTTCCCCATGGTTGTAGGAAATAAAAAATTCTCACAAGATTTGCAGACGTATTTGTTATCAAGAGATCATTACAATTTGAAGTCGGAGTTTCAATTAGGAAACGGAAAGGTTTGTATTAGGTTTTTTTTCCCCTTAACATGCTTTGGTAGACACCGGAATTAGATGGATAAGTGATGGGTAACTACTTTCTATTGTTTGTTTTTTCACACCCATGCATTTGCAGATCAAGGTCGACTGCGTTGTAGATCAACCTGCAGCTGATGTGGTATTGGGAGAGCATATGTTCTTGACTGTTGGAGATTACGTATCAAGGAAAACTGTTCGGTGATTCCGCTTTCAATTGGTTTAGTCTAACACACATTTTTTTATCTAGAAATTAAAAGATTAAAGGAAAACGTCGATAAAAAGAATGAAACCGCATCCCAATAGTTGGGAAATCTTGTTTTTGGAAGAAAAAAGAGCAAAACAAAATTGAAGAACTCTTGTTTAAAGCATATTTTTACATGCACTAGCTGCTGTGGAAATGGAAAAGCTTCTTGTAAAAGCAAAAGTTTATTCTTTATGTTTACATTTACATTTGAAAGGAACCGGTTGGATATAAAAAGTTTTTCTTTCTCAAGCAAAATTTAATTATTCCTTCTCTTTTCATCTCTTTTAAACAAATCAATCAAGTGGTGATTTTGTGATTATAATTCAATTTTGAATCACAAATTAATAAAATAAACTTGTTACTTAGGTAAATCGGAGAGCACAAGTTGCAAGTGGATACTTTAATAAAGCGAGTTATATTTGTAAATGATATTTGTCTGTTCCAAATTATAATTGATTTTAAAAAAATTAATTTGTGATATTTAAACTGAAATTATTTATTTTAAAGTTGTGAGAAAATAAATTTTTGTTTGGAAGTCGAGTTAGTTAGTGAAGGAGGTTATCTTAGTCTTTTTATTCCATTAGTATGAGGCAATGTTGTCCTATCTCAATTCTTTTCACATGTTTAGTAAAGTAGTGTATAGTGTGTTGGTTTGTTTCTAGTATGCACATGATATCACATGAATTGTTCCTTAAGTGAACTCATGATCGTAAGGGAGTATATATACATTGCTTACGTATTTCTATAAGGCTCAATGAATGAAATGATATAGTTTTTTCTTTCCCAAATTTTCTTTTGCTGTTTAAATTCTCTCTGTTTCTTATCTAATTTCACTTCTATTATTCTAAACTTCTGGATATTCTATCTGTTAGCTCTTGTTACTGAGTTAGTGATATCCACATTCAATACAATTGGTATCAGAGCCACTTTGATCCAATCATGGCCACTAATAACCAGAGACTCAACAATCTCGAGGTTTATGTCAATAAACGCACAAACTCCATTTAGCAATTGCAGACTTAGTTGAAGGATTCTGTTATTAGCCTCAAACAGGATTTCGAAAAGAGGTTGGAGCAGAAGATGGATTAAATGATGAAAGGGTTTGAGGCATTCCTCTCAGTCAGACTGCCAACTTCTTGATCTGTTACAGGCAATCCAGGTAATCCTATAGGCTCAGTTTTAGGATCCTTTTAAGGGAGGTGGTAATGATGATAAGAGCAACCATAATATTTTCAAAACAATTAAGTTTGAATTTCCTAAATTTGATGGCACTAATCCTAGATTCAAAAATACAATAAATTATTTTCTCATCACTTAGTTGTAGTTGCTAATAGCCATAAATTATACCTAGCCGCTATGAAGTTGGAAGGGGGAGGCTAAGGAGTGGTACTCAGATTTTGTTCTGGAATTGTTGCTAGGTTCAGTTCTAAAACTCAGGTTAATCCAATAGGGAATTTTAAAAACCTATAGCAGATTGGTACTATGGATGAGTATAGGAAAAGGTTTGAAGAACTTAAGAGCTGATTCTTAATTAAAAATCATGCTCTGAATGAAGCATTCTTTGTGGACTCTTTCCTAGGGAGTTTGAAAGAAGAAATTAGATTGGGGATTTAGGAGTTGAATACCCACACCTTTAAGGAACTTATTAGATTAGTTAGAGTGGAGGAAGTTAAGTTGGAAGCTTGGTTAAAAAGGAGTAGGTTGAGTCTCAAGGGTGCTGCTCCAGGGAATCCTCAAACCTAAAAACTTGGTCCAATGACTGGAGTCAAGACTATGGGGGAGTAGTTTAGCTGTTGATAAGCTCCACGGTACGCTTGCATAAGGTGAACGATGTCCTGATCATTTTCTAGCCAAGTTGTTTGGTAGAACACACACAACATCTTAATCCATCACTTATTGAGAAGCGAGAATCTTGGTACAATTGTTTATGTAAGAAAATCTGCGTTAAATGGAACACCACCGATACCTCAACCCATTGTTTATATGTAGACAAGAACATTGGAACAATCGACGACGCTTGATGTATGATAAAAGACATCACAATCAATTTTGTGCTATTGATTGATAAGTCAAATTGAATCTCAAGAACACTAAGAAATAAGGTAGAAATTCTTAAAGAACAAAAATATGAGAAAATTTCACAAGAATTTTACTGAATGAATAATCTGAATAATACATTGATTTGACTCCTTATTTATACTATTTTAAAGAGTATTCTAAAATCCCTAATTCTACTAATAAAAGGAAATAACATTACAAAAGAATCCTAATTAAATAAGAAAACAAAAATCCTAATTACATAATAATGTTGAAAATCCGTCCTACTTTCTTATTACCTTGCCACGTAATCACGTTATTTCTAATTCCCTTAGTCCTGAAGTGATATTGGATTAATTAAATTATCCAGTAACATTAATCAAGATAGGACCCACCATTACATGTAATTTGAATCAATTCACATGTATCTGATGAATTGTTTTATAAAGAAACTTGATTCCTTTGCCATGTGAAGGATTTAGTTGCCTTCTAGGATTACTCGAGATACTTGAATGGAATTTTAATTTCCTGCTTCTACATTCTTCCTTGTAGCAGTGGGACCTACTTGAATTGCATTGCTATTATCTTTGCCACGTATGCTAAATGTTATGCCCATGAATCAATATGTATTGCCGTCAATTGGAGTGTTGGATAATCTATTCAATTCCTTTTTGCTACCTTTGCCGAGATTATCAAGGATTTCCTAAACTGTGAATGACAATCCTTGATCGAATTGAAGATGCCGAGGTTGAAAATTAATCCCCCACACGCGAAGCGGAATCTAGGCCCTTTCCCCTACACGGTTCACCGAGGTTGGGATGGGAACTGAACACATTGATGATTTGGCCTTTAATTGGTAATTGAAGGAACCACGGTTTTGCTTGAATTGGCCTGGTCCAATTTTGGGTTGTTTTAGTTTTAATTTGGGTTTGACCCAGTTGCTTGAAATCAGCCCTTTATTAATCCCCTTGAATTATGATCAACCTAAATCTCTTGGTTCAGTCCATTAAACCCTTTCTCAAACTATTTAGCCCTAGCACTTTCAACTCGATCAACAAGAACATGAATTGGATCATTGTCGTTTGATGTGGCCCTAGATTGGATTGTATCAGCTGTAATAAATTTTGATGGTTAACCCCATATAGAGGTGGGAAGAACTCTACTAATAAGGGGATTGACTAGGGAGCAAATTGCAAAGAAAAGGAGGAAAAAATTATGTTTCTCTTGTGATGAACCTTATAATAGGCCATCAATGTAAGAAATCTCAGTTGTTTTTTATGTTACCCTCTAATGATAGCAGCAACAATGATTGTGATACAGAAGAACGTGGTGAAGAGGTGGCAAAAGTTGGTGACAATGCCTGTAAAATAAAGGAAGCTCGTATCACTTTGCATGCTCTATCTGGACATAGTGTCAACAACACCATCAAGGTTGTAGGAATGGCAAAGGGAAAGTTCCAGAGAATCTTAATAGATAGTGGCAACACCAATAATTTTCTGGATCCACAAGCAGCAAAGTAGGTTAAAGCTAATACCCAGGATACCAAACCAATAACAATGTTTGTTACAGATGGGTTCAAGGTAACTAGTTTCTGAGAGTGCTCACGTATGGAATGGACAATACAGGGAGAGGCATTTGTTATAGATTTTAGAATTCCGCCTTTAGGAGGAATTGATGCAGTATTAGGTGTGCAATGGCTAAAGAATTTCAACCTAATCACCTTTGATTTTGATCCATTACAGTTGTCTTTTGTTAAGGAGGGCAGATCCATTGTACTGCGAGGAGAATTAGACTTGGTAAAACCTAGTGTGCAACTGATGTCTTCTAGAGAGTTCATTCAAGTCCTTAATGTAGCAACTCATGGGTATTTTGGGTGCCTATTTAGCATGTATCAAGATCCCCATAATAATGAAATGAAACCTGATGAGGGGTGTGTTGACAGTCGACCTGAAAAGTGGAACCAACATAGTTCACAAATGGAGAAGCTGTTGCAAAGTTACTTTTAGGTCTTCCAGGAACCTAAGGGTTTGCCACCAGATAGGTTCCATAATCACCCTATCAAACTTAAGGAGGGATGTCAGCTAGTTAACCTAAGACCCTATAGATACCTTCATGTATAGAAGGAGAAAATTGATAAGATTGTGAATGAAATGCTAGATTCTAGAGTGATTCAACCCAGCACTAACCCTTATGCATTTCCAGTTCTCTTGGTGAAAAAACATGATGGATATTGAAAAATGTATATGGATTATAGGTCCCTAAATGACTTGACTATTAAGGATAAATTTCCGATTCCAACCATTGATGAACTTTTGGATGAATTACATGGTTCCAGGTGGTACTCTAAGTTAGACCTCAGGTCTGGTTATCATCAGATTAGGGTGCATCCTCCAGATATTCCTAAGACTACTTTTAGAACTTATATATGACATTTTGAGTTCTTAGTGATGCCCTTTAGGTTTATTAATGCACCAGCTATTTTTCAGTCCCTAATGAACCATATTTTCAAGCCTTAACTCAGAAAATTCATACCATACTAGTCTTTTTTGATGGCATATTAGTCTACAACAAAAGTTATGAAGAACATCTGGAACATCTTAAGCTAACACTATAACTCCTGAGGGATAATACATTGTATGCCAAAAGAAGAAAATGTGTGTTTGGTACTGAATATGAACAGTATTTAGGACATATCATCATTCATAATGGTGTTTCAATTGATCTAGAATAGATTAGTTATATGCTCAACTGGCCACTACCACATAATGTTAAAGGGTTGAGGGGATTCCAGGGGTTGACATGTTATTACAGGAAGTTTATTAAAAATTATAGTCTTATTAGCAAACCCTTAACTGATCTATTAAAGAAGGATATGTTCCTATGGAATGAGGGAGCTACTACTTCCTTCTAGTCCCTTAAGGCTGCTATGGTCCAAGCTATAGTAATGGCTATGCCATATTTTAATATGCCCTTTACATTAGAAACAAATGCCTTTTACTTTGGGTTGGGAGTAGTTCTGATACAGCAAGATAGACCCATAACTTACCTAAGTAAGGCTATAGCACTTAGTCATGCACAACAGGCCAGCCTGGTCTGGCCCGACCCGGGCCTGTCAGGCTTTGACCATTGACCAAGCAAGGCCGGACCTTTGACTTTAGGCCTGCAGGCCAGGTCGGGCTTCTCTTGAAAAGGGGGCCTGTTGAGGCCTGTAGGGCAGGCCTTGGGTCTGGCCAGTTCGATCCGATCAATTCAATTTTTTTTTTTAGTAATTTTAAATATTATAAAAAAATTAATTAAAATTTTGAACTTAATTGATGTATTAATTAAAAGTAATGTATTACAGCTAATAAGTTACAACTTTCAAATTATAATAATGAAAAATATCTTTTTTATTATTATTATTATTATTTTGCAAATGACTTTATAATTTTTACGCTAAGTATTTATTGAAATGAAGATGCAATGAAATGTCTGTAAAAAGTGTAGGTTGCTAGCTAGGTAAGAAAAATTCGTATATATTATACTACTCAATGTGTTTTCATGGATTTCTTTATTCGTATATAAATAAACATGCATGAATGAACGTATTGAAAGATATCAATTTTATTTGATTTATTGAATGAATTGTCACAAAGAGGAAGTTTTCATTTGTAGGGAGAGAATTGAAGTAATAAATAAAGAAAATTGGTAGGCTGGGCCGGGTTTTGGGTGAACCAAGTCGAGCCTCAGGCTGGGCTAATTGGCAGGCCAAACCAGGCCAGATCTGAGCCAAAAAAATGTGGCATGTTCGTGACCTTCAAGCCTGGCCGAGCCAGGCCAGACCAAGGTCGGCCCGCAGGCCATTTGTGCACTACTAATAGTACCTAAACATCTTGGTTGGTCTACTTATGAGAGGAATTAATGGCTGTGGTTTATGTTATCACTAAATGGAGGCATTACTTGTTGGGTAACAAAGTGCTGATTAAAATTGATCACCATAGTTTAAAGTATCTTCTGGACCAGAGAATCACTACTACCAATCAGTATAAGTGGATTACTAAATTGATGGGGCTAAACTATAACATTGTGTATAAGAAAGGGAAGGAGAATATGGCAACAGATGGTTTATCTATACAAGTTAATACCTATGAGCAGAAGCTACGTTGTACAGCTATTTCCACTACTACTCCTTAATGGATTATAGAATTGGCCAAATTATGAAAATCTGATGTAGGAATGAGGGATATAATTTCCCAGCTTTAGTTGGATCCTCAGTCTCTACCAGGTTACTAAGTTCATCATGTCAGACTAAGATACCAAGGCAAGCTAGTAGTGGGACCAGATACCTCATTAAGGGCTAAACTACTATCTGAATTTCATGAAACTCATGTTGGAGGGCTTTCTGGGATCATAGGTACTTATGAGAGGCTCAATAAGTATTTTTTTCTGGCTTTCTATGAAAAATGATGTTACAAAATTTATTAAGGAATTTGATCTTTGTCAACAACATAAGCATGAAATTGTGGCTCTACCAGGGTTATTGCAGTTTTTACCTATCCCAGAGAGGCATTGAGTTGACATATCTATGGACTTTATTGAAGGTTTACCAAAGTCTAAGGGTTTTACAGTTATATGGGTAGTAGTGGATAGGTTGACTAAGTATATCCACTTTATAACTCTTCATCACCCCTTCACTGCTGTAGAATTGGCCCAGATATTCATAGCTTAAATCTATAAATTACATGATTCCCCTCTACTATTGCATCGAGTATCTTATGGGTTAGGCTTTTGATGGGTGGGCGGGTCAAGCTTATGTGTCAAAAGTGCTTACAAGTAGGTTCCACCCTAGATTTAGTACACTGTATCACTTCCACATCATTTTGTCGATAAAAAATTAACCCCGCTGACAAAAATTCAATTTTTTATAAGAAAAGTGGAGTTCAGTTAGTTGACTATAAGAAAAGTGGAGTTCAGTTAGTTGATTGTAATTTATTTTTTTTTTAGTAATTTTACTATAAGTTGACCTAAAGTACAGTGATGAAAAAAATATTTAACCCAAACCTCTGCATATTTCACCTGTTATCTCTTGTTACTGAGTTAGTGATATCCAAATTTGTTATAATTGTATAATAACTAGTACTATTTTTTAGATGGTTTATAATAATTATTATATGTATTGATTAAAATTAAAGAAATTTTTATTAATTTTAAATTTAAAAATATTTTAAATTGATTTTAGAAAAAAAGTAATAATTTTATATTTTGGACGGAAGGGAATATTATTATTTTTGTTAAGTGAAACAGGGAATAAATCAACGATATACATTGAACTAAAAATAATGTAATCTTGGCCATATATATAATAAAGAACCTTGTGCTAAAGTGGTTTATAGCTCTTATCACAAACACCTTTATGTCAGGCGTCAGATTTCATCAAAATTTGCATACTCCTCCCAATCTTTTCAGAAATTCGAATATTCTTCAGGAAGGTGCACCACTCCAGGATTGTAAATAAGCAAATATGTTATGCGTAATGATCAGTGCACCGAATGTGCTAATGAACTTACGTGGAAGGTAATGGGCCCCATCGACAACTCAAATTATAGACAAAAAATTTGTGACACCCCCAAATCTGGGCCCACACAGCCCAAACTTGAGTTGCCAAAAGACTACAACAAAATTATTACAAGATAGTACAACGTTTAACAATACAGTGTATAATAATACACAACTAAGTCTTCACTATTATTGCCACACTAGTTTATAACACATGAAGATTACGATAGCTATCCCTCGGACTCTCACTCCACCCCCCGACTTAGACCCAGCTACGTTCTCATCTCATGTTGAAAAACAATGGAACAAAAAGAAAGGATAAACTCAAATAGCCCAGTAAGAAATATCATGACTAAGATAATGACGAATAAATTATTATTAGCCTTCAACAGTTGAGTTCTTGATAGATACAATAGACTACAAGGTTTATACCAAAAACTGCAGTTAAATTTTTGAACAACGTTCAGATCAATAATAGTAGCGGAATGAGCAATCTATTAGAAGAATAATGCAGACTATAATGTCCACTCGCTTCTCTTTTTAGGAAAAACATCATCAACTTTTATCATCTGAAATACCATTAGTCATGATAATAATTTATAATTCCTGGTCATAATCATACAAATCAACAGTTCATCTTTGCACTACGGGCCAAAGATATTCAATATAACATCAACGGTCATGATTATACCAGTATTCAGCCTTTGGTCATAATCATACCAAACAACAGTTTATTTTTGCACTACGAGCCAAAGATATTCAATATAACACCAATAGTCATGATTATACCAGTATTCAGCCTTTGATTATAATCATACCAAACAACAGTTCATCTTTGCACTACGGGCCAAAGAGAACTTTCACCACGTGTCATAAAAGACACCGAACAGATGTATCGCCTTTAACCTATTATATCGCCTTTAACTTATTATATCGCCTTTAACCTATCATCTGTTCAACAATTATATCGCATCTGTGCCCCCGACCACAGATATTCACAACAACTTGATTCTTGATGATTAGTACAAATAACAGTGATACAAATGATAAACAGAAGAAACAGGATAAACAATAAGTATCGGAAGTTTACTTTGTGCTGATTCAAATAATGTCCAAATTGTTAACATGATGTGGAATGAAATTCAAAAATGATATTCAAGATCCATAGTTTAGAATAACGGTTTCAGTTAATGTTTAGAAAAATAGGAAGGTTCAATTGAAATTATATTAGATGAAGCACAAACTATTAAGGAACATATAATCATTTCAGGAAACTTTACTAAATAGTACTTACCATAGTAAGTTAAGAGTATAAAAGAAATAATATCCCTTACTATAGTATGTTTGAATAATGGAAGATGAAAAAGATGGTATCCCTTATGAGTATAAAGGAAAATAATATCACTTACGAATATGAAAGAAAATGATATTACAAATGAATATGGAATAAAAGTGTCATGTGATAATTCGTGTAGACAAATTATTTTCACAAGAGACAAATAAGAAATTTGCAAAGGGTTATTCACCAACAGGCGGTAATCCGCGCAGTAAGGTTATTCCCACAATTTAATAAAATTTGAATACGAAGAGTTATTGACCAAACATGCGGTAATCCACACCGTAAAGTTATTCTCAAATATTAATAAGGAATGAATACGAAAGGTTATTCACCAATGGGCGGTAAGCTGCGCCGTAAGTTTATTCCCACAATTTAATACATGAAAATAAATGACACATTTTATGAGTAAGAAAGAAACGATATTATTTTCGAGAATCAAAGAATGATAATCCCTTACATTAGTAAGTTTAAGTGTATGAAAAAAAATGACATCCCTTACAGGTAAGAAAATAATACCATTTATGATGATGAAAAGAATGATACCCCTTACCTTAACACGTGACTGGATATTGATTTAAATGAGGTTGATCAACCTATATATTTATAATATAATTAGTAATTACCACATATAAATTTCAAAATGTATGATAACTCATATAATATGAACTATCAAAATTATATATATTTAACATAATTTTTGTAGTATAATATAACAACTTTAAAATGGTTTTTAAAATAATATTCCAAAATAAATCTTCCAAAGAAAGTTTTTAAAAATGAATCTTCTTAAAGAAGAGTCTTCTAAATGAAGATTTGTGAATACCGTGAAAAATAAGAATTTATGAAATTACTACTCTTTAATAAAAGACTTACTTGAAAAATTCCTGCACTCTTTTTGGCTTTCAAACACTCAAGATAACCTTACTATTTTCAGAGAAAACTCATAAAATACTTATAGAAAATTTTTATGTTTTAGGTGTAATTTTTCTATTTAGCTGAGCAAGCTATTTATAGAAGAAAATAAGTTATTATGCGCGGTAGGTGAACTGAAAAATTCAGCAGAGGCTGCGGCAGCCTCCACCAAACTTTTCTCCAGCAAAACTCACATTTCTCATATTTCATGTGGGCCCCATAGTGGGTCCACGTACTATTCACGTTACTATTCACATAAAATGATAATTAATTATTATTATTATTTTATATATATATATATATATATATATATATATATTTTATTTTATTTTCCTTTGGGTCTTACATATATAATAAAATAATGCCACAACAATAATTCAACAATAATGTAAGAAACACGTTACAGATCATTATTAATTTAATAATATAAATTACAATGTATTTGTTACTGTGACAATTATTATGTTCAATAATTTTAAACTACAGTGCATTAACAATTATTGAGTCAATGATATGAAATACAGTGTAATGACAATTATTAAATCAATAATGTAAAATACTGTGCAACAACAATTATTGATGAATACTGTGCAATGATCACGTTATCAGATCAATAATATGAGATATTGTGCAATACCGTGTGCTACAGTAAAATACCATGAATGACTATATGCTATTATTCTTTTATCACCAGTATTTTAACAGTTAAAAGTGATAACGTCGTTGACTATTTTTATTTAAAAATGTTACTTTTGTTGTTTTCTATATCCGATAAATATTCCGTTGTGGAGTCCTCTAATAATTAGTTATTTCGGCACCGTCGTACGACCTAAATATTCCCCGACAAAACGAATATTCCCCGACCAAACGAATATTATCCGACATAATAAAATTTGCACATAACATTCTTAACTTTTAACTTTATCAATTTTACCACTTACTGTTTCAGGAAAAATATATATGAAGAGAAATTAAATTTTGTATTTCATAAAATTTGGGGTCTTACAAAATTGGGAGAAAAAAAGCGCCAAACAGACAGAAAAGATTATTAATTTCTCTTTCTCTCACTCTCATTCTCCTAGTCTCCTGTATCAATACCAAATATACTACCTCTCACAATATCGCCCATTTTTCTTCGCCAAACCAGCTGCGACGGACTCTGTCACCACTACTGATGGATAATCGGACTCCACCACTACCACTACCACCGATTGACGATCACACTTCACCACCAGCGGACAACACCACCACCACCGACGAGCTCTGCTCTCACAGGTTTCTCTTTCTCACATTCTTTTCCATATATTTGGTACTATTAAAATAGAATTGGGTGGTTTTCCTCTCCATATATAATTTGGTAATTTGATTTAATACTGAGTTATTGTTGAGTTGGAGAAATTTATTGATTTTATGTTAGTCTTCATACCATACCATACATACATCTTAATCTATAGGATTGCATAATGTATAACTTTGTGGCTCCAGTCAATGTATGCAAAAGGGCACAGTAATGTTGGTTATGGATTCTTTGCATCTCACGAGGGTTGAAATCGGAGGCTGGAAACCGTTGGTGCCAGCCCCATTTAGTAATTGAGCTAATTGGGTTCTTTAAAATCTTTCAGCTGTAGATTCCTAAGTTGAAGTGATAATTTAATTGTAATATTTCTGTTATTTTGTTTTGTTGGCTACTTGCATATTAATAGTTAACCATTTTCTTATAATATTATTTTATGTGTATGTAGCATCAGTAATACAACGGTGGTGGTATTGGAACCTAAGATCAGAACAATTTTGAATTCTGAAAATGAAGCTCGTGAATGTTATGCTAGTTATGCAAAAGCAAGAGGTTTAGGGTCAATAACAAAAACTTCTAGAAAACGTGAGGATGGAATAAAGTCTAATATAACTTATGGTTGTCATCGAAATGGAAAGCCCAAGAGAACGACTTTGAATCCGTAATGACCGCGAATATTGCAACGCATTTCAAATATATTTGATTAATATTTATCAATGAAATGAATTTAATTTTTATTTTGTTGTGCCTTCATGAATAATCATATCTATGTGTATGAGGATTTAATTAAAAGGGAAGTTCGCACAGTGATCTTATTTAAACCAAATGAACTAACCTACAAATATTAATATCAAGAAACGATAAGTTAGAAACCCTAATCTAGCCGATTCGGTTAATCATTAAAATTAGGGTTAACCTAATTGAGTTATAAACTCTAATTAAAATCTAACCCCTAGTTTTGGGATGATATGGATTGTAGGGTATGTTTAAAGTCTAATATATGACATAATTAATATTAGAGCTAATATTGGTGTTAATTTAAATAGAAGTCTAATATAAATTAATGTGAGAATTAAATTAACACCCTAATCAATAGTCCAATTAAATTAATTGCCTAGCAAGTCTAATTGGATTATGTGTTTATTAAGGATGAATTTAATTAAGCACCATGTGATTTAATTAATAATCCGATGAAGCTAATTACCTAACCATTTGATTAATTAATGCAAGGCCCAAGTATTTAATTAAAATTGAGCCCAAATGAAATGTGACATAGGCCCAATGAAATTAATTAAATTAAGGTCCAAACATAGCAATGTAGATGTGTGTTGGTGATTATATATATATGTATCTATATATATATTTTACTAACTCATTTTGGACATTAAATTAAAAAGGGAAACAAACCAATTCTTGGACCCTTTACCCCCAAAGTTGCGGCAACATGAATGACTTTAGGGGCTGATTTGGTTGCCCATTTAGGAGCTCAAGGTGTTGGGAAGAGCAAAGCATTAATACAAGCTAGTAGGCCTATGCTTGGTTGATGTGAATGATGTGTATACTTACATAATTTGTAAGTATACACAACAACTAATACACTCACTCTCTCCTATCATCCATCATCTTATTTTTCATCTACCAAGTTGCTAGAGAGCAAAAGAGTTAGAGAGAAAAGAAAAGTTGAGAGCAAAAATAGAGAGAAAGTAAGAAAAAAGGAAGAGAAACCCTAGAAAAATCAAGATCAAGCAAGAAGCAAGATCATCAACCATACCAAGATAGATCATCCAAGTCTCATCCCATTCCTAGCAAGAAGAAAAAGAGCTACCAAGAGGTTTAAAAGTTTTCAAACCTAGCTTTCCATTTTAATATATGTTCTATGTATGTTTTAAGTGATTTTATTGGTCAAAAATGTGTTTTGATGGTAGAAAACTATTTTTAAAGCTCTTGATGCTTAAAACCATGCTAGACAAATGTATCTATAGTTTAATGGGTTTAACATGAGTTTTGGGATTCATTTATGTGGAAAAGTTTAACAAAACATGAAAGCGATTTTCGCCGGAAAAACCCTAAACTGAGCAGCGGGTTGCCGGATTTACTGTTCACGTTCCGTAAGTCGTATTCATGATCCGTCAACTTTGGGTGATAGTACTATAAGATAGGAAGATTTTTCAAGTGGTACGACTGAAAAATATTAAACGAGCTATTTATGGTGATTTTCCTAGCAAAACAGTTCCTGCCGGAAAAATCTGAAAAAGCCTACTGCCAGGATCTTGTGAGGGCTGTTTTGGCAACTTTTCTTGCTCTAAAAATTCCGTCCATTTTACAGATGATATTATATGGTATATAGCAGCTACTGTCCAAAAATGAGCTCCATCCGACGTCGTATGAGGGAGTATGACCCAACGATTTTCCAAGTTTTAAAAGCATAATACTGAAATATCTTGAAAAGTATAACTCAGAAAATTATGAAATTTTTACTAGAAGTGTTCTCTGATAGAAGGAAGATACTGTAGAAATTTCAGAAGTTTCTGATGAAAATTAAAGTTTTAATAAATGATGCCATTTTGGACAGAAACGGACCATTTAAAAATAGTAAATAAGGTTGAAAAATTAAAAGAAAATTATTTTGTGTATAAAATAAAATATACTACAGATATCCAAGAGATATAAAAATAATAAGTCAATTAGGTATTTTTGATAAATACACTTGATTTAAGAGAAATAAAGATAATAGCATAATTAAGGATGTATGAGTTAATTTTATTAAATAATACATAAAGGTAATTATTTGTTATTTAACTAGTATTAAATAATAAATAAATTAAATAAAAAGGAATTAAATTAGTTATTTATTATTTAAATGACTAAATAATAAATAAAGGAAAGGAGTAAAGAAATTAATAAAATAATTAAACAATTTACCTTTAAATTGTTTAAGTTGTTAATATTACTAAGTGATTTAAAATATTATTAAATAATAATATTAGTTAAAATAATTGTAAATGATTAAGTTATTATTAAATGATTAATAATAATAATAAAAGATTAAATTATTATTAAAGATTAATAATAATATTAAATGATTAAATTATTATTAAATGATTAATAATAATAGTAAATGATTAAATTATTGTTTAAATGAGTAATAATAATAGTATGTAATTAAATTGTTATTAAATGATTAATAATAATAGTACCTCATTAAATTATTAATAAATGATTAATAATAATAGTAACTCATTAAATTATTATTAAACGATTAATAATAATGTTAAGTAATTAAATTATTATTAAATAATTAATAATAACAGTAACTCGCTAAATTATTATTAAATGATTAATAATAATAGTAGGTATTCAATTAAGATGTTATTGAGTTATTAATAACATTTGTAAATGAACTTGATATTAATAATATTATTAGGTAACTAAAATGTTATCCAAGTGTGATAATATTGTCGTGAAAGCTACGTGTTGTTAAATAGAGGATTATGTGCTTTAGTAGCTGTATGTATGATAGTAATATATGAATCTCTATGTGCTATACTAATTGAAAGATAAACCTATTTAATATTAGGTATATCAAAGGCTGTAATTTAAGTTGTGTGAGCTGTAGTCAACAACTGAGGCAAGTTTCCTAACTCAAACTCGAACTATTATTTTTGAGCATGTCAAATGGTTTAATTTATCGTTAATTATTCCATGTAAATGCCAGTATTGATATTCGCACGTTGATGCATTTGAAAAATATGTTCTATCATTGAACAAGTAAATTATTTAAAGTTCTTTATTTCATGAACTGTTCAACAAATGGGTCTACGCCATTTGTTTCGGCTGGACATATAAAGTAAATATTTTTAAAAGCTATTCCAAACCAGTTGAGTGGTGTGGAAGTCTTGCACTGAGAGAACAAACCCTAAATGGGGAATTATAAGTGTCATAGTTCGACATGGTCAGAGTTTAATGTTATGCATATACATGTTGTACAAGAGGCTGATCCCCTCGAGTACAGTCTGATTTATAAAAGGATAATCGGAAGGTTGTTTCCTTGGAAACGTTCAGGGTCGGTTGGACCACTCAGCAGTAAATAATCATCTTTCATTCCTCGTTTGAATTTTGATTATCTTATCAGTCATTTCATTAACTTCTATAAATTGTTGAGCTTTCACTTTATTCGCAGTTATTCATGATATGTCCGTATTATTTTAAATTTGCTGAGCATATTAGTTGCTCACTCTTGCTATATATATCATGAACTAATTGCAGTTAGGCCCGAGCACTCCAAGAAGGACAAAGGCAAGGGCAAGCTTTAAGAATAGTTTAAATATTTCTATTCCTGTTTTGTAAATCATGGAACCCTGTTTATATTAATAGGATCGTCATGATGAAATTTTATTAAGGTTGAGACCTTGGGATCGTAGTAAGCCTTTTGTAATGAACAACTTATGTTTATGTATTCCGCATTTAGTAATATATGTTGTTTAAGAGGTGATGTATGTATTTGATCGTGAGCGCCAAATCCGAGGTATTGGTACCTGAATTTGGGGGTGTCACAGGTTGGTATCAGAGCTGTAGGTTATAAACGTTAGTATTGCGAAACGTAGGTTATAACCTTAGTATTAAACTCGTATTGAGTGTTTTAGGAGATAAATCGGGGAGATTTATCGTATGTGGTATTTGATGAATTGGGGAATTCATCGAGTCAAGTAGTACCCAATGAAATATAATTTCATTTCTTCAATGATTATATTTTATGGTTGTACTAATGGTTGTTTTTCATGATGTGTTGTAGGATGGCTATAGGGGAGTCGAGTGGAACACGAGATGAGGAGATATTCATCGATATACCGGTAGATACAGAACAGTTGGTGGGCTATGCACCAGTTGCACCGATATCACCATTAGTAGAGTCTGACCCTGAGGAGGATCCCGAGGAGGATCACGTGGCTGATATGGAGGAACCAGTTAGGGGTGGGGTGATGAGGCCACGTGGTGAGGATGACTCAGAGGAACAACAGACTGTCGATGAGGAGTCAGATGAGGAGGTGCAGTATTATGGCAATACATCACCTGAAGAGTCAGCAGATGGCATGGGCACGACTGTAAGTGACATCATAGAAGAACTGACCACTAGGAATGACGAACTCGAGGGTAGAATCCATCATCTTGAGGAGCAGAATCAGATCCATCAGGAGATGGAAGATCAGTATAAGGGTGTAGCCTATCAGTTGTCCGGGGAGGTAGCTGAACTGAAGGAGGAGCGTGATCAGACGAAGCTGAGTCTGGCAGAACTTCAGGTGGAACATGAGGCCTTGAAGGCCAACTTTAACCTAGAGGTTGCAGAGAGAATCCGTGTTGAGGAAGAATTGGATGGAGCTGCCATGATGGTGGATGGACTTGAGAGGGAGGTTCAAACTCGTGCAGTCAGGTTTGATCGTTTGAACTTTGTGTTTGACACTGCCTTTCAGAGGATGAGGCATAGGATCCGAAGGTATCCTAGGGAGGAGGATCTCCACAGGCGCACTATCAGTCGCCGTGTAGCAGACATGATAGCCAGGCAGGAGCATGAGGATGCCATCTTCAGGGGATTATAGTTTCCATTAGCCCTATGATTGTAAATAGATGCAGTTTAGTTCCCACTTTTTGTTGATAGTAGGGACAGTGGTATGTTGTAAATCCCATTATTTTTGTTTAGACTTGGGATAGTATTGGACCCCGACTTTTGTTTGTCATAGGGGTAGGTTGGGTTAATCCCCTCTTTCTGTTCTTGAAGGGATAACCATGGTTAGTATTAGCATTTATAGCAGTATGTCACAGGTTGTTACTTGATGTATTTAAAACAGTGGTATATGAATATAAATGCAGTTATTGATACCTGTTTGGGATTTTGATTGAGCTGTGTTTTACCTGTTAAATGCATGCATAAATAAAATGTGGCATGGAATGTAAAGACACAGAATTATAATATAAGGTTTTGTTTTTATCAGACAATGCCACCTAGAAGGAGAACCAGAGTTCCACATGTAGAGGAATCCGTTAATAATGACGGGGGTCCAGCAGACCCCATGCAGGCATTTGCAGCCATGATTGCAGGGTATATGCAGAATAGGCCGCCACCTGTGGTACCACCAGTAGTACCGCCAGTAGTAGAACAGCCAGGGGCTCACTTGGCTAATTTCAAGGATTTCAAATTAATAGGACCGCCGGAGTTTCGCGGGACTACTGACCCCATTGAAGCCCAGACATGGGTAGAAGAGATGGAAAAAGTGTTCGAGGTCGCAAGGGTGGCCGATGAACAACAAACGTCATTCGCCACCTTCATGCTGAAGGGTGAAGCGAATTATTGGTGGAAGGCAAACAAGAACAGAGTCGGAGCAGGAGTAATTACGTGGGTACGTTTCAAAGAGCTGTTCTTCGAGAACTATTTCCCAGAGAGCATGCAAGCAAGGATGGAAGTGAAATTCCTGGAACTGAAACAAGGGAGCATGACAGTTGCTGACTATGCTACAAGATTCAACGAACTGGCCAGATTTGCACCGAAACAGGTAGACACGGAAGTCAGAAGAGCTCGGAGGTTTGAACAAGGACTGAAGCCTTGGGTTTATGGAAAGGTAGCTGTGCTACAAATCAACACATTCTCGGCGTTGCTAGAGAAAACGCTAATTGCTGAGGGAGGAAATGAAGCGGTAACCAAGTATCAACAAGATCATAAGAAGGAAGGCCACAAAGGACCCAAAGAGGGGATTAGCAGTGGAGGGAGAATTCCTCACAAACGGAAATGGAACGACAATCAAAGCTCAGGAAAGCCATCAAGCGAGGCTAAGCAAGGCAACAAGTGCAATAAGTGTGGGAAGAATCACTCGGGGGAGTGTATGCGTGGTAAGGGAGTATGCTTCAACTGTAGACAGCCGGGGCACTTTGCTCCACAATGCCCAAAGGTGAAAAGAGGGGACTGTTTCTATTGTGGTGCAGCTGACCATCAAAAGAAGGACTGCCCGAAAAGGAAGAGTGATTCTGGTAGCGCTAATCAGGGAAACCAAAGCAAGCCAACTAGTGGAGGGTCGTCACAGCAGAACAGGCCGGTGGCGCGCACTTTCAACATGACCGTCCAGGATGCCATGGAGTCTAAGGAAGTGGTGGCAGGTATTATTCCGATCAATAATATTAATGCATATGTATTATTTGATTCGGGTGCTACCTGTTCTTTTGTATCCGATGAATTTGCTAACCAATTAAAATTTCCTCGTGAAAGATTAGAGAACCTAATGAATGTAGAGGTAGCAAATAAGGAAGTGATCCCTGTAGATTTCATATATAAGAATTGTTATGCCGAGATACGGGGACATAAAATGAGTGTGAATTTAATTCCGATACGTCTAGGAGAGTTTGACGTGATTTTAGGAATGGATTGGCTGTTTAAACACGGAGCTGTGATTGACTGCCAAAAGAAAAGTATACACCTGAAAACTCCGAATAAGTCTAAGGTTGTATTCTTTGGGAGTAAATCGCCAGGACAATCTTGTTGTCTGACGATGATGCAAGCAAGGAGGTTGCTTAGGAAGGGTTGCATAGGTTATCTAGCCCATGTAGTTGATACTCAGAGAGTAGGGGGAGAAATGAGACAGATACCTGTGGTAAGGGAATTCTCAGACGTTTTCCCGGATGAGTTGCCAGGTTTACCACCGGACAGAGAGGTGGAGTTTGTAATCGATTTAGCACCGGGGACCGCACCAATATCGAAAGCACCATATAGGATGGCTCCGGTAGAGTTGAAGGAATTAATGATACAGTTGAAAGAGTTGTTAGAGAAGAAGTACATTCAGCCGAGTGTATCTCCGTGGGGAGCGCCAGTGCTGTTTGTGAAGAAGAAAGATGGATCGTTGAGGCTTTGTGTCGACTATAGGGAGTTAAACAAGGTCACAATTAAGAATAAGTACCCGTTGCCCAGGATCGATGATCTATTTGATCAGCTTAAGGGGGCTAAGTACTTTTCGAAAATTGACTTGAGGACCGGGTATCATCAGCTAAAGGTGAGACCGGGAGACGTACCAAAGACAGCCTTCAGGACTCGATACGGTCACTTTGAGTTTCTGGTGATGTCTTTTGGACTGACGAACGCGCCAGCAGCATTTATGGACATGATGAATAGAGTATTCAAGCAATACTTGGATAAGTTTGTTGTTGTGTTTATCGATGATATACTGGTGTATTCAAAGACGGAGGAAGAACACACAAAACATTTGAGGATAGTACTGGAGACATTGAGGAGGGAACAACTATATGCCAAGTTCTCCAAGTGCGAGTTTTGGTTGCAAAGGGTACAATTTTTGGGACACGTCATCGACAAGGAGGGTGTTTCAGTAGATCCTGCAAAGGTGGAGTCAGTTATAAACTGGGAGCAACCGAAGACTCCAACAGATATCAGAAGTTTCTTGGGATTAGCAGGATACTATCGGAGATTCATCAAGGACTTTTCAAAGCTAGCATCGCCATTGACCAATCTGACAAGGAAGACAGTAAAGTTTGTATGGACGGAGAAGTGTGAAGAAAGCTTCAGAGAATTAAAAAAGAGGCCTAGTGAAGCACCTGTGTTATCATTACCTGATGATTCAGGGGGATTCGTGGTTTATAGTGATGCGTCACTCAAGGGTCTTGGTTGTGTACTGATGCAGCATGGCAAGGTCATCGCGTACGCATCACGCCAGTTAAAGGATTATGAGAAGGGATATCCGACTCATGATTTAGAACTGGCAGCAGTAGTGTTTGCTCTGAAGATCTGGAGGCACTATCTGTATGGAGAGAAGTGCGAGATATACACAGACCACAAAAGTCTGAAGTATATCTTCACTCAAAGGGAGCTGAATATGAGGCAGAGGCGATGGTTGGAATTGATCAAGGACTACGATTGTGAGATTTTGTACCATCCCGGCAAAGCCAATGTTGTAGCTGATGCTCTGAGCAGAAAGGGTAGCAAGAAGTTGTTGATGTTAACAACGCAGGAGGAATTAATCAAGGATATGGAAAGATTGGAGTTAGAACTCAAGTATCCTAAGGAAGCAGACGAGAAACTGTTTGCAATAGAGGCGAGCCCAACTTTATTGGACAAGATAAAAGAGGCTCAAGAGGGTGATGAGGAATGCATTGACATTAAGAAGCGGTTATCCGAAGGTGAGGAATTAAAGTACTCAGTGGATGGCACAGGGTTAATTCGATTCGAAGGAAGAGTCTGGGTACCGTTTATTCCAGAATTGAGAGAAGAAATTCTACAGGAGGCCCACAGCACAAGATACTCAATACATCCGGGTAGTACCAAGATGTATCAAGATCTACGACAGCATTTGTGGTGGCCTAACATGAAGAGGGAAGTGGCAGAGTGTGTCAGCCGATGTTTAACTTGCCAGAGGGTTAAAGCAGAACATCAGAAACCGGGTGGACTATTGCAACCGTTGGAGATTCCGGAGTGGAAATGGGAGCATATCACAATGGATTTTGTGGTAGGACTTCCAGCAACTCAAAAGGGGTACGATGCGATCTGGGTGATCGTGGATCGTTTGACCAAGTCTGCACATTTTCTACCGATCAAAATCAGGTATAACTTGGGGCAACTGGCAAAGTTATATGTTAAAGAAATTGTGTCGCGACATGGAGTGCCGGTATCTATAGTATCTGATAGAGATCCGCGCTTTACGTCAAATTTCTGGAGGAGCCTACAGGAAAGGATGGGGACGCAATTAAGGTTGAGTACCGCGTATCATCCCCAAACGGATGGGCAGAGCGAGCGGACAATTCAGACGCTGGAGGATATGCTGAGAGCATGTGTGATGGACTTTAAAGGTAGTTGGGATGATCAGCTACCATTAGTGGAGTTTTCATACAACAACAGTTATCATGCAAGTATTGGCATGCCGCCTTACGAAGCACTGTATGGGAGAAAGTGTAGAACGCCCCTGTGCTGGGATGAAGTTGGTGAACGGAGACTGTTGGGACCCGAACTGGTACAACAAACCGTAGATGTGATCAGGGTGATAAGAGCTCGTCTAGTTGCGGCTCAGGATCGGCAAAAGAAGTACGCGGATTTACATCGTCAGAAGAGAGACTTCGAGGTTGGAAGTTTTGTTTTTCTGAAGGTATCTCCATGGAAAGGGAAAATCAGGTTCGGGAAGAATGGAAAATTGAGCCCTAGATTTATCGGACCATTTGAAATTTTGAAGCGAGTTGGTGAGGTGGCATATGAGGTAGCTTTACCTCCTGAACTGGAGCATATTCATAATGTGTTTCACGTGTCAGTGTTGCGGCTATATAAACCGGACTACAAGCATGTCATCTCATACGAGCCGATTCAAGTTGAGAAGGACTTATCATATGAAGAAATTCCCATTCAGATATTAGATAGGAAGGAGCAGACCTTAAGAAATAAGATCATTCATTCTGTCAAAGTGTTATGGCGGAACCACAACGCCGATGAGGCTACGTGGGAGCTAGAAGAAAAGATGAGGAGCAGTTATCCTAATCTTTTTGAGTAACCTTATGTTTGTAATTCCGGGGACGGAATTCTTATAAGGGAGGGAGAATGTAATGACCGCGAATATTGCTACGCATTTCAAATATATTTGATTAATATTTATCAATGAAATGAATTTAATTTTTATTTTGTTGTGCCTTCATGAATAATCATATCTATGTGTATGAGGATTTAATTAAAAGGGAAGTTCGCACAGTGATCTTATTTAAACCAAATGAACTAACCTACAAATATTAATATCAAGAAACAATAAGTTAGAAACCCTAATCTAGCCGATTCGGTTAATCATTAAAATTAGGGTTAACCTAATTGAGTTATAAACTCTAATTAAAATCCAACCCCTAGTTTTGGGATGATATGGATTGTAGGGTATGTTTAAAGTCTAATATATGACATAATTAATATTAGAGCTAATATTGGTGTTAATTTAAATAGAAGTCTAATATAAATTAATGTGAGAATTAAATTAACACCCTAATCAATAGTCCAATTAAATTAATTGCCTAGCAAGTCTAATTGGATTATGTGTTTATTAAGGATGAATTTAATTAAGCACCATGTGATTTAATTAATAATCCGATGAAGCTAATTACCTAACCATTTGATTAATTAATGCAAGGCCCAAGTATTTAATTAAAATTGAGCCCAAATGAAATGTGACATAGGCCCAATGAAATTAATTAAATTAAGGTCCAAACATAGCAATGTAGATGTGTGTTGGTGATTATATATATATGTATCTATATATATATTTTACTAACTCATTTTGGACATTAAATTAAAAAGGGAAACAAACCAATTCTTGGACCCTTTACCCCCAAAGTTGCGGCAACATGAATGACTTTAGGGGCTGATTTGGTTGCCCATTTAGGAGCTCAAGGTGTTGGGAAGAGCAAAGCATTAATACAAGCTAGTAGGCCTATGCTTGGTTGATGTGAATGATGTGTATACTTACATAATTTGTAAGTATACACAACAACTAATACACTCACTCTCTCCTATCATCCATCATCTTATTTTTCATTTACCAAGTTGCTAGAGAGCAAAAGAGTTAGAGAGAAAAGAAAAGTTGAGAGCAAAAATAGAGAGAAAGTAAGAAAAAAGGAAGAGAAACCCTAGAAAAATCAAGATCAAGCAAGAAGCAAGATCATCAACCATACCAAGATAGATCATCCAAGTCTCATCCCATTCCTAGCAAGAAGAAAAAGAGCTACCAAGAGGTTTAAAAGTTTTCAAACCTAGCTTTCCATTTTAATATATGTTCTATGTATGTTTTAAGTGATTTTATTGGTCAAAAATGTGTTTTGATGGTAGAAAACTATTTTTAAAGCTCTTGATGCTTAAAACCATGCTAGACAAATGTATCTATAGTTTAATGGGTTTAACATGAGTTTTGGGATTCATTTATGTGGAAAAGTTTAACAAAACATGAAAGCGATTTTCGCCGGAAAAACCCTAAACTGAGCAGCGGGTTGCCGGATTTACTGTTCACGTTCCGTAAGTCGTATTCATGATCCGTCAACTTTGGGTGATAGTACTATAAGATAGGAAGATTTTCCAAGTGGTACGACTGAAAAATATTAAACGAGCTATTTATGGTGATTTTCCTAGCAAAACAGTTCCTGCCGGAAAAATCTGAAAAAGCCTACTGCCAGGATCTTGTGAGGGCTGTTTTGGCAACTTTTCTTGCTCTAAAAATTCCGTCCATTTTACAGATGATATTATATGGTATATAGCAGCTACTGTCCAAAAATGAGCTCCATCCGACGTCGTATGAGGGAGTATGACCCAACGATTTTCCAAGTTTTAAAAGCATAATACTGAAATATCTTGAAAAGTATAACTCAGAAAATTATGAAATTTTTACTAGAAGTGTTCTCTGATAGAAGGAAGATACTGTAGAAATTTCAGAAGTTTCTGATGAAAATTAAAGTTTTAATAAATGATGCCATTTTGGACAGAAACGGACCATTTAAAAATAGTAAATAAGGTTGAAAAATTAAAAGAAAATTATTTTGTGTATAAAATAAAATATACTACAGATATCCAAGAGATATAAAAATAATAAGTCAATTAGGTATTTTTGATAAATACACTTGATTTAAGAGAAATAAAGATAATAGCATAATTAAGGATGTATGAGTTAATTTTATTAAATAATACATAAAGGTAATTATTTGTTATTTAACTAGTATTAAATAATAAATAAATTAAATAAAAAGGAATTAAATTAGTTATTTATTATTTAAATGACTAAATAATAAATAAAGGAAAGGAGTAAAGAAATTAATAAAATAATTAAACAATTTACCTTTAAATTGTTTAAGTTGTTAATATTACTAAGTGATTTAAAATATTATTAAATAATAATATTAGTTAAAATAATTGTAAATGATTAAGTTATTATTAAATGATTAATAATAATAATAAAAGATTAAATTATTATTAAAGATTAATAATAATATTAAATGATTAAATTATTATTAAATGATTAATAATAATAGTAAATGATTAAATTATTGTTTAAATGAGTAATAATAATAGTATGTAATTAAATTGTTATTAAATGATTAATAATAATAGTACCTCATTAACTTATTAATAAATGATTAATAATAATAGTAACTCATTAAATTATTATTAAACGATAAATAATAATGTTAAGTAATTAAATTATTATTAAATAATTAATAATAACAGTAACTCGCTAAATTATTATTAAATGATTAATAATAATAGTAGGTATTCAATTAAGATGTTATTGAGTTATTAATAACATTTGTAAATGAACTTGATATTAATAATATTATTAGGTAACTAAAATGTTATCCAAGTGTGATAATATTGTCGTGAAAGCTACGTGTTGTTAAATAGAGGATTATGTGCTTTAGTAGCTGTATGTATGATAGTAATATATGAATCTCTATGTGCTATACTAATTGAAAGATAAACCTATTTAATACTAGGTATATCAAAGGCTGTAATTTAAGTTGTGTGATCTGTAGTCAACAACTGAGGCAAGTTTCCTAACTCAAACTCGAACTATTATTTTTGAGCATGTCAAATGGTTTAATTTATCGTTAATTATTCCATGTAAATGCCAGTATTGATATTCGCACGTTGATGCATTTGAAAAATATGTTCTATCATTGAACAAGTAAATTATTTAAAGTTCTTTATTTCATGAACTGTTCAACAAATGGGTCTACGCCATTTGTTTCGGCTGGACATATAAAGTAAATATTTTTAAAAGCTATTCCAAACCAGTTGAGTGGTGTGGAAGTCTTGCACTGAGAGAACAAACCCTAAATGGGGAATTATAAGTGTCATAGTTCGACATGGTCAGAGTTTAATGTTATGCATATACATGTTGTACAAGAGGCTGATCCCCTCGAGTACAGTCTGATTTATAAAAGGATAATCGGAAGGTTGTTTCCTTGGAAACGTTCAGGGTCGGTTGGACCACTCAGCAGTAAATAATCATCTTTCATTCCTCGTTTGAATTTTGATTATCTTATCAGTCATTTCATTAACTTCTATAAATTGTTGAGCTTTCACTTTATTCGCAGTTATTCATGATATGTCCGTATTATTTTAAATTTGCTGAGCATATTAGTTGCTCACTCTTGCTATATATATCATGAACTAATTGCAGTTAGGCCCGAGCACTCCAAGAAGGACAAAGGCAAGGGCAAGCTTTAAGAATAGTTTAAATATTTCTATTCCTGTTTTGTAAATCATGGAACCCTGTTTATATTAATAGGATCGTCATGATGAAATTTTATTAAGGTTGAGACCTTGGGACCGTAGTAAGCCTTTTGTAATGAACAACTTATGTTTATGTATTCCGCATTTAGTAATATATGTTGTTTAAGAGGTGATGTATGTATTTGATCGTGAGCGCCAAATCCGAGGTATTGGTACCTGAATTTGGGGGTGTCACAGAATCCGGTTAAATTCTAGCCAATAACAAAAATTGATTATAAAGCTCATATGAATATTTCTTTGCAAGGTGATGGGAAGTGGATGTTGAATTCGATTGAACTGAATCATAACCATGAGATGAATCCGAATAAAGCCAGATATCTTAAGTGCAATCAGATTGTCCCACTACATGCGATGAGGACAATTGAATTGGATGCGACAGTGGGAATCAGATTAGACAAAACTATTTCCTCATTTGTGATCGAGGCTGGGGGCCCTTGATAATCTGTCATGGTTAGAAAAGGATGCAAGAAATTACAAGGACAAAGTGAGGCGTTTAGAGCTCAAGGAAGGGGATGCTCAGGCAATGTATCAGTATTTTGTGAAAATACAAAAAGACAATGGTGACTTCTTTTATGCCATTGATGTTGATGAAGATAATCTATTGCGGAACGTCTTTTGGGCAGATGTTAGGAGTAGAGAGTTATACAAGGAATTTGACGACGTGGTAACTTTTGATACAACTTACCTTGTTAACATGTACGATATGCCTTTTGCACCATTTGTTGGGGTTAACCATCATGGACAGTCGATTTTGTTTGGATGCGGTTTAATATCACGGGAGGACACGACTTCATTTGTATGGTTGTTCAAAACTTGGCTTTCTTGCATGTGCGATTGCTATCCTAACGCCATCATCACTGACCAATGTAGGGCCATGCAAAACGCAATAAGTCAAGTTTTTCTATTGCACGACATCGTTGGTGTTTGTGGCATATCATGAAAAATTTCCTGACAAGTTAAAGGGATATAAAGAGTATAATCTGATTAAAGCCATGATGAAGAATGTTGTCTATGATTCCTTGAGTCCAACAGAGTTTGAAATTTTTTTGGCTGATTTTATAAAAATGTATGATTTATAGTCCAATGATTGGTTAGCTGGATTGTATGCGAAAAGGAATCGATGGGTACCGACATTTGTTAAAGATACCTTCTAGGCGGGGATGTCAACAACCCAACGAAGTGAGAGCATGAATGCATTCTTTAATAGCTATGTCCATTCTAATACCACCTTAAAGGAATTTGTGGAGCAATATGAGAATGCCTTATGCAATAAGGTGCGAAAAGAAGAAGAGGCAGATGCCCATTCATTAAGCGTACAAATTCAAAATGTCTCCCCTTATGGTTTTGAAAACCAATTTCAACAAGCATACACAGTTAAGAAATGCTTGGAATTTCGAGACCAAGTTGCCGAATTGATTGTGTGCAATATGACGGTTGGACCGGTTGTAAATGGTATTTCACAGTTTTACATTGAACACGACATTCTAGTTGGAAAGAGAAAAATAACATATAAAACTTTTACTTTCCTTGTTCATTTCAATGAAGAGTCGGGAGAAACTAATTGCAATTGTCGATTGTTTGAAAGTAAGGGGATGGTGTGCGCACATATGATCTCGGTGTGGGCCAAAAAGAAGCTTAAAGTAGTGCCTGAAAAATACATTCTTCGACGATGGATGAAAAACTTGGCGAGGTGTCATACTAAAGTTAAGGTGAGTTACGTTAATTGGGAACACAAGCCCGAATTTGTTTGCTATGACAGTTTAGTCAAATTATTCAATAAGGTTGCTGATAAAGCCATTTTTTCCACTGCCAAGACAGATAGGATGGTGGCAGGTTTGCTAAAAATAGAGGCGAATAATGACTTAGATGATGAGGGGTGTCTAAGAAATATGAATACTGTTGGAGATATACAAAACGATTTGGAAAGTGCCCAAGAGAAATCAAATACTATGGGTAATCCAAGTAAAGGTCCTCGGAGAGGGCGACCTCCGGCTAAGAGAAAACAATCAATTGCTGAGCAAATTATTAGGAAGAGTGCAAAATTAAACAAAAGGGTACCATATAGGCGCGACAAAGAAAGAATTACACCGTATTCATAGAATTTCTATATAATTTTGTTCATTGCATTACATAATTTAGCATTTGACACTCGTTTTCTTTTTAGGATGTGGAAGGCATCGATTGTATGACACAAGAGAGTGCAAATATGAACATAAATATAATTTCATTTATAGAACATCTTATCCTTACTGTTTAATTTTTTTTTTCGACATGTTACTCAATTGAGAATTGGTTATATTTTTCAGCCATCACAAGGGAGTGTAGGATATGTTGCTATGTTGAGCATAGACTTGAATGAATCTCTATTTGATTCGAAAAATTAAGGTACAACTTTATTATAATTGGAGTTATTTGATTTTTCCGTTTCTGTGTCGTGTCGTGTCCTAATGATATTGGTTTATTTTGATTTTTTTAGCATATGCCAGTTTTTTGGTGGTTGAATGGGCACTATAATGCATCACAAATTTGGTGGAACAATTGCAGTTTTTTGATTGATGGGTTCTGCCAAAGAAAAAGATTGGATAAAACTTATGAGCTGCTTAAGGACATGGAGCAGGCTGGATTTTGTAATTTTGATGGTCTTACATACAACACTTTAATTTAGTAATTGAGTGAGAATGAGAATTTTAAGACTGCTCATAGAGTGATGAAGAAAATGGTCAAGGGTACCAACTGTTGGATGATATGAGCACCCTTGGAATTAGTAGTTATTTTGTTGTAAGTTTGTGTAAATAATAATATTTCATACATATATTAGTAGTCTTTAGTAATATTTCATACATATATTTGTTATGGTCAAGGATGGTCTTGTACCCACTGTTGTTACTAATGGTATAGTTCATGTAGTCTGGTTTTTTGTTTTATTTTGGTTATGAATTTAGTTTGTTTCTTTCATACATATATTTGGACTACTGGTTAATTGATCTGTTTGTATTTGTATTTCATATGTACTATGGATTTTGCATTTTTGTGTTCTTGGATGTTATTTAACTTTATCAACTATAACTCTGTTAAATAGACTTATTGATGAAGTTATAGTTGTTCAAACATGAATATGTTAAATAGACTTATTGATTACCAAAAATAAATAATTGAATACGGTCATTTTCTTCATTTCAAACAAATTACAACCCAGTTGATTAATTACATCATAGTCATGAAATTATATTTCATCCATTACAATCATCATTTAAGTTCAATTATATCATAATAATGCAAATACATAACAAAATTACTACTACAGTAACCAACCACGACAATACAATGCACAACATTAGTTTTGACTTTGCTTCTTTAAGCCTATCAACCTCCATCTCCAATTTAAATGCTTCCTTTTTCATATTATTCAATTTGTCCTTTAGCTTTGTGTTTTTCTCTAGCAGTAAACTCATATCTTCAATTTTGTTATTCATTACACTTGTTGCTTCATCTTTATTAAGATTGTATTCTAGCCATTCAAAATATCCACAATATCTCTCAGATTCCTATAAAAAAATGGAGGAAGGATTAAAAGTAAAAACACAAAAATGAGGGAGAGGACTGAGTTAACAGTAATAAAGGAATGACACTTACCCCATAGTGGCGACAGCATAAAATCTTCTTCTTCTTGATCCATCCTTCCTTGAAACACAAACTCGAGCTGGAACATCACAAAAACACATCCGCTGTTCTGGACTAATTGACGCATATCTTGAACGAAATGTAGCTATGTAAGATCGACTCTATGTTCGCACTAAGCTGGACAGAAAAAGCCTAGCTGTAAGATTTGACATGGCATTTTTTGTAAAGGAAGAAAAAAAATAAGAATAATAAACAAAACAATGCAGCAGTATTACCACGACAACTGGGAATTGAAGATAATGAAGGGTGCAAGAGCTATGATATGTTCTTCTGTAAACTACTTATCCAAAAAAAAAAGTGTTTCTCTTAGAATTAGAGCACCATCCTACGCTGCCAACATTCATAGTAAGGAACTATACATGCATGTAGACTTGGTGCACATACGTGTTATATGCCATGAACTTAATCAATTATCTCTATTACTGATAAGTGAGATTACTAATAAGAACAAATAAAACAGCCTCATATCAATAACTGAAAGTAGGTGGCAGTTATTTACAGATCTTGTACCCAGTCAAGAGATTTACAGTAACGAGCAGTTAATAAATACATGTAGCTTTTTAACATTCTGTCCTTCAAAACACAGAAAGCATGAAACTAGTCACTACCTCTATCCCAATTTAAGTGACAATCTTCAATAGGCAAATATATAGTTTGAGAAAGATAAGTACTTGACCAACCATTAATTTTGCTATTATACCTTAATAGAAATACACTGATATATGTTAATAGTCCACAAAGTTTCAAACTATTTTTATTTTTACAAAATAATGGAAATAGAGTCAAATTGAACTAAGCTATTGATACATGGAAAATGATCACTTTAGATAGGACATCTGATACAGAACATGGCAGGTTTGGTTGAAGTATATGTTTTAAGCAAAGTATTTATACTTTTACCTAAATAGATGTAACAAGAAAAAGATGCTTCACTGGGCAGCGAAATCTAAAATTGAAAAGATAAAGGAGTCACTATTGGTTCATTGATCCTTGAATTGGAATAACCGACTATGAAACCACTTTGTTATGGTAAAACTTCATTAAATTAATTGAAGACAGAAAACACTGAGGCCTTAGAATTTCGAGCACAATATTGGAGCTTGTGAAGTTTTACATATAAAACAAAAGAGTATGAACGAGTCATTGACATATTGATAGAGTCATTTGATTAACTTGGCACGACACCTCAAATATAGTTTTGATGGAGAGTCTAGTATTTGGAAACAATAGTCCAATTAATGGATGCCAGTGTGAAAGACAAAACTAGATCTGGAAGTATATATTTAATCAAATAAAATATCAAAAGAAAAAGAATGTTGAGATTACCAATCGTAGTCGTTCTTTCCTCATTCGGTAGAGGACAATAATAGATCATCAAATCCAGTTTTTGGCTGTTTGGCCGATCCAACAAATAGTCTCCCTAACTTTACTAAAAGTGTTGCACTCAAAAAGCATCCGGATAAGAAACTAAGGTTGATTTTGTTTTAATCAAACAGATCAATAAACAAGGAGCTTGATAACCTGCCCGTTCCGCATCAGATCGATGTCTTGGGAGTTGTATTGGAGAGAGCTTCAAGAATGACAAAAAGGTAACAGACTGTAGGAGAAAGAAAGAATGGCTAAAAGGAAACAATCGCTGGAGAGAGAAATATTTTGTCTACAAAAGTGCCGCTTATTTGGTAAAGTTATTTTGTGGCCCAATTTTTGAATTTCAAACTTATTTTCTTTTGAATCAATCACTATTTATTGGGGCCCACTACTTTCCATGTAAGTTCATTGGCACATTCGGTGCACTGATCATTACGCATAGCATATTTGGTAAATAAGTGTCTGTTGGATGTAGTTTTGCGGTGCGTTTAATTAAAGTACTTTTAAATGTGAGATTTTGACAAAAAGTATTTTCTTAAAAAAGTGAAAATAATGCTTGATTAAAAAAACTGCTTTTATAAATATTAATGATAAATTTAATATAATTGTGTGGTGTGAAATTTTATTTCTTTTTAATAATTTAAGAATAATTTTAAACTTTGTCTTTTGTTAAAAGTGTTTTATGCTCGTGTAAAAGTGATTTTGAATCAATTCCCTATGAACTAAAAGTGCTTGACGAGAATTATCAAATATTAATATATTTTTATTTTTAATTTAAAAGCACTTTTAGTTCACTCAAAAACTCCCCCCAACAATTAAACGAACTCGGAATCAAATTTCCATCGGTTGCAAGATAAATAATGCCCCTATACATTTGTCCACTGTTTCTGTTCGGATCATTTTTTTTAATTGGGTTTGGGTTATGTATTTGGCAAATCACCATTTAATATGGTGGCTTGGATATTAACTAATCAAAATCATATGCATAATTTTGTATCTATTTTTAGTATTCAAACATCCCTTAGTCATCAAATTACTATCGATCTATTATTGAATTTCTATACAAAGGTAAATATAATAGACCAAAGTGATAACTTAGCCGTTAAAGTCTCATTTTTTCGGGTCTATCATTCTTAACAAGTGAATTTGTTTAAGTATTCTCTCTTTAGAAAATTGTTTAAATATGATAATGTAATTAAATAAATATAAAATTGAATCATAAGGGTGGATCACTAGTGCCCCTTTTCTCTTCATTGCATATTTGTGCATAATACATGTATCGGGTCAAACCCGTTTCAACTAGGAGCAAATAGGAATCGGCGCAAAAAGCAGCAATGAGGAGGAACTCAGCTGAGGTCTTGAACCACTGAGAATAGAAAAGAAATCTCCATGGCAATGTTAACATTATCCACTCCACTTTTCTGCTATCTCCACTCTTCCCGAGTCAAATCGGATTCCTCTTCAAACTCATCTGAACAAAATACTCCCGAGTTCCTTGACTCGGCCGAGATTCGATCAAATTCAGAACCTTCAGGCCACAAATTCATAGCTTCTGCTGCTCGGATATGCCTATTGAGGGGCGCACTCAGGTTTCTCTTTTTCTTTTTCCTTTCTGAGTTTGAGGAGAAAAGAAAAGGACGGAATTTAAAAGTTGTGAGAGAAAAAGAGTTAAAAAAAGATATATATATATATATATATATATATATATATATATATATATATATATATATATATATTTATTTTTTGTTAGTTTTGAAAGAAATTTTTACTTATAATAATATATTATTATTATTATTGTTGATAAAGTTTCTTTTGGCTGCTAGAAAATTGAGGAAAAAGCAATAGAAAGCCTGAAAATAGAGGAAATTAGCAAACTTCTAAATTTAAATAACATCAGGAAATTGTATTGAAAGTTGTCAAATTCTTAATTTAAATAACAATTGAAAATTGGTATTCAAAAAGTAAATATTGATATTTTGATAAAGTGTCTTTTCCTGAGACTCACTTGCTATTCAAAATATTTTGTGAAAATATTATTTTTTCTTGTTGAAATATCAATTCATAACAATATTAAGGTTGACGCATGAGTTTGGTTTAGTGACCAACCCACCCTAGCATTTGGTAGGGATAAAGCCTCACCGTTCCCCCTCCCTTTGATAATAATGCAATATTGGTATCAAAAAACAATATTAATATTAAATGGAAGGTAGGTTTAACCACTTTTCATCAAGGAAATTCGGCACATCATGTTACCTTTTAGTCTATTTTATAGATCAAGCAATCACATCCACTCATGTGGCATTTTTATTGTCTTTTAAGTTGATGAGTTGCAGGAGTTCTTAATGCACTCAAGAGCATATTGGGTCAGTAAATCATTAATAGCGTGGAATGTGGACGCTGTATATGGTTCATGTTATTTGTATGCCAGCAGAAGTGCTGCTTTGTGTGCTGTAGAGAATGCAATGATTATGGAGATATAATGCAAAAGCACCATCAATATAGTTCCGACCATTGTCACTGTTCAAAATTTTGATTTTGACATCAAATTGGGCTAGTATCATTTTATGAAACTCTTTAAAGTAAGAAAAAACTTCACTTTTATAACGAAGAAGATATATCCAAGTAGTACGAGAATAACAGTCGATGAAACTAACAAACCAACAATGACCGGTACTAGAAATAACCTGAGAGGGGCTCCAAACATCAGTATAAATAACAACAAAAGACTTGGGATTACATTTATTAATAGAGGAACAAGTAGACTGTTTGTGTTTGGACAATTCACAAGGTTCACAAAGAAACTTGTTTTTATTGCAATGCTTAGAAAAATATATAAATAAAGACTTTAAAACACCAAAGGAAGGCTGCCCCAAACAACGATGCCACTTATGAAGGGAAGACAAGTTAGAGTCAAAGGTTGTTTGAAGAGCCCGAGGAGAAATCCAGTTCTCAACCATAGAGACATTGGTTTGAGGAACATAAAGATAGTAGAGACCACCCACTATAGTATCACTGCCAATCTTTTGTCCTGTCACCATCCTAAAAAACACAATGAAAAGGGAAAAAAAAGACTGAACAATTTAGAGATGTGGTGAGGCGTTAAAGAGATAATAAATTGGCAGTAAAAGAAAGAATATGAAGAACAGGTGATAAAAATATAGTGGAAGTATAATCGACTGAACCTCTCCTTGAGATAGGTGAGAGAGACCCATCAACCACTAGAACTTTATCTTTGCTTGAACAAGGTGTATAGAAGGTAAATAGTGTCGACGAAACACTAAAAGCATGAGGAGTTATACCTAACTTAGCATAGTGAGAGGAAGCAGAGTTGGAATTGTGGTCTTATTAACACCATTAGTATCACCACTATTAACTGTACTAGATTATGCCATATTAAATAATGAGTGCAACAAGAATATCCTAGGAAAAATTCAACAACGATATTTAAGAGCTTGCAACACCCTTAGCAGAATCACTCATGATTAACGAACAAGCGGCAATAGTAACCTAGAGAAAGGCTAGGAAAAAACTTAATAACCCACAGCAGAAAGAAATCACAAGTCTTGAACAAGTTTAAGAAACCAGGAAGCTTAGGTTTGAGTAAACGGATCAAGCTCTTATACCATGTAAACTGCTATATTTGGGTAGAAAGAATGGTGAATGAGAGGTTTAATTCCTTGTCATTAGTTTTCTCTATTTATAGTGTCAAATAGGTTACAACAATTCCTACAATCAAATTACTACAATCCCTACAATTAAGCTAATCCCCATAATCAAGCTATTACAATCAATCCCTCTAATTTGGCTACAATTATCCTGAGAGTATCCCAATAATTTTAGCTATAATTATCCTGAAAATATTCTATTTACATTTCAACACAATATTCTATTTACATGCTAACAATGGTAAATGTGATGGACTCGGTAAGTTCAGGACATCCAGTGATAAAGCAACAATTTCCTCAACAAAATTTTCCATTGTTTGGTTTTTGCTTCTATACAACTTGTCAATGTAAGTATTCTTTGTTATACCTACTAAAAGGCAATTACTCTTCATTCTTCTCTTTTTTATCACTCATAGAAAAGTGAGTCAATAAATCAGCATTATGGTGTTGAATCATTCTAGTGTTAGGTACTAGGTTACTGGTCGGCTATTCATATATGAATTTGAAGAGAATATATCTCCTAAATTTAATGACGAATTTTTCATTCTGTTTGAACTCTTAGAAACTGATAGTCTTATATTATCTTGTTTCTTTCAATATGAATCTAGTGTGTTTGAGCTCATCTTGTCTCTAATTATGTTCTTCCTTTCCAGGTTAAAGGATCCGAAGATTGAACTTTTGATGGGGTACCTGTTGGATATGTTTCATGCCCCACAGAAACAGTAAGTTTGTCATGAGCTGTATAGTTTTCATAATCTTTTTCCAGCTCCTCTCTGCTGTCACTAAAACTACCCTTTTGCACATACGATGCTCAAGTCACATACCAATTATTGCTCTTTTCTAATTTACTTGAATAATTGTTGGTGTTCAACCCTGTACTTGGCAAATAAAAATGAATAGCTCATTTGATAGTTTCTTTGGAGAAGTCCTGGACTTAATACAGTATACTTAATGTTCTAATGCTCCGACAAACCATATGCCGGTTGTTATTTCCAGATTAATTATGTCTCTGCTCATGACAGTGAAACCCTATTCGACATAGTAAGTTTGAAGGTAAGAAGTTGCTATTATATGATCTTAAATTACTCAATACATACTCTTGATTTTTTTTATACTAATTCTGCTTTTTCATTTGTATAGACTCCAATGGAAATATATGTGGAAGAGAGGTGCAGGATAAACCATTTGGCAACGAGTATAATAGCATTTTCCCAGGTTTTACCTAGCATTTTATTGTGATACTTTAGCCTTTTTTTATCATTCGAACCAGCGCAGCACCCTATTTGTCTTGCCGACTCTGCCTACCCATTCACTTGGGTAAAAAGTTCTTGCAATCATCAAGGTGCTAGTGAAATGCTCAATCACTTCATTAATAAAATGGTGTTTTCAAAGCCTATTACATACAATAACGTGAATGTAAATGGTAAATCTACCAAGTTATAAAATGTTGGACTTGAGGTGACTGTTTCTGACAGCTACACTACATGGTTTCTTTTCATTTGTGTGCCGCCTAGCTTTATGATCTGCTCTTTACTAGAATTCATATGCCAGGAATCTACGAGCCTCAGTTTGTTGTTTAAGGGAAAATGACAATTTACGCTTGATGAAACATAAGGCAGTAGCAGCGCTTAATAAAGATAACTGCGCCTTTTTCAAATTCTCAATATAATAGTAACAAACTAAGTTGCGTAAGCATGATCTAACAATGACAACTGCAAAAATATAGTTCCGACCATAAGCCTTCTGCATATAGTGATTGGTGACTGAAAAATCATGGGTCAATCGGCGCCGGGGGGGTGGGGGAGAGGGAGGGATGAGGCTAGGTTGGAGGTTCTTCTCATTCCATGACAATGGAAGCCTTGTTGTTGTCACCACACCATTGCCGTGAGAATAAGCTTGATTATTATGTACTACCTCCTTCTCCATTCCAAAACACAAGATAACATGCCTTTGTAATATAAAAAGGCAAGTGATTTATACTTTGGAACTGAAGTAGTACAATTTATCTATCATGCTATAAAACCAAAAGCCTATCAAATTTCAACAGTTAAAATTATCAACTAAACCCTTCATTTGGCATAGTTTTTTCCTAATAATAAAATTTTACTCTTTGAAGGTCAATATTGAATAGGTATCATCCAAACAAAAATATTTCTTGTGCGTGCAATTCAAACCTTAATCTTCGAAACTCATGGTTTATGCTGGGGAAACCGATGAATACTTACTAAAAGAGTTTAACATTTGTAGGGATTACCATTTTTTTCATTTTGGAGATGAGATATTACGTTCGAAATCATTAGATTAAGATTCATATAATTCCGTTGATTGGTTCAACAGGTTACTTTTATTACTAACCTCAGATATTTTTTGATTTTTCATCACATCAAACCTTTATCTTTATTCTGCTACATGAGAATTCCGAGTCTACATGATGCCACTGTAATATATTGTAAATTGAGACAAAATAATGGTAATAAACAAACATATTCATTTTTGTTATCTCATTATAAGAATGACTTCTTTTCCAATTAAAGTTTGTTTTCTGATCTCCGATTTAATATTTGCATATTATTGTTCTCAGGTTAGACTTCAGCTACAGTTCTAATAATTGGGGTGTTGGCCTTCCTCCAAAAGAGAAAAATGAAAATAACTGGCCGCTGTAAGGTTCAGTTATTTCTATTTACACCATATCTGTTTTCATTAATTTACATCTTTCAAATTTAATATTTTGATGGATGCAACTCTTCCTGATTATATTTATTAACATATGCTCCTCCGTCCCCATAGATATTGCAACGTAACTTTTTGCACAACTTTTAGGAAAATGTTAAACTCTTGTTTGATTTCTTAATTGACCCTTATGAATGAATGTTGAGAATGCATCAAGATTATAAACCACACAAGTTTTGCTTAGTGGACGGACCCACTATATATTCAAATGATAAAGGTGACAATGACTTTGGGTAAATTAGTCATATAACTTCACAAAAGTTACCCAGAAAAGAGATGTTACAAATTTTGTGGGACTTCCGTAAAGGAATGTGTTTCAATTATTATGGACAGAGGGAGTATCTTTTTCCACTGGAATATCAGTTATACATATCTGTAAAATAATCACATGCCTTGCTTTCTGCTTCAGCATCAAACCTTGATTGGCTGATTCATCCTTTAAGCCTCAGAATTGTCACATCCTTGCTGCTGGTGAAAATTTCGTAAACCTGTTACACCTCTCTTCGGATTGAGGACAGCTAATGCCATCCAGGTCAGAACATTTATTCTGATATGTTTTATTTCAATACAAAAAATTAGAGATAATACGGCACTGTTAGGGAACTGAAGTATCATTGTTAGAATATTTGCCACAAAGGTAATTTAAAGAATAATGCTATAGAATCATGTGGTGTGTTATGTATCTTATCACACATCATGTTTCCTCTAATTAGGCTGAGTTTTTAAAAATTTGATCAGAACAGGTCCTGAGGTGAATCAACTTAAATATTTTTGACACTATAAAATGACATTTTGATTCAGGAACAAGTATAATTTCACAACACTGGTCCATCATGGGTCCCCGGAGTCATAGTAATGGGCATTGAAGATGGTCATAACGGCGTTCCAGGATTGTCTCAACTGGATACCATGTGGGTAAAACAATTTTATGTTGTATTCATCGTATTAGCATGATAACATTGGTATTATTGAATGATAATTTGTATGAATGTTGTTCCCATAGCTACTGCTATATCTTTGTCATAGTTAATGTATGCCCTACCAAAGTCTCATTTGCCCAGCCCTGCATTATGAGCAAAAACTTTACAATTGCATCCAATACAGGTATGAGGTGTTTTACTTTAAAAAACCTTGTGTTTTTTATTTATGCTTTAATCATTTTGGTTTGCACGTTTCCTAGTGTATTTATGTAAGGTCTACTAGCTATGGGTAAAAATGAAACTTATTTGATATTCTCTCATCTTCTTGAAGTTTCTTAATTTGTGTGAAAAAAGTGTATTTAAGTCGTCTTTTTTGGGACCGAGGGAGTAATTCCTTACCAAAGCGCAGTCTAATGTATAGCCACTTTTTTTCATACTAGACGCTCCTATTTTATACCATGGATAAAACTGGGGAGGAATTCAAAACTCAAATCCTCTCCTCTCCCATGCTTCCCCATTGTTTTAGAACTGAAAAATAAATTAATTGCAAAACGGAATACTTGATTAACAAAAAAGTTGTTCTAACGCTAGCAAAAATCAGTACTACTGTTGCCTCCAAATCCTCCTTGCATGATCAGCTCATCGATCCTTATCTTTTGTTTACAAGTCATAACAAGAGCAGGTCTCGCAGTTTTCATTAAAGTTTGTGTTTCCCACATGGATCTTGTTGCAGATGATGTCAACTGATAACATTGTCAAGAAATCAACTTATGATGCATCCTCCGGCTACTTCAAGGTGCCGCCGAGGACTACAGCAATTTTTGTGGAGCCTCGAAACGTCTAAGCTGTTCGTACCTTCAAAACCACGTTGATACGCGAGGAGGTTAAAACATTTTTTTTTTCTGGTGAGACAATGCAGTGGCATCTCTAATCTATTTTTGAAAGACTTCATTCTCAGCTTATGCAAGTAGCCTGGAGAATGTGTCAGGTGTTCGGGTCTATATCTCCCAGGGTGTTGAGTAATTAAGAGACATGAAAAATCGTATTGCTTATAAAGCTCTAGAGATGATCCCTAGAACTCAGAAATTTAATTATAAGTGAGGTATTTTACTAGGGTATCCCATGTTTTTCCTTGTTGGACGTAAGTATTTTACCTTCTGGTTAATTTTGTATGCGGAGTGACGGGAGTGTAAAGATAATAAAATCCCACAAAGTTGATGATATTTAGAACGTGCAATATGCATTCAAATAGTTGTAGTACAACTCAGCATGTACTTTTTAATACTTGACCACTCGTGGTTTAAAAAAAGTTGTAAATATTTCTCTGGTCCATGAGTGAATGACCTCTTTGATGGTTAAATTCCATGTGTAAAGTACTAAAAATGCACCCTCTAGCTTATATTTTGACATACAACCACCTGGTTGCATCAATATTCAACTTACTTTTAAACGTCAAACTTAATACTATATTATGGAACGGAAGAAATATAATACAAATACAGATAAATAAATTAGTTAACGAATTAGTTACAAGCTATTTTAATGATTTGATACTCTTAACAATTATTTTTTATTATTAAAAAGTAACCTTTTTATTCTCTTTGTTTAATAAAAATAGTCTCATTTGTCAATTTTTTTTATTTTTTTATTGATAATAGTATAATATTTTTAAATTTATTATCATAATTTCATTATGTTTTTGCAAAAGTGATGAAATATCAAGAATGCATAAAGTTACTAGAGTGATCTTTCGAATTTTTTTTGTTTCACATTGAGTAGTCGTACAAAAACCTTCATGTTATTAGGCTACACTGAAAGCTAAATAAGATACTAGACCACAAGATGAATTGAGCGGGCCTAAAAAAATTCAGGCTCGTGACAAGTAATACTTTCGTGCATGAGCCCATAATTGTTGACCACTTTCGTGCATGAGCTCATACCCCACTATACCCATTTGTGCGGTAGGCTGATATGCGTGCAGAGCCTTTGGGCTCATGCCCAAGTAAATTGGCAGCTTGTGGGGTGGGCTGGGACGCGTGTGGAGTCTTTGGTCTCATACAATCTTGTGGTCCGTCAATTTTATTAATTTTTTTAAAAATTCTTCATAATTTATTTTTCTGTGGTGTGTTAGAAGACCTTTTCATTTAAAATATTGAGTTTTCTTGAATTTGATTATATAATAAAAGTGCTATAGTAGTAGAGGTTTTTGGTATAAAAGAACTTTTGGAATATGGCATTTTCATTCAAAATATTGAGTTTTCTTGAGTTTGATTAGTTTACATTTAAACTAGAAAATTTCTCATTTTTTTTGTAAAAATTAATCGCACTAAATATAGTGTGACCCGTTTAGAGCTTAAAAATCATCTAAACACATTTTTTAAAGAATAAGTATAAATACACAACATTCAAACACTATATCTATGTTAATCATTAAAAAGTGATATATGATATTGAAATTCGTGTTATGTTTTATTTTTTAATAATTAAAATGGATGTAATATTTGATTTTGTATGTCACTTTCTAAATACCCCAAATGCAAAAAACAACAAGCCCTTAATCAGATTACAAATAACATTATTTGGAAAATAAAGTAGCCATGGCATTATGAACTCTTCTCACCATAAAAGAAATAAAATAAAGAGAGGCACCAACAAGCGAAAAGGACAATAATGCTTATGCAGTCCCTTTCTCTGTTTCTTAGTAGTTATATATTTCAGTTCTCCTGCAAATTATAATAGATGCATTTAGCCCTCTCTTTCGCGATTAATTAAGAGTATGAAAAGGTTATATATATATATATATATATATATATATATATATATATATATATATATATATATATAAGAAATTGATATTTTTATAAAAGAAATTAATCACAATTTTTTTTCCACATGAGATACGCAAATAATATCGTGAAAAAATATGTGAATGAGATGGTATGAAAATATCAATTTTTTTATGCGATTAGCGAATTATAGGGGAGTCCAAGATATTGGTCAAAGAAGATTGGTGACCAACCTTTTGATTCTTGGAATTGGGGGAAAAATTAAAGTTATTTTCACATTGAGCTAAACCCCTCTTCCTACTGAAACAACCACTTGTACTGAGACAATAATCTTGGTGAATTAGTACTCGAGCCCCCGGAGATGGGATTGTCACCGGAGGAATCTCACCGGAGTTGAGCTGGGGTGGCGGGTGCTGCCACTGCGGTAGCGGTCCCGCCAAGAGGACTGTCTGAAGGAGTGGCCCTGCTTCCATCACTGCCTTCAAAAACTTCCCATTTTCCGGCAATGTCTTGTTGATCACTAATTTCTCAGTCACATCTAGTGGTTGTACTGGCGGCGGCGGTGGAATTTGTTCTGTTCGTGGAGACGGGGTGAAATTTTCATCGCAACCCGAATAGGAAAATCCGGTGGCAGAGTCTCCCTTCTTTGTTAGTTCATCTTCCAAAACATTGATAGTTAAAGGGGATGGTTGTAGTTTTTGTTGGAGTATGAGTTTTTCCAGAATTAGCCTTTGGCAATTTTCTTGGGCCTCATTTCTTTCTTTGATGGTCTTATTCAAGAGACTCTTGAGATGCATTAGTTCATCTTCTTTTCTTGAAAGTTCCTCGTGAGCAAATAAAACTGCAGATTCTAACTCCAAACTTGTGTACGATAGAGAATGCTTCAACTCCTCAATTCCCTGTTAAAGAAAAAGTTATACATGATTAGTACATCATGATCCTGATTCCAGACGATTTGAAATATGTAGTTTATAGAAACATGTTGTATTGATATAGAAGAGAGTTCATTTCAGATAACACAAATCTAGTACATTACACTAAAATTATCGATATAAAAAAATAAAAAAATTAGAGATTAAAAAAGAACAAGAAAAAAAAAGGGTACCCTTTGAAAATTCTTACCTCCTCTTGGTAGTAATGAAGCAAGTTGAAAGAACCACATTCTTCTTCCATTTTCTTGTAATTCTGGGACAAAAGAGATGGAGAGTTTTGTAAGTGGTACTTGCACTTCTTGTTAAGATTTAAATACTAGTGAAACTCTTTGAACTTTGTTTTTGCTAATGGGACATAGGGTTGGACCAAAACAAAAAATGCCAAAAGCATTGAAAGGGAGTGCCCAAGTGCATGTACTTTTACTGTATATATTCTAAGTACATGAGGAGGCTATAGTACTGTTGAGCTTGAGTGGACGAAATAATGTGAATTTAGTTATGAAAGTCGGGGACTTAATTTCCCTTTGTTAGGGTACTTCATATACATCATTTAGTAGCTGCAGATTGCACGTGTATCTGCACGAGCATTTGCAAGGAAGTTTTGGTAGTTCATGGTTGTGAACTTATGATTAACCTACGTATACTTTTATTTAGAAAATAATAACACAACAAAAATAACACTAAAGAGAAATCGCAAGAAAAACAATAATGCACAATACACAAAAATTTACGTGATTTGTACAATGATTGAATTACTGCACGGTCTACAACAAATCAAGTTAATTATCTCTGAAAATTGTAGATAATACAGTGCAAGATCCCCTCTTATATAATGCAATACAGTAAACCTAATACACTTCAAACTTACTGGCTCTTCCTCTAAAAACATACTCAATCATCTTTTAAGTAACAACTATACAATCACCCTAAATCAAAGTCGAATCAAGTTTTACTAAAAACAATATGTACATAAATTAGAATTTCAATTTTTCATTTTTTATACTAGTACTCGATAATTAAATAATTGTTAATCTATCACATGAAGCATAGTGTATTTAGGGTAATCTTTTGATATCAGATGACAATAATACAAATCCTAGTTGTGAAATTTCAGTGATTTAGACGTCAATGAGCATTTACATAACAAGGCAATTTCTGCAAAATAAAATAAATAAAAGGACTAGTTGCAAATGTTGAACTTTGACACTTTGTAATACTTACTATTCAGGGTAATTAACAAATTAATATCATTTCTTGTGTTCACACCATTTTTCTATTTGATGTTCGTAGTTCAAAAAGTGCACATGTTTCTATCAAAAAAAAAAAAACACAGATTGCACATGCATATTTTTAATGGAGCTGAGACTTCATGAACTGAATAGAAAGTATTGCCGGTGCTTAGGAGAAAAATATTAATATGGTGTAGGTACTTGGGTCAGATTAAGAGAAAAAGATAAGAACGGAATGAAAAGGATTCTTAGGCCACGTGAAAAGGAAGACGGAATGAAATATCTATAAATAATATATGAGTCCGTCTTCTTCTCATATTAATAAATTTATATGATAAAAGATTAATCTATAGTATATTTGAATTTTTGTTATTTGGGTGGGCTTGGTAATAAATATACTTCAAAATCATTTTATTTTTTGTAATAAAGTAATTAGTTTTCTAAATCCAATTTTGTTAAATCTTTACTTTGAGTTATACGACTTTGATTGATTGCATTTTGCCATTTTTATGATATTAATCCAGACCATCTAATTTGAGATAAATTGTATTGATGATGATTTCTTAACTAATTTTTCCATTGATTCATTTCAGAATTTAAAAATTTTGTATGCCCTAATTTGAAGTGAAATATTCCTTATTTTCCAAAAGAATCATTTATTGCAGCATTAAGAAAAAAGATATCCCATGATATTAAAAAACAGATCTTAACTTGTACAAATTAATAACACTAGTTTGTGATATTTAAAAAATACACATGCTTGCGACAAGGAGGATAAATCATATATATAGTGAGTGAGAGAGAGAGAGAGAGAGAGAGAGAGAGAGAGAGAATTGATCCACATCCAAGGTTGGATAGGGGCTCCTATCCTTCTAACACAAATCCAACTGTCCATACCTTAATCCAATAGCTGAAATTAGAACAATCCGCAAAACTGTTATTATGACGCTGACAAATAGTTATGTAGTAGATAGTCTCACATAACAAATGTCATTTGTACCCCTCCGCTCAAAAAAGAATGATCCGCACAATTAATAGTTAGGGGAATTTTTCCTTCAAAGAGTTCAAGTACCATCCACGCAATAGATATGTGAATGAGACTTTTTTTAAAGCAATCTTACCACATACTATTATGCGGATTGGACAAGTCTTGTCCAAAAGCTCATCTTATCCCCATTCCAGTAAATTTACGTCAATGTGGATGATACACTCCCAAGAACAAAAATCACTCAAAGAAGAACAAACTCTCTCAAGCTCTATCTTTGTTGTTTGCAAACCACAAGATAAGTAAGATATTATATTTATTTTATTTAAATCTTAAATATGGATTTGTTTGATGCCAAATCTTGTCATTCCATATCAATTGTTGGCGAAAATATATTTAATAACAATGATGATGTTACTAGTGTTGCGCAAGTAGAAACCCTATATTGGGCAAATTTTTTTCTACATTGGAACAATTTAAGATTTTTTTATAGAAGATATGCAACGGGTTGGTTTTCAAATTAGGATTAAAACTAATAAGAAACATGTCAACTCAAATGAGTATTATTTTAGGTTATACCAACGTAGAAAAGCCGGATATCAAGTTATTAAAAAAACTGACAAACAAATTATAGATGATGATAATAAGATGACAAAGAGGAGGGATTCAATAGAAAAAACTGAGTGCAAAGAAAAATTGTACGTTATTCATAATAAAAAAAGAGAGTAGATAATTGATATATGTCTACACTTGAGCTAAATCAGAACCATGAATTTATGTTATCAAGTAAGATTTCTTAAATACAGACACGTAAAAATATTAATGGGGTTGCTAGAAATCTTATTGAAACGTAGAATAACGCCGAAATTAGGGCAAGTCGGATGATGAATATTCTTAATTCAATTAATGGGGGAATAGAAAAGGTAGAGTTTTTAGAGAAAGACATTCGGAATGCAGTCAGAGATATAAGAGACGATGCTCTAGATTTGAATGATGCATAAGCTGCTGTTGAATATTTGAAAAAACTTGAGCATGAGATAACTTTTGCTTATAAATTTTTTGGAGATGTAATAAGCTTTGATACCACATACATAATTAATAGGTATTCTATGCCCTTTGCTCCATTCACTGGTGTAAATCATCATTATCATTCTATCTTATTTGGGTTTATATTATTAAGAGATACCGAGATGACACATTTGTATGGTTGTTTGAGAATTGGCTTGAAGCAATGAATAACCAGTTTTCAATAACAATCATCATTGATCAAGATCGAGTAATGTCAAATGCAATAGCTGGAGTTTTTCTAAGTACTCGCCGCTTCCTTTGCACTTTGTATATAAGCTATAGATTTCCTAAAAAATTAAGACAAATATATTATTTATATCCCACATTTTAGGTTGATTTTAAATTATTTGTGTATAAGTCTTTATGTATAGAAGAGTTTGAGGACCGTTAGAAACTATTAATGGAGGATTATAATTTGCATGCTCACGAATGGTTATGCAATTCGAAAAAAATTGGTTAGAGCATACACGAAAAGATTTTTAGCAATTGAAATGACCACGACTTCGAGGAGTGAGAGTATGAATAGTTTTTTTTTTGATGAATATTACAATAGTACGATAGGTATTCAGGATTTTGTCATCAATTTTCTAGAAGTACTTGGAAAACAATGTACGAGGGAGAGAGAAGGAATGCGATTAGATCATCCCGAATAGGATGAAGAAATTGGTACTCAAACAACCCTTAGAATTTTTTTCAAAAAAAATTTATACAAAAGAAATGTTTATACGTTTTCATGTTGAGATGACCGAATCTATGAAGTTAAGCATACAAAAAATTCCCGAGTTGACCAATGCTGAGCGTAAGAGTTCCCATATTTACAAATTCGTTATCCTAGAAGATTTTAGGAGATATTTCACAATCAACCACCTTATGGAATCAGGTTTCATTAGGTGTAATTGTAAAATGTTTGAACACACATGTATAATTTATCGACATATTTTGCGGTTTATGTTTTTCAAAATTTTTGTGAAAACTCCAAGTGGACTGATAGTAAAAAGATGGACCAGAGATGCAAACAAATCAAAAGTTAGAGCTCTATATATATTCTCTCAAAACAAGGGTTGACTATCGTGACACCAAGCAAGTAATTACACTCAGCTATCTAAGCTTCTTCTTTGATTTGCTACGAATGCATCATGCATGTTCCCTCTTGGTGCTTCAAATTATATTAAGAAAATGATAGAAAGGGCTATAATCATAATTTTATAGTACGAACCAAATGGAAGCAATAAGAGGTACGAAGATAAAATGCCTGATGTAATTGATAAGGGGTCCAACGTGGAGGTTGAAATTTATGACAACATCTTGTCTGAACCAGTACGTTCCAATACAAAAGGATGTAAGAAAGATCACATGAATCAAAAGCGGAATCGAGCTATCAACTACACAAAAGCCCTTGAGGAAGTGCCAATTGTGAAAAATTGACAAATTATGACAAGAGAAATCATTATAAAGTATTCGGTTTAGATGAGCCATGAAAATTTATAATAGTTAATAATGATCATACTATAATATTTAATTATTTACAGGTACTTGTAACCAAATAATTTATTTTATTATTATGTTTTCTGTTGAAATGTCTCATCCATTTGGACTAGTTGAGGGTGTTCATTTATCCAGTTGTGCTTACTCTTTCGAAAAATGGGAAGATGCAATGTTATAGATAGATAGTGTTGGTTGGTGATTTATCAAGTAATTCAAATTATTTGACTGTTTAACATATTTGTAGAGTAAACTAACCATTTTATTATAAATTTGGGTTTGTTTGTATGAGCAGTGCTAGCTTGAGGAATGTTACAGTCATAAATCAAAAAAATTAAAACCAAACCATACTATTATAAAGAAATACTCCCCTAGAGCGCCTAAAGATTGTAAGAATATAAAAGAAGTGAAACAGCCAAAGTTTGATACAGCACATATTGTCACATGCATCGTTGATTTTGTCACACCTATTAACAAATGTCCTCGCCGTCCAAACACTTGGTGGATAACGGTGCAAAATACAACTGATTCAATACATGATGATGTCGAAATTGATAGTCCACTTTAGCACGTTATAAAATGGAGACATAACTGGGGTTTAGTGACCGTAGTACGCAACGTTGGAATATTCTCCCCTACAGACAACTCGTACTACTTGCGTTTGATCATTCAAGATGTGGTTGCTGTACGTAATTGACATGTTGTAGTATTTAAGTTCCATATTATGATGTATTTTAAATTATGTAAACATATTGTATTTTGAGTGTTTGTGTTATGTAAAATAGTAGTATTTTAAATTATGTATCATGGTGTACTTCATTTATAGTTCAGGTTACTTTCTGGTTATAAAATACCTACTAGAGGGTCTCTTGATTCTGCGTACCATTTTGTCCTTTTTTTGTTATGTGGACGGTAGAAGAAAAAAAAAGCAGAAACATTAAGCCTATTTTTCTCCTTATCGCGCAACAGTTGTGCGGACGGTAGAGAAAAAAGAGAAAGTTTAAGCCTATTTTCGCCTTACTGCATAATTGTTATGTGAATGATAGAAAAACAAGGTAAAAAGTTCAAGCCTTTTTTTTTTACTACCGCGCAACTGTTGTGCTGACGGTAGAGAAAAAGGGCAGAAAGTTCAAGCCTATTTTTCTCCCTACTGCACAACACAAGTGTTATGCATATCAATTTTTGTCATCTCAAAAACCTGTTAAGCATCTCAATAACTGTATACTCGATCACGATTATAATAAATTAGAACAACTAATCAACTATTAACAATAAAATTAACAAATGAAACCTGTAACCAATAAATAAAAAAAATTAAAAAGAAGTTATTACAATTGTCTTACAAGAAAAATTACATTACAAATTAAGTTTTGTACTATATTCACTAATAGTCATGTCTCGATATTTACATTTACAAAACTTATGTTCGATCATACATCTAAATAAGATTCTGTCTTTAAGATTTCAGTCTAAACTGGTTAGACTTCTCCCACAAGTCATGTAGTCCCAATATTTCATGACATATATAGTGCAATTAGTTCCATTCTTCTGCTTAGAGCAATCTTCAGGATTGTAATAGACATTGGCTTATTCTAGAAATTTTTATCCGGTCTATATATGCGATGAGTATTGGCAATATATTCCCGTTACATAAAAAATCAAACATGAAAAACTTGATTAGTAAATGTCATATAATTTATTAGGTTCACAAATAATGTAACACATTAACACACTTACTGACGCCGGAGCAGAATAACGATTATCCTGCGGGCTAGGTTAATAGAAAAATTTACAGGTAAAAGAACAAGAGAAATACCCAAAAAAAACATACAGAAACTTCTCAAGTGTTCAATTCGATATATCAAAATCAAAAGCTCCTTCCCTTTAACCCAGAAGCCGGGTTTTATAGCTAAAAGTATTCTTGTGTAGCACGAAATAAATCCCTATAGCTATGTAACAAATTCTGACAAATTATGCCACATATCAAATCCTTATGATCTCACCACGTGAATACATCATTTTACGCAATAACAAAAAATATTCACAAAATCATAGTACCACGTGAGCACACCACGTGATGTGATAACATAAAAAGACTTACTAAAATCATTACTATGAAAGTGACTCAGAACCCCTTACTAAAAGAAATAAAATGTTACCATAAAAGAGGAAACAAAGATAAGAATACGGACATCTGGTCGAAGACCATTTCCCGAAGAGGTCTAAACCTGAATTCAAGCTATTCTCGAAGCCATGTAACTTCTGAAGCCGAACCTGAAGTTAAAGACCGAACTCCCGAAGTATGTCAAACTCACCTGAAGCCATCAACGCTTGTCATTCTTGCCCCGATCCTCGAACTTTAGGCATTTTAATGCCATCAGCGTGTTATTCAATAACTCAGCATCATCGGACTCAAATTCTCCTGCATCAGTCACCCCGGGTTGGAAAGAACTCGTCCTTGAGTTCACAGCATTGTCTTCGAATTCTCCTAAATAAGGACTCAAGTATTTAACATTAAAGACGTCTGAAGTCCTCAAATGGCTAAGTATGTGCAACCGATAAGCATTGTCATTGTTCTTTTGCAGAACTTCACAGGGTTCGATCTTTCGATCTTTAAACTTGTTATATTCTCCGACAAAAAATCGGTCATTAGTCAACACCGCCCAAACAAAAATCACCAACTTCAAAAAATACCTGATGACAATGACTGTCAGCTCGATCCTTGTACTTGGCATTACTCTCTTGAATAGAACGGTGCACTTGGTCATGGATACTCTGAAGATGTTCTGCCAATTCATCTGCCTTGGGGTTCATACATACGACCCATGGAATAGGAGCTAAGTCCAGGACTTCGGATGGATTTTGACCATAGACAATTTCGAAAGGACTCATGATAGGGTTAAATTATATGATATTTTTATGCCCTAATACTTAGTTTTTATATTTATTGTGTGCTTAAATGTTTAATTATTTAGTTTATTTTGGTTTTAATAGGTTTTATAGGGTTTTAGTTAGTTTATGTTAATTTAGGTAATTTTATAGTATTTTTATATCTCTTTTTATTTATGTGTTTTTATTTATTTTTAGTGTTTTAGGTGTTTTATTTATTACTATGTGTTTTTATTATTTATAGTATTTTTATATTATTTTTATTTATTTTTAATTATTTTATATTTTATTTTGTAGGAAAAATAAGCTTTTGGGGGCATTTCTGTAATTTCAGCAAAACCGGAGGGCAAATCTGCAAATTCCGCAAGAATCTGAGGCCAAAATGGTAATTAACCAGCACCGGTGGCATTTCTGTAATTATCGAAAAAGAGGCGACCGCGCAATGCGCGCGGATGAATTACTGAGAAGCTAAACGACGCCGTTTTATTATAGTGACCGCGCAATGCGCGCGGTAGCGGAACAGTGGCAAGATAGGGAACCGGACGACGTCGTTTTGATCGAATTACCGCGCAATGCGCGGGCGCGCGTTAGTTGACCGGTCAAGCGGGCGTAAGGCGTGTTTGGCTGCGCATTAATGCTGGGAAAACGGAATTATTCGGATTTTTGCTACTTTTTGACTCCAAATTGAATTTTAATTCCAACTAGGGTTAGGAAAATAATTATTTTTCTTTTTCTTTTATTTTTAATTGTAAATCCTATTAGGGTTTGGACAAGTTAGGAGGTTTATGGAGCCTATAAATAGAGGGCTTGAGACACATTGTAAGACACAACTTTTCTTAGAATAAAATTCTCTCTTCTATTCTTTAGTGTTATTTACAATTATGAGTAGCTAAATTATTTTTCTTGGTTTAAGTGATTGAAGCCATCAAGATTTATCCACTGTGAGATCTAATTTATTTTAATTGTTCAATTTATATTTTGATTATTGAATATTCTTCTATGCTTAATTTTATGATTGATTTGTTTAATTGCTAGGAGCGCTACTAGTTTATTATTCATATTAATCTACTGCTATTTTTGAAGCAACTAAGTTTAATAATTGTTTTGCAGATCAAAAGATTATTTTATCTTAGGAAGAATATTCATCTAAATTAAATGCAAACAAGTGGCTTGTGTTGTTTAGTTCAACGATCTCTCTAATTCTTTATGCTGCTATTAAATTAAATCTTTAACAAGTGCCGGAGGTTGTTTATTAGTAAGGGTATTTAGACCAAGTGGCTCTACTTATCTAAAATTAAGGAGAGAGGAGAAAAATTATTCCACCTGCGAGTAGTTCTTTCTACGGTGAATCTTTAAAATATTAATTGATTTATTCTTGCATCAGTGATCAGTTATAAATTCTTGATGGTGGATATTAACTTAAACCAAGGTTTTTTTTCTCATCATTTATTTCATTAAATTACTTGCATAATTATTTTAGTTAATTTTATTCAAACTATTTCTTGGATTCAAAAAACCCCCCAATTCTTATTTACAAAACATAAAATTAAATAATCATTCTCTGTGGGATCGACTCTTACTTACACTACTACATATTTATTTTTCAAAAGTAAGATATTATTTTTGGGTGCTTGCGACATCACACCAACTCATGTATGTGGTTCTGTTCTTTGATCAGTTATATGCAAACTCTGATTAAGAAAGTGCCAGATCCCATTGTTTCGTCTTAGTTCCAGCCAGACATCGTAAAAGATTGCCCGCACTTCTATTCACCACTTTGATTTGACCATCAATCTGAGAGTGATATGTGCTACTGAAGTTTAACTGTGTTCCCATTTTCTCCCATAAACTTCTCTAAAAGTGACTCATAAACTTAGTGTCACGATATTAAGTTATTGACTTTGGGATACCATGTAAGTGCACAACCTCTTGGAAATAGAGATGGGCGATGCAGTTAGCATCCATTCTTTTTTGGCAAGCCACAAAATGAATCATCTATGAGAACCGATCAACCACCACCAAAATAGAATCCATCACCCGCTGGGTTTGGGGTAGACCCAATACAAAATCTATACTCACACCAAACTAGGGGACTTCAGGAACCGGTAAGGGAGTGTACAATCCTGCATTGGTAAAAACTCATTTGGATCGCTGACAAACATAGCAACGCTCCACATGGTGAGCCACATCACTGGATACTTTGGGCCAATAATAATCAGTCAAAACCAAGACTAACGTCTTTTCTAGCCCATAGTAGCCTTCATTGTGAAGTTCTCTAATAATCTGTTGATGAAGAGAACAATCTGGAATGCACAGCTGAACCCTCAAAACAAATATCCCTTACGCAAAATAAAGTCATGTCACCGACCTTTACTCACCTCCCGAACTATCTTTCCGAAAAAAGGATATGTTGCGTACATATCAATAAAAGACTCAAAACCTGCGACTTTATTACTCATTGTGGTAAGGAGCAAAGCACATCGGCTTAATGCATCGGCAACATGGTTCAGATTTCCAGCTTGGTGCCTCAGTATAAAAGTAAACTCTTGCAAATGCGCCACCCACATGTAAATATAGCAAGTTAATGTATTTAAGCACAGTGGAATATTTATTTGAAAATCCCCTTTTAAGATTTTAATGAAAAATCTTAGCTCAGAATTTAGTTGATTTGTGTGGAAGTCAATCACAAAAAAATGTAAGCAGTACATAAAGTAAAGTGCAAAGATAGTAAAAGACAGAGAAATTTTAAGTGGTTCGGAGCACAAAGATCTCCTAGTCCACTCTTCAGCACTTTGGCAGGGAATCCACTAAAGATATCTGGGGTTAACAGAGATCATATCATGCACTAAGATCTATTACAAGCTTCAATCATTAAGATTCTTTCAAATCACTAAGTCTCGTCAAAGGTTACTAAGACCAGGGCAAATTAGACCAGTTCACTAAGAACACTTTAAGTCACTTACACTTAGCACCACTGAGGTCACTAAAACCTTCAATCATAAGTAGAATGTATGATTTGTGTAGCTGCTAAATAACTTTAAGTCTAATCTGTAATGACTTAGCAACATAATAAGTTGTTCTTGATCATACAGCGCATTTTAAATTTTGGCATTAATTCGACGTGTAATCTCTTTCTTGTTCTCTATCTTTCATTTGAATCTCCTTGTCCTTTTATAGTAGATCTTTAAAAAAAATTGTTGACAAGTAGCCGTTGTTCATTTAATGCGTAGATTCTTGAAGATCTCTGATGTTAACGTTAAGAAGCAAGTGTCAACTTACTTTCGGCTCTGCCTTCACATCAGATTGCTAAAAATGAAAACGACATGAGCTGACATTGTATGGTCAAAATAGTTGTTAGACACATCTTCTTCTAATTTTCCTTTGAAACGTCAAATGGTCAGCTATTGTATTGAGATCCTCAAAAACCAAACCTTCTTATTGTCAGTTCCATGTCAAACCTGGTTAGACTTTACGAATCGTGTAGTTCCCTAAGAATAGTAGAAGGTTTGACTTAGCTCTACGATCAATTATATGATCTGTAGACTTTAAGATTTGTATATAACTTTACGATCTTAGAATGAGCTCTACAACAATTCACTTTGCTCTATGAACTCTGAGGTTATTCTATGATCTTCAATTTTCATATGATTCTTCTAGCTTGTCTTGCTTTATGAACAGGGTATCTTCTGTGATCATCTTCTTGCTTTACAGACTCTGCTATCGTTCAACTATAGAACAACTTCTTAATTTCTTATAGTCTATACAATCAAATTTCTTCATAGATCAACCTAACAAGTTTGATATTCTATTCTAAGTTCTTGTAAATCAATTATCATTTAAGGACTGTACAAAAGCTACTGGTTATAAATATACATTATTAATCAAATCAATTCATCATCAAATTATTCGAATATGCATTTGTACTAACAATCTCCCTTATTTAATAATGACAAAACCAGTAGTTTCAACCATTCATCAATTTTAAGATGCATAACGCTTGACTTTAAACATGACTTAAGATACAGTGAGCTACTATATTTCTAGAGTGAAAGGGTGAATTTATTGATTCAAGGTAAACTTACACCAAGTTCAAAAAATACACTTACAAGTGTACTTGTTCTTCTATTCTCCCTTTTAGTTTAATTTCTCCTTTTTTTACTCCTGGAGGATCTCTGCATTTAGCTTCTCTTCTTATTTAATAGTCTCTTATTCCTTTATCACTTCTTCTTTGTAGCTCTTCGATAGATACTCTTGCACCAAGATCAGGCAAGTATATTGGTTCTTCTTCTTCTTCTTCATTTCCTTCAATATGAACCCCTTGATATAATCTATTCAACAACATTGGATCATTTGAAAGTTGGGCGCCTGACACAGATAGTCCACTTGACGATTCTCCTTTTTTTTAAGATAATTTTCCATGGTCCAAGGGTATAGCTTGAGGAGGTGGATGAGATCGAGATTGAATTGATGATTGTTGGTGCTGTCTACTACTTCTCTCTTGATATCGACTTCTCTCCCCTTTAAAATGACCTTGAGGAGGACGACGACTTCTCTCCCCTTTTTATCATCAGTCAATTCATTATTTTTCTCAGATATATGTTGGACACTAGTGACAAGTTCTTGCATTTGATTTCGAGATGATGTTATGTCATCTTTATTTTCTGTTAGACGTTATGCAGTGTGTTCACTCTGTTAAAGTACAAATGACATATCATCTTCTGTTTTCTTCATAGACTCGTCATGTTGTTCCATTTATTTGGTGATAAATTGCTTAAACTCAGTGAGAGAGCTACTTAAATCAATGATTTTATTGGACAGAAATGAAATAGACTTATCATTTGACTTCTGGAGTTCAAGAATAGTTATTTTATAATCGGTAATTTTCTTGAAGAAGATGTCATCTCATTGATGGAGACTTTATGCCATAGTCTTGAATATTTCTCTCATTTTATTTGTAAACTCTTTTCACATTTGTCCAACAACTTGTAATGTCGAAGTGGCAAGTGTGTTAAGCTTTTGATGAAGATCAAGAGAATTTTCTTCAAGATCTTTATTGAAGTCCTCAGCCATGAGTGCCATCAAATTAACTAATTGTTGCTTTGAGGGTAGCATCGAGACACGTTCAAGGATTTGTTGTAACAGAGGGTCTGTTCTTGCTTTATCACTTTGAGAGATATTTGACATGGCAAGAGTAAGATCAAAATATTCATTATTAGAAGAAGAATGGATATCTATATGAGATATTTCTTGCTGTGCAGGGGGAGTCAGCATGATCAGCAGTTTGGGCATCAATCGTAGTATATTGAGACTCTACGAGTGGAGAAGATTGAGGAGATGGCGGACTTGAGTGTAAATGTACAGGTGATATAGGAGGTGGGGAAGAGATATGAATAGGAGAAGGTGTATTTTTAATCTCTTTAGTAAAAAATGATTCTTTAGATGGTGAGTTAGTATTTTGTACATCGATCGTAAGGTTTTGGGACTCTATGACCGGGGAAGTAGTGTTTCGTTCGTCAATCGTAGGGTATGGAGACTCTACAATTTGAGATGAAGATTCTGGACTTAATGTTTGCTCATCAATGGTAGAATTGAACTCTACGATTGTGTCATTGCAATGAAAAAATGAAGGAATTATGGATTGAGTGAATAAGAAATTTGGAATGAAAGTGAACTCATGAACTGTACCTAACGTAGAAACTTCATTGGTTATTGTTCTGGTGGCATAGTTTAAAACTCTTAGAAAATTTTGAGCAAGAAATTTAACGCAAGGGAATCTGGTGAAGTTCCAACCGATGGAGCTATGGTCTTCTTCTGTTACTGCTTTCACTAGAGGCAATAATGACAATAAGTGTAGTAGGTGATCACTTGAATTATCAAATATAGTGGTCTTCCTGTCCATTTTAATATTTAAGAAACATTTGAAAAGCTCATCAGTGGTTAGAGTCATTACTCTCATTCTTCCAGCCCATGTTCCTATGAACTTATCAGGAAGGCATGCATTTTTGATTTTCTTCAGCTTCAAGAACAATGTGTACGCTTGCTCCCCTTGAAGAGGATGACTTTGAGGAAGGTACTTGAGTAATCCTTTGTTGCTCATCCTCAGAGTCTGGATCCTCTGGCTTTACGATTATAGGGCGGATTCTTTGTTGATGTCACAACCCACAAATTTGACTTACGTGAGCATTAGTGAATCATTAGAAGAACTTGGAATAGGTTTCTCCCCTTCAGCTTCTTCTCTCTGAGATGTTTCTGGGGTTGCTTTCTTCCTTATCTTCTTTTCTTTCTTTTTCTTTTTCTTCTCATCCTTCTTCTTTTTCTTCTCAACCATTTTCACCAATTATAGTCCTCTTTTCTTTGGCTAAGGTGTGGATTCCTTCACAACCATTGCTTCATCATCTTTTGACTTTGGCTCTATAGCTATCTCATCCACTTGTTCTACACTTATTGGCTTAGTCTCAGATGCCTTCACAGCCATCATTTCAGCTGTATCTTCAATCTGTTCTACCATTTCTTCATGTATTTCTTCAGCTATTTTCCTGTTGGTCTTGGGAGGAGGTTGAGTAGTAGTCTTTCTAAGCCTTTTACCTTTTCACCCTTTTTCTTTGACAATATTTGTCAGATCATCAGAACCTTTCTTTGTTTCTAGAGTACTTGATTCATCCTGTAAATCTTTAATAGCTTCTTATCTTCTGTGTGTCTTATTTACTTTATTCTTTAGTGGTTTCTCAGCAGTTGAGGCCAATGCTTTAGGCATTTCGGGTGCAACTGACCCTTGCGAAGCTTCTTCTTGTATTTCTACCAATTTTCTCTTTTGCTTAGCAAGGGTTGACTTCTGGACCTCACGATGGTCCTTTCACTTCCTTCAGATAGTTTTGATTTAAGAATTTCAACTGAGATTCATTTCAGTTTTCAAACAGCCTCTTGGTAATCTTTTTGTTGACATTGAGAGTGTCACCTTCACCATCTCCAGGAGTTTCTCTTCATTCATAAATGTTTGATTGACACTTCAGCTCTGACTCCCTCTATATAAAGAAATATAGATCTGCACTCAAACGCACTAAAAACCCTTCTCAGCTTTCTACTAGATAAAAACCATGTCCACTTCCTAAACTCTCTCGAATATTGCCTTACGATCGGATGTTGTGTTGCTGCTCTTTGAAAAGGAAATCGATCTATCCTCTAGGAAAAAGGTTAGAAGCATCAAAGTATTGATCACTCACTGTGAATCAGGACATAATCTGGAAAAAAAGATTATGGCATCGATTCGAATGTGCCAAATCTGATTTCACTCAAGTGAAATTCGGATGGCATTTCATTGTCATCTCTGAATTGTGCTTTACAGTTCATACTCCTAGCATTAAGTTTCCTCATCACATAGAAGGAGTATTCCCCCACGCTGATGCATCTTATGATAATGCAATCAACAGGACTGGAAGGGCTTCAACGCTCATGACAAGTCCAGTCATTGAGGGGGACGGCTGATAGCTAGAAGGATGAGAGAGAAAGAGGTACATGTCAAAGCCTTGGAATCTATCGGAATCCAGATCTAACCTTTTAATCTATCGAAATCCGGGGTCTTCAACAAACTCAGTTGAGGACATCAATCCAGATGATGCTGACAAAGAGGGGGAGAAGAAAGAAAAGGAAAAATATAAAGAATAAGGAAAAAGGGCTAAAATTGAGGGGGAGAAAAGATAATACAGGTTCTGAATTAGGTAACATAGGGGAGAAGAGAAAATCTGTGTAATCACTATTGTATTAAATAAAAATATTATTTCTTTATCATACAGATTCTCACTGGACATGACTTGCTTACTGAGTTGATTATTTAACTGGTTGTTCAAATATCTAATGTATGTGTTATTTTATGCGTTAATGTTTATCTAACTTTCATATTGCAATAATTAGGCTTTTGCAAGAATTGGGGTTTTGTCATCATCAAATAGGGGGAGAATGTTAGTGCATATAATGATTTGATGATGATTGTGTAAGTATTATTAAACGTGTAGTTTGATATAATTTAATGACAATTGTATAATGATTAGATAATAATTATGATCGCAAAGTTAACAATAGTTTTTATTGCATAATAACATTGTAAAATGATTGGATCGTTTAGTTAGAATGGATAAAAAATAGATTGATAAACTTATGTTCGTATAAGGTTTATAATCGTGCAGTTAGCTTCTGATCTTATAGGTTCTATAACTGAAAAATAAGTATGTTAAGAACTTGTACAGTCTTTATAAAAAGATTATATTGTATAATGACTTAAAACTAATACGAATAATAATGTATACTTGTAAAAAGTAACTTTTGTACAATCCTTAATAAGTAATCAATGTACAAGGACTTAGCTTAGAAATAGATCAAATTTGTTAGGTTGATCTATTGAGAAAATTGTTGTATAGAAGCTCAAATCGTATTACAAAAGAAAGTTGAAGAAAGACCAAATCAGATAACCAAGTCAGTTAGAATCGTATGGCAACAAGATCAACAACAGAGCTGTAAAGAAAGTTCATAAAAAACAACTTACAGAGTAATTCAAGAAATGTAATTCCAGATTGCATTACAAAGCCAAGACAGATTGTATCACAATCTTCAAGTCGTATGACAAAGATGATACAAAGACAAATATCGCATAAAAAAAAAGGAGAAACTCAATAAGAAAAAGTCAAGACTTTATAAAGTCTACGACGGGAAAATGAAAAAATCGTACAATATGCTTGAAGATCGATCGAATAGCCTGGAAGCTGATAAATCCCAATGTAAGAAATCGATCGTATAGCAACCACATGAATGGAGTAAAATGGAAGATTACGAAGGTATAAGAAAAGAAGATCATGAAGTAACGATCAAGAAGACTAAACAAGAAAGACCTGTCAAGCCACTAAAGACAAAACTGAATAAACTAAGAAGAAGAAGATTATCGAGCTGAGAAAAGTATCAAGGAGAAAGAACTATAAAAATTCAAAAGTCATCCCACAAGATCAATGCAAAGAAAGAGTTCGTAGAGTTCTATTAAGTAGATACATTACAGCACAACAAAGACCCAAAAGGTTCTGACTAGATAATTAAAAATGAAGGATCACAGGTGCTGAAAGGACTAATGTACTCAAGATTGAAGAATGAAGCCGAACTAAATAACCTCAGATTGTTGAGTTACAAATTTCGTAGAGCCACTTCAAGATACAGAGTTACAAAAATAATGAGGTGCTTCATCATTTCCTTACCTATCAGAGTTCACAAAGTAAATGGCATTGAGAAATAGGCTCAATGCAACATATGATTGAAATGATACTACAAGAAGAATCTTCAACGAATGTGTAGTCCGAGGAAAGCCTGATAAGAACAGAAAGCAGAGCAAGAATTAGCTATGGAAGAAGAAAAGATCTCTATTGTAATAATGATTTAATGAAGATCAATCCTACAAATATCCTACAAATAGAAATGCTCAAGTAAGGAGAAGTTAATCATAAGGAAAAGGTCTTAGTTCTCAGGAAGTGAACTAAGCTAATCTAGTATATGGTAAAGCCGAAATGTTGATTGAAAAACTGAAGATAATATGGATAATCGTAAAGAAAGGAGAATGCAGATCGCAGAACAGAAGGAAAATGGAATATAACCAAAACAAGCCAAAGAGAAGATCATAAAAACTTCAAATCGTAAAACTGCAGAAGTAGATCGTATAGCTACTCTAAGATCGTAGTGTAAAATAAGCCAATAGCAGAATCAAAGGATCGTAAGCCTAGAAGAGTCAACATATTTTATGATCAGTAAAAAAGGAAGGATCTTACAGTAAATCAAGAAACATAATTAAAGACATGACTAAAGGAATGAAAGTGACAAAATGATCAAGCTCTGAGTCGTAGCGTCAGATCAGAATCATTCAAGGAACTGAATCATATTGAAAATACCAGATCAAGTGAATCGTATAGATCGTAAAATAGATTTCAGTTCGTAGTGCATGTCAAATTTGTATAACATTAAGGAAAATGCCCTTCATGATCATGATTATATTAGAAGACATAATCATATTGAAAGATAATATCGTATTGCAGAAACTAATCGTATTGCAAGTCATGTTCGTATAACAATAGGCAAATCGTGTTGCAAAGCCAAAATCATATTACGACTGTAATTTGTAAAGCAATGTGAGATCGCATTGTGAAGGTTAAAAAGTGCAATGAAGATATGAGCTCAAGCCAGAATTCAGAACGTATAGCAAAAGGAAGATCGTAAAGAAGTATAATTCATACTGAAGTATTTCTGATCGTATAGTAATGTATCTCCTATACAATCATCTCACTCCTGATAATAGTCAAAAGTTGTTAGAAGACTAAATATGAAGATGTCTTTGATTGAAGAGCTTGATGTAATATTTATATATTAAAGACGAAGCCTGTGACCCAAAACGTAACAACATCTACCAGATAGTTTGAATTTGAGGTTTCAGCCGACCGTTGGAAGCTTATCAAAGAAAGCATACAGTATGATGTCATCCATGTGATTATCACGTTTAGTATACTATAAAGACAGAGTCAAAAGCAGACTAACACTTACCTTTAAGTGTCAATAACAAAGATCTTCATGAGACGAACACAAAGATGAAAGTAACGGCTATTTTTTTAACGGATACTTCAGCAGACATCTCTCTATAAATATAAACTCTATTGTAAAATTAGAGGGAGATGAAGAGTAAACTCAAAAAAGAGAGAATGGATTGAACCTCTAAATTGTAGAGTAAAGAAATAAAAGAGACGAGAACAACAAATTGATCTACTAAATATACTTATCATCAACCCAAAGTTGATATACATTTTGGAGGATCAAACAAGGGCAAATTCCACCAACAAGAGCAAAAGAAACAACAATATATTAGGAGGCTCAAGAGATCAAAGTCAAGAAGGAATTGCTCAGCTGCTAAGTTCTAAAATAAAGAAGAAGTTAATGCTAACTTAGAAGTACCCTACAGTCATCTTCATCAACAACATCAGAAAGACGAGACTTAGTGACTTGTCATATTCTGAGTTAATATGACCTTGTGTCAGATGGACTTAGTGTCCAGGTGTTTCAAGACTTAGTGACTCGAAGGAACCTTAGTGGTTCAGGTGTAGCAGATTTTAGTGATCTGATTGTATTTAGCAAGAATATCCTTAGTGGATTCCCTGCCAGAAGTGTAAAAGAGTGGAGTAGGAGATATTTACGCTCCGAAGCACTTAAAATTCCCTGTGTCCCTCTTTCATATCTCTTACTGCTTTACTTTATCATTATATGAATTATAACTACACTAACTGTTCTAACTGCACTTAACTACTTTATCATTTGTAATAACATTTCAATTGCCTAATTTAAAACAGAGCTAAATATTTTATAATCTTTGATTTAGAAGGGGTTTTATCAAATTAACTATTCCGCTGCAATTACAAAATAAATGATTTGATAAACTTTTTTGTTGGAACAAAAAGGAAATAAAGTGATCGATTCAACCCCCCCCCCCCCCCCCCCCCTCTTTAGATCACCTTCGTGTCATCTGGGATCCAACACGAACAAAACATATGCTTTTGTGTAAATCCTAATAAGAGTAGGGCTAGTACGACGTGATAACTCCCCAAATCTAAGACTTAACTAGGACGTGCTTATACCACCACGTTTATAAGGATTATCCCCTAGTTGTACAAATTGAAATAATTTAAAGGTTTGAAATAGCCCCTACTTCGGTCGTACATACAGACCACGAGTAATGAACATTCCTACCACATGTAAGCCTAAAATATAAATGATGTCTTCTAATGTGATAGCCATCTCTCCGATGAGAAATTGAAAAGTGTTGGTCTAATTCCTCCATCATTCAACTAATACTAATACTAAAGACGCATCCATTTTATTTGTTATTCTTAATTCATTAAGTACCTTAAAACCCCATTTCTTTAGTAAATTCATCTGGAGTTAGGTTAATATAAATACAAATAATGATTACACCCCATCACTACGAAGTCTAGTAGTGGTATTATATATCTTTAATTTTCTATATTTGCTTAGAAACATGTTTTCTTTGGTCTTATGGCACAAAAAGATCATGTGGTGTAGAATTGAAATTCATTCTATATTAAAATTATCATGTAAATTCCATAATCAACCATTAATATACAAATTATCTAACTAGCAATATACAAATTATCTAATTTGTATATCCAAATTCAGGTTATACAAATTATTCACCATGAGTTTATCCAAATTAATTACCCAAAATTATTAAATATTCTCTTACTTAAAAAATCAAAATATTATTCACCAAAAGTTTAACCCATTATTTATCAACATTCACAATATATATCCAAATAAAATTATTAATTATCAACATTCATCATAATATATCTCTAAAAACATATATAATTTATCATCATAATATATCTCCAACATAAATCACAAATTATCATAACAATTTTACAATTAATTTCAAGCAATATTGACCAACATCAATATCTCGAAATCATCAAACCGTTAGATCCATTATTGAATTGACATCCAAATCCATTGGATTAACTCTACTCAAAATAGTGTGTGTGTGTGTGTGTGTGTGTGTGTGTGTGTGTGTGTGTGTGTGTTTATTCATCCCAAATATATGTATTTAAGCAAAAAACTTATATCATAATGAGAGAAAATTTGAATTTGCGAATGGATCTTGAGAAACTTAAGTTGCGTTGGCTGATCGGATCTTGGAGAGATTGAGGAGAGCTTTGACCTGCAAATCGAAGCTTGGGCTTGAAGATGGAGAGTTAGAGATGATATCTATTCCAAATTTATTCTGGTATGAATAAGAAAATGTCCAATTCGTATAATAGTTATGCGGCAGGACTATTTTATAAAAAGTCACATCCGCATAACTATTGTGCGGATGGTACTTTAACACTTTGCTATGATAAAAAAATCCCCCATCACATAACTATTGTGCGGAGCACCATTTTTTTGAGTGGAGGGATATAAATGACATTTGTTATGTGGGAGCACCTACTGCATAACTGTTTGTTAGCGTTATAATAATAATTACATGAATTGCTCTAATTTAAGCTATTTGATCAAAGTACGACTAGATCTGCATTGGAAGGATAGGAGCCCCCATCCAACCTTCGGTGAGGATCATTTCCCATATATATATATATGCTCTAATGTACAATATACTAGTAAAGTTCTATATCAAAACATTATGGACATATATGCTCTAATAGATGGTAGACCTAATAGGTTAATTTTTAGAGTTAAGATGTGTTTCAAATGAGTATATATATGTCGAATATTCTTAACTAGTATTAGTGACATGACTATAGGCTTGGGTGGACTTGTGTCATAGATATGGTATGGATCGAGTATGATGGACAAAAATAATTCATTGAGCAAATAATGAAATATTTTCACAGAGGCTCTTGGTTGGCTCTGACAAGAAATATTGAAGAATGCGGGCTCGTCAGTTAGGAGACGTGGTGGGTTATACTCAATGAGTTATAGATGTTGGATGAATTATGTACTCTTTGAGTAAGTGATGTCGACTCTTATTGGGGAAGCCGTCCAGAAGAGAACTTAGTATAAATGTGACTATAGAGATCACGTGTTAAGAGGGAGATTATTGAGGTATCACATTAGAACATAAAAAAAAAATTGAGAACATATGTGCTCGATTAGACCATAAACCTAATATATTAACCTTTTGAGTCAATATATAGTTTCAGATGAATATATATGAGTCGAATATATATATAATAAATATACATACTAAATATGATATCGTGAGGATTAATTTTCATTGAAAAACTAGACTTTGCATGTTAACCATGAGAGCCAACTAATTATATATGTTATTTAAACTTGTTCTCATTGTCAAGAAACACTTGATTTGATAGGAAATTAAATCTAGCAAAAATTGACATTCAAATGATGCCATACATTGGTTGAGAGTGAGCTCTACTTTTGAAACTTTAACATTTTTTGTCCTCGGTAAGTTTTTGTCCTTTTGTTATGTATGCGTTATTCAAACCATCAAAGGTTAAGGGGGAACTAGAAAACTAGAATCTCATACCTTTTCACTTTTATATGACCATAAATCGGATTCAATAATATCAAACGATAAATAAATTGAATTTCAGGTAATTTATATTCGAATTAGATTAAGCTGGACTGATTTATTAGGTGGGAGATCAACGGGGTGACAATTTTGGCGCAGTGGTTTAAGCTTAGCCCTGGGACGAGCCGTAAACCCGGACGTCCTAGGTTCGAGTCCCACTAGCAACAATAGTTATGCCTTAACAGGTAACGGGGTCACGGGTCGCACGTTTCAGGGCAAAACCATGTCTTAGGCAGAGCCTGTGCGCAAAGCCTGGCCCGGGGTGGGGAGACTTAGTCCGACTGCGGTTGGGATACTCCACATTATCAAAAAAAAAAAAAAAAAAATGGGGTGACAATTTTGGCCATGGTGCCACCCAATATCTTTGAATTTTGGTAAAACTTTCAAATTATATGGTCCCTCGTTAGCAAATGGTCGTAGATCCATCCTATTAATGTTAATTTCACGCTTGTCAAAAAAAGATTTTGCATTTGACTAAAATAAAATGAGCCACCCATTTGTATGGATTTTGTGAGAAAATTTTAGCTCTCTTTTTGTTCATATCAAGTGAACTAAATCTCGACTTCACACTACCCTTTAAAGTTTAAATGTCATGCCAACGCTTGCTTTGTGTGTAGAAGAGCTTTGTTATCTATTGTACATGATCATCAAAAGTACGAGCTACGGATCTCTCTGTTCCCAAATTAACATATTTATATTTTTTAATTCATTTCAAAATGAAAGAGAAGTTTTTATTTTAAGATTATAAAATAATATAATATTGTTTTTAATATACGACTGAATTATTAAATTATATTAAAGTTTTATTTTAAAATATAAAATTATTTTTAAAATTTATTATTTTATAATCTTTAATTTTAAAACAACGAGAGTATTATTTGGTTAAAAAAAGGAAGAAAATCAAGTAATCAACTTTTGCAAAGATAATGGTAGGGTCCTTATGATACCTTATTAAGAACAACGAATAACGGCTTCCACTTTTGGCCAGCTTCTTTCTTTTTTGGTGGAAACATTGACCAATATAAAACAAACTGTTTTTTTGGGAATCCCTTCACCAGCACGCGTTGGCATGTGCATGTGGGTCCTATATTCTCCCATCATAATGGACCCACTGGATCATTCTAAGCTGTGGAGCCATCAAATTTTACATAAATCCTAGAGTCCAGTTTCACGGTTCAATGCGGTATAATAAAAAGAATTAAATTTGATATAAAGAATTATCTATAAAAAAAATATTAATAACTAAGGTTTATTAAAAGTTTAGATAAATTGCATCAATTGTAAATTTAAAAGTGTTTCATTTGGCTTCAAAATATCAAAACTTGAAACAAAAGGAATATGAATCTATTTTGAGTTTTTTATATACTATATTGGTAATTTGTCAAATGCACGGACTTTTAATAAAATTTATATTTTTTAAATTATATTTTAAATAAAAATTAATATAAATTATTAAATTATGTCACTTTTTAAAATTCTTATTTTAATGTATCGTACACAATTTTGTATTGACTAATAAATTTTATAATGTTTAATTTAGAGTTGTTAATTACTTCAATGTATAGTTTTATTTAGTTTTGGTGGTAAATAATTAAAATCTTAATTTGAATTATTTTTGATAAAAGTCACGTGTAATATATATATATGGGTCCTCTTAGCATGTGCCCTTAGGACACATGTTAAGCGCGGAAAACAAGGGTAAATTTTATTTGTTTATATATTTACACGGAATTCAATACACGGGATCCACTAGTAATTAAAATCTTAATTTAAATTATTTTTGCAGTATATATATATATATATATATATATATATATATATATATATATATATATATATATATATATATTTCTTGGGATATAAATAGTTTATACATTGTATTAAAAATATATATATATTGAATAATTGACTCAATATTAACTCATGAGCAATCAAAATAATTCGATAAAATTATTGGATAAAATCTCTTAATGTCTTGTAATATATAGTTATTGACTATATATATATATATATATATATATATATATATATATATATATATATATATATATATATATATATTTCTTGGGATATAAATAGTTTATACATTGTATTAAAAATATATATATATTGAATAATTGACTCAATATTAACTCATGAACAATCAAAATAACTCGATAAAATTATTGGATAAAATTATTGGATAAAATCTCTTAATGTCTTGTAATATATAGTTATTGACTATTAATTACGATAAAAATATGTCAACTCTTGTTGCAAGAGACACAATAACATAATTAATAAAAATATATGGATAATTGATTACTAAATTTATTCATAGTAAAAGTCGACATATTTTTAACACGATATAAAATTTGAATATATTTACGTGTACATCTAAAGTATACATCCAAAAACACACTTTAATGTAAAATAATAATACAAAAAAAAAAAAAGTGATATAAAAAGAGGAGAAAAAATATTTTATTATTATTTTACATTAAGGTGTGTTTTTGAATGTATATATATTAAACGTATACATACATAGATATACTCTTTATAAGTAGTAGTAATTTTTTTCTTGGTGCAAACACGCGGTTTTGGTATCTAGATGATTGTGCATGTGATGGGCCGCCAGTGCGAAAATTGGACAGCATGTGACAGATTTTGATGATCGATGGTTCATACAACATCTTCTTTCTGTCATATTTATTAGACGGCTGCTATGATATTCAACTACCTACAGGAGTGAGTACCATGCCATGCGTGCTTCTTTGTTTTTCTCCTGTAATTATTATGATTTTCTCTTCCATGCGAAATTGCCTTTTAAATTTGGACTATTTTTGTTTGCAATCATTATTTTTGGGGGATTATAATTTCATAGACTATAATTCTAAGACTGTTCGATAGTTATTTCTAGATTTTTTGAAATCTCCTCTTTCTCGAAGAGAATGAGTCATTTACATTACTATTTCCACCCCTAAATTTGTATAAATTGATCTAAAAATAAAACTGTAAAATGTTGTATTTTATTTATTATATAACCTTTTTTTTTCTTTTTACATGTAAACTCTGTTTTATACGTAACCTCTTATTATATATATAGTTCTATCAAACGTCACCCTATTAATCTTAGACAATATTTTTATCCTAAAAAAATTAGTCATATGTTTAGCTAAAGGATGCTTTTGTCCTAAATTTATAATCCTTATAGGGACGAGAATATTAAGGAGAAGGTGGTAGTAACTTTGTTAGTATACTATATACTCACCATTTTATAACAATAGTTTCATTTACAAGATTTCCGCACATTATAAGGCAACATAGTTTGAATGAGCTCCCCCTTAACCATAGGTACCTGCTAACAACACCTAGAGGCTAGAACTATGAATGTCGCTAAAGCAAGTTTTTACAAGCAAAAATGTTAGTTGCACAATCTTCTTCTCACATGAATAGTGAGATCCACCCTCGTGTGACAATTTTGTGGAACTAACATTTTTAGTTGTGGAAAAATCAATTGCCAATGATTTAGCATATATGATTTAGCAACTCCTGCTACAGCTTGCCCAAGTAAGAGCTGCCAAAATTGCCAATGATTTTAGCATATATGATCAGTCAGGCTCATGTCCATCTAGATCCAACTAAACAATCTATTTATTCCTAAAAGGTGCACATAAATTAGCACTACTGGTCCATCTAGATCCAACTGATCAGATTTAGGTTCACCAAGCCCTAGTCAAGTGTCCCCCATGTTGAACAAGGAAAGCATATTTAAACACAAATAAAAGTAAATTCTTCTTTAAACGCCAATATCAATCAAAAAAATATAAATAAAAACACACCCAACTATAGTAAAATTTCACAAACCGTCCCAGCCATAAAGAAAATCAATTAAACATCATCTGATAAATACACTCTACATCATATACTTTCCCACCAAATTGATTTGTCTGCATATATATACCACCAAAAAAATGAAAAATAGTAGAACAGGCAAACAGAATTACTCATATGGAAACTTTTATGACATATTAAGTGCAGTCTCATCAAATACAGCACAATAATATGTTTCACTACCATGTATTTCCTTTGCTTTCATCCGGCGGATGATACAAAGGGATACTAGAGTTTCAGATATTACAGTAGTTAGCGGTTATAGTCCCCACAAATGTCAGGAAAAAAAACAACACCTAATCAATCAAGAACAACAATTTTTATGTTTTCTATGCTCATCTTCTAGTCGGGGCACAACAATACAAAAGGTTTTCCTGGAAAATAGTTGACTTACTCAGTTCTACGCATCTTCACATTAAGGGGAACTTCCTTGTAGGAATTCACCTTTTTGGCTGCCAGGCGTGACGGCCTTCCAATAGATGGTCTTCCGATATCTTGAGCTTGATTGCTTGGGGAAGACTTGCCTTCTTTATCATCTTTTTCAACTGACAAACATATGGAAGTTGAAACTTCCTCTTGCATTTGATCTTCACGGAGATTACCTGAGGTAAGCCTAGTAGAATCTACCTCAGTCAAGTCTTCAAAAGGGTTTTGTTCTTCAGATTTATATCTAGCAGATTGCCTTCTAACAGGGGTCCTGTTATGTCAAAGCAGCATAACATTATTACTTCGTACTTCTATACCATGTATAAAAAACCAAAAACATTAAAAAAACATGAACACACATTGTGGTAACAAGAATGTGTTTACAAACCTTTTGCTATCTAAAATCTTATCTTCTTTTTCAACTGATAAACAAATGGAATTTGAAACATCCTCTTGCATTTGACAATCGCCGAGAGGACCTGAGGGAGGCCTAGCAAGTTTTGGTTCTTCAGATTTTAATCTAGCAGATTGCCTTACAGGGAGCCTGTTAATTATGTTAAGAGCATAAGTTAAATCATTTTTTTCAGCAATTTCTATGTAAGAAACCATGAGCACACATTATGCCGTAAGAATATGCATTTACAAACCTTTTGTTTAGAGAAATATTATCTTCTTCTTCAACTAATACACACGTGGAAGTTGAAACATCTTCTTGCTTTTGATCATGGTGGATAGGACCTGAGGCAAGGCTAGTAGAGTCTGCCTCAATCAAGTCATCAGCAGGTTTTGGTTCTTCAGTTCTAAATCTAGCAGATTGTCTTCTAACACAGAGCCTGTTATAAGAAAGAGACTAAATATATATTTTTTCTCATTTTATTGTTTATGAGAAACCAAACTCAATAAAATGTGAACGCGAATCATCATTTATGGTTTGAAAATATGTGTTCACAAACCTTTTGTTAGCAACCTTCTTATCTTCAAGTTGTTTTACAGTTGAAGGGCCCAAACCTACAATAATCATTAGGTAATCGATTTAATACAACCAACCAGTTTCAGAATTTCATTTGATAAAAAGAATGAAACTTTAGACCGACTTTTGGATTGTTTCCTCCTGTTCATATTACAAGGTTTGTTGTTTTCACTAATTGCTTCTGACGACTCCAAAGCCTGTTCACAATTGAGCATTTCCACCTTAAGACAGTACACGTAACTGTGAGATAACATGATGCTAAAAGACAATCTTTTGGGGGAAATAAAAATGTAATAGAAAATAATTCATAAGGTCCACTTAATTACCTCTTTGTCAACTTTCTGAGAAGGTAGGCTTTCTTCTTTTTCCTGGATAACAATACAACAAATGATTACTTTCCTACATTACATTAGAACAAGACCTCATATAAGATAGTAGATCTGATTACTTTCCTACATGCTGATAATGGAAGGGGTTAAACTGACCTCTATTTCCAACCCTTTTGCTACTAGTAAACCCTTTTTACACCCCAGCTCATGTTGTAGTAGTTTTAGCTGAATCAACCAACATTAATATAAGATACTCCACATAGATTGATCAGAGCTAGAAACTAGAAAATATATATCTATTCAAATTTATCAGTAAAAGCTTACCCTGTCTTTACCTAAATTTAGTTCCTGCAAGATTGACAGAATAAGAAACTGATGTTATCAAGTAATCGCATTTTGATCAAGAAAACACAAATAAATCTAGGCAACATATAACACATTGAGGTGCCAGACTATGAGCAAAAAAAAAGGAAATAAAAGAAAACCGACCACAAGCATCTGGCTGTTTGATTGAGCAAGCTGAAAATTTTGTTGCTGCATTTTCTGTAGATTGACCCTCAGTTTATGTAACTCAATTCCACTCAACTCAATGATTTTACTGAAAATAAAATTAAGAAAAACCAGAAAAGTAGAGAAAGAGGTAAATTTCACTACTTCAACAACCAATATGAATCCAACAAAAATGTGTCATAATGAAAACATAGCAAACTGAGAATGAAAGGATACTTTCTATCTGCCAGAAGCTTCATCAGCGTCATATTTTCCTGATTAAATATATCAGACAACCCAGTTAAGCTAGAACATATGCAACACAAATTCTGGAGGAAAACAGTATCCGACCCACAAGATGCATACCTTCTTCAGCTCATTAATGTACTCTTTAGTAGAAGCTGGGATGAACTGAGACTTCTCATCCAGGGTAGAGGGCTTAGGTTGGTGTTGCATGTTGGTTATATTAGCAAGACGTTTCCTTTCCACACTCCCAGAAACTTCAATTGATTTCCCCACGTTAGGTTTATGTTTATCTGATCTCAATACCAAATAATTAACTCATTGAGCAAACACCATCGTTAGAAGCATTATTACTGGCTAATAGATTAAGTGATATGATTCAAAATATAAATAATGAATGGTTTTAGAGATCCTCCGTATATCCCATATGCAATTGTTGACATTAGTATTTCAATGGAACTAAAAACACAAATAGTGATACTTTTACATATTTCAACCTTCCATTGTAGATAAATTATGAAATGGTACGGCTCAATTACCTTAAATGTATCAAATTTAACACAATAATCGCAAGAGAAAAACCCTAAAATCCTGGTGGGCACTTGAGAAATGAACTAATTATGCAAAAAGAAAGCTATATAATCATGACATTATACAAGTATGAGAAAACCCCCAAAACCCTCAGAGGTGCAGACAGAATAGGGCTGCAGAACACCATACTTGACCAGTGTAATTATACAAAGATGATGAAAACTGCGAATCCCAATTAACATGAAAATAGGGTAAAATTCAAGAAATTGAAAAAATAAAACCAAGGATTACAAAAGATTACCTCCAGCTATGATGTTCTCCGAATTAAGTACAAAGAAACCCTCTTTGACTGACATCGAATAAACCCTAATTTTCTTCTCTCTCTACAATTTTAGCATGCGTTTATACTCTCTCCCTCTCTCTCTAAAACTTTTCCACTTTCTCTATCTAAAACTTTCGATCTCTCTCTCTCTCTCTCTCTCTCTCTCTGTGTGTATTTCTCTCTCCGAGCGGAGCTTCACCCACTTTCTCTCTCTAGAATTCTCGATATCTGGAGTCTCTGTACTGAAACTAGCAAATTTACATTGAATGGAAGGGAGGAAAATGCAAGAAGAATGGAGGTTCGGGAGACAAACGGCTTCCCGAAGCAAATTCCGAGCATATTTTGAATCCACCCAAAATAAACCGAGCTTATATGGATCTCATTTTCGACTCACTTTACTTGAGAAGCCCACGGCCCAGAGTAAAAGTTACAAATGCTGCCCATGAATCAAAATTCATTAAATGCACAAAATGAAATTCACTAGAAATTATCCACAAAGGAAATTCTATTTTTATGAGACAACTAGGGGTGCACACAAAACCGAAAAAAATCAAAAAATCGATCGGACCGAACCGAACCGTTACTATTTCAAACCGAAAAACATAAAACCGAAAAAACCGAACACTATAAAATTGAAAAACCGAGACTAGTTCGGCCGATTTGGTTTGACTTCTCAAAAAACCGAAACCGACCGAATAATTTAAAGTGCATATAAAATTGGTTATCCCCAAAAAGTCTTGCATTCCTTTTGTTATATATCCCCCACAAAACAAAAGATAATTGCAGCCAAGACACTTTGGCATCCCTACTGTTGAATCCATTTAATGAAGCACTTATCTTGTTCGGAACCTTTCTGTAGTGTAAACCAAACAAACACAAAACAATAGGCTTATTAGGTGCTTGTTTATACCCAATACCAAATTGATGTTGGAAGTGATATTACACTCAATTCAGTTCCAACCGATTAGTAGACTAATTAGTAGTTATTGAGTTAATTATTTATTAATTATTATGAAAAATTGGCAATATAATGAATATCAAATTATCAATTACGGAACCGAATAACCGAATAAACCGACTGATTTAACCGAAACTGAATAAATCGATAACCAATTACGATGTAAAAATTTGGACGATTTTGATTTTTAATTTTTTATAACCGACTTAAATGGTTTGATTATTTTTTTTTTAAAAAAATACAACCAAACCGAAATTGTGTACCCCTAGAGACAACGTGGCTCACGTTTACTAGTAATGCGAGGAATATATTATTACAAAAATATTATTCCCTCTATTTCTGAAAAAATGGTTTAAGTTTGATTTTTTTCATCAAATTGAACAATTTTAGAATTAAAATTAAGCATATTTATTTATATTTCTAAAATCATGAAAATTATATATAATAGTGAATTCGATATAGTTTTTTTTTAGTTATAGTTTCTCTATCAATATTTATAATAAGAAAATAATATAAATTTTGATTATAAAAATTGTCAATTTGATCGAAAAAGTAAAAATAATCCAATTTTTGAGGGAAGGAGGAAATATAAAATAAAATTTTGTGCAAGTATCATTTTCTTACCCATTTTATTTATTGTTTAGATATTAAAAATGAAACTTGCACTTTTGGAATTAATATACATTTTTTCTTAATGATGATCGAACTCCCAGTCAATGTCGATAAAGTTTTACTCTAGTGATTAAAACAGTAACCTAAAGCCTTTAGGTCTCAGATTCGATTCTCACTTTAGGTTAGTCTATTTTTTCTATCATGAGAAGTTTGTTTTCTCTTTATGTTAGACTTTTTCCTCCTTTAATGAAAGTTTGATTGACTGATATTATAATAGTGATAATAGACTTGAATTATGAAATTATATTATATTCACAAAAATATATATATAAAAAATAAAATAAAAGAACTTGCGGTCAATACCTAGATAATTTGTTACCATCAACCTCCACTTCATGGGCTTCTTCCTTCTTTAGGAAGATTTGATTAATAAATATTATAATAGTGATAATTTACTTAAATTATGAAATTATATTTTATACCCGAAAAAATAGATTTTTTTTAAAAAAGAAAAAAGAAAAAGAAAAAAAACCAAGAAGTCACAGTCAATACCTAGATAATTGCTTACTCATCAACCTCCATTACAAAATGCACTTATCAAAAAACTTAATTACTATCAACTAGTGCTCAACGCTATTATTTTAATGGACTTCAAATTGTAATATCTCGTACGAAGTTTAGTGTGTTTAATGCTCTTTTAATTACTAAATTAGGGTCTAACTTACATTCTAAATTCTAATTACTGAAATTATTTTCTTAACAGTAAATTTATTAAACTCTAAGGTTATATTTGTTTGCAAAAAATATATTTGGGATTAGACTATTTATCTTAATTAAATACTACTTTGATATCACAAATAGTCCAAATATGTTAAATTAAAATAAAGTATATTTTTTACAAGTAAATTAATTTCAAGTATATTTTTTACAAATAAATATAATTTAAATTATTTTTAAAAAGTCATAAAATCTGTCAAATCAAGTTGACTTTAAAATATAAAAAAAAGTTAGTTGGCAACGCTAACATGAATAAATTTGGACAAATTTAAAAAATACGAGGTGGCATTTTATCCCAATTTAAGTTTCTTTTTTACTCGGGTATAACCAACTCATAACCCACACCACGCCCACTACTTTCCATATGACATAAATTAATTTAATTTAATTAGATTAAACAAGAATTTATTTAATTTATAAGGGTTTTTTATATTAAAAAAAAAAAGAAAAAGAAAAAAACTAATAGCATTCCTTCACCGCCTCCTCTCCACTACTCTTTCAAGCACTCCCCTTTTTGACAGCCACTGCACTCAGCTAACCCTCACACTCATTAATTTTGACTAAAGTCCAACCTTTATCAATTTTCAAATCTAGGGTGATGACGTCACTGTAGGTGTTTAAGTGTGCTTTTCAAAGAATTATGTCATTGAAGCGATTAGGTAGTTCTAAGAATTTCAAATAAGTAATTAAAAATTACAAACACCAATGAAATTGATTAGATTTCAGATATAGGTTTAGAAATGGGTTTTACGCATTTTTCCTATTTTGCTTTGACAGTTTGATTTCCACATATATTCATATTTTCATCAATAGACGTTATATATGTTATAAATCATGACATTGCTTTGAATTTATACGAAGAGGTTATTAAATTTTAAATTTTATTACTTTCGAATCTACTTTTAGCGAGTAGAAATAATGATATTGTCGTGTTGAGTTAATATGTCCGTGTTTTTTTCGATCTAAATGGTTTGGAGCTAAATTTGTAAATCGAGTTACAATTTTGTGTAATTACTTATTAATTTATAAAATTAATATACTAATCAATATTACCTATAGCGTGTTATTAAGAATTTGATACTAAATAAAACGACAAAAGGTTGAATTTATGTATCATTAAATTATCATACCTTCGACTTGAAATTAATTCAATCGCACGAATATTTCAAAATATAATACACATTCATTTTGAACTATTAAATTTGACGATATAAAAATTTTGTTTCCTATTTACTGTCATATCAATAAAATATTGTTAATATTCCTTAATTTTTAAATCAAAAAATGAATAATGTTATTTATTTTCATGCAACAAAAGATTTTAAAGTTGATTGCATAAGTACGATTACAATTTTACTTAATAGATTAGAGATGAGAAGCATCTCCTTATATAGGGTCTTGGGATATACAATGAATGACTAATATCAAATCTAATGAAAGAGTCGGATTGAATATTTAGAATTTTTCAATAAAATATTTAGAATATTAACAAACAAAATTACTACATGGGTATAACTACAAAACTATTAGAATTTTTAATACGTACAAGAAAATTTTTAAAATATGCCAACTAGGAAAAAAAAGAGAGTACGTTGTGGGTTTCCACTAATTTATTATATGAAAAAACTCCTTTGAAAATGTTCATGTTATGATACTACATAAGTATATGCAAACCTTTTTCGTTTTCAAATTAAATAAATCCTTTTAGCTAGGATTTGTTGAAACCAAAAAAAACTCGGCTGACCACGAGAATAAAAAAAAGGCCCGGATAAACGCACTCAACCGACTAATCAATCAAAAACTTATCATACGTACCATGGAAACTAATGTTTTTCATTCACATTTCCATTCTATGTACTCTAAGTATCAAACAACTATCCACATAACATTGGACAGGTCTACAATACTATTAGACATCGATGAAGTTTGATTACTAGTATAACCTTTATTTATTTATGTCGCGTTTAGAAATTTTGTCATTTTGAAGCAAAACATTAAGAAATACATGTATATTTAAGGTCATGCATACGTTATTGCTGGTTCTTAGAAGCACTAGTAGCGGTGCACAACAATAAAGTATACATGCATATTTAAAGAATGAATGGTTCTACATTTACCCTCATTTTTGACCTACAAGTCTTACCTATGAATAAGACAAAGAAATATGGTTCCATTTTATTTACAAAATACAAATAAAGTGGGACCATACTCTTTCGTCTTTTTTGCGGATAAGTCTAGCGGGTATTTTTTGTGGGTAAGTTTAAAATTATTCTTAAAGAATATATAAGAACTAGTAGCGGAGTACAACAATAAGGAATATGTGTGAGCAAAGCATCAATTAATTCGTCATTACAAGAAAAATGATTTGACGAAAATTTCAATAAGAATTAGTCAATTTATGTCCGCAATTATGTTGGTCGGAATTAATTTCGTTGAAAAATCTATTGAAACATAATATTTTTGACAAATTATTCCGTTAAAATTAAATTATTTCTGACAAAAATTTCCATTGGAATTAGGCCTTGACACGTGTCGATGCTAGAAAATTTTGAATTTTTTTATTTCCAATGGAATTTTTGTCGAGAATAGCCTACTCAGTCGAAAATATTTTTTTTAAAATATTTTTTTCCTGTTTTCTTATTAGCCAGCTTTTTTACCTCAATTTGTACTTGTTTTCTGTTTTATCCCAAACCAGCACAATATATTAAACAACCACCAAAATGTCACTACAACCATAAATAACACTAAAGAATGATATGATTATAATATAAGTTAATAGGGATGAGTAAAAAATCGATTTACCCCCGAAATCGTATTAAAAATCGCACAAACCACACCAATTAAAATTACACCAACAGTTTCGGCGTATGTGGAGATTTCAGGTAGGTTGAAAAATTGAATTTGCGATTTGAATTTGATTTTTAGACAAAACCGCACCGCGCCATGTTTATTTTTTTTAAAAAAAATTATATGGCCAAAACGACGTCGTTTTGGCCATTTATGTGTGTGGGTGTGGGTGTGGGTGTGGGTGTGGGTGTGTATATATATTGTATACTACAGTACTACACCAAGCCCTAAAAACCAGAAATTGCATTAATTACTAAACTACCACCGATTTTTCCATAATTACAAAATTATCACCGCACGTCTGAAATTACAAAATTGTCACCGCACGTTCGAAATTACAAAATTGCCATTGCACCCATAGCCCCGCGCCATGCGCGTAATGTGAGGAATAAAAAAAATCATGTCCAAAGCACGATATTTGCAATTGTTTTTCAATACCCATGATTCTATACAACAAATTATGCTCGATAAATTATTCTAAACATATACTCATACATATATAGAATCTAAATAATTAATAATTCGCATAAGTTTGGTTCTTGATGCCACTGTTGGTTTGCAAAAATATGGCATACATATAATCAAATTATATAAGCGCGACGGAAGCAAGCAAAATCAGATTTTAAATTTTTTCTGTAAATCAATAATCAGGATCTTTCTTTTGTAATTATTATTAATTGAGAAAGGATAAAGATTTATACCTTTGTAGAACCAAGCTTCCACAGGTACAAGTTCAACTCCCTTTGATCCTTGGCGTTCTTTTTCAAATTCACCAATTAGATTTCACGAATCAATGTTAGCTCCCCAAGTGTGAAGCCTCTAGAGATGATCCACCAAGAGATCTATGAATTAAAGAAGTGAATTTTGGTTTCTCCAAACCATGAGTGTCTAGCCCTAATCCCCCCCCCCCCCCCTCTCTCTAACTCCTTAGATGTAGAGAATTATGAAGTACTCTCTTTATTCTTGTGAAAGAGTGTGTAACCTTAATCTATAATAAGATTTATCTTATTTATAGATATAGTCAACCCTCCTAAACTATTTAAGATTATGATTTTAATTTAATTCCCAATTCAATTAGAAATTAAATTAATTATTTACAATTCTAAATCATTTAGGAACTTAATTATTTAATTATGAGAGTACTTCTTATTAATTAATTACTAAATCATTTACTAACTTAATTAATTATTATAATTACAATTCTTAAACCATTTAGGAACTAAATAATAATACTAGTAATAATAATAATAGTAATAGTAGTAATAATAATAATAATAATAATAATAATAATAATAATAATAATAATAATAATAATAATAATAAGACTCCTCTTATTAATTTATAATTAGTATATCTAAAATACTAAACTATAAATATTAAGCTATTTAATTTATTCTATTACCACAGTGTAAATGAAATAAACTTAATTTATTATTACGATTATGTCATCCACTTCTAAAATAAATATTACTCTTTTGCGGTGTGACCATTTAGGTTCTCCATATTAAACCGGTTGTATAATAAATAAATTAGAACAATTCTAACTCATTTATTACGAATTAACTCTTTAATTCAGAATAAATAATTATTCCACAATAAGGGTATGTCCTCTTAGCGATTAATCGACATTCCAGATAATATAGATTTCAACATTTGATCGTAAAAGAACCTTTTAGCGAATAGTTATCGTACAATTCAATTATTCTACCACACAATATCCCAAACAAATATAAGACATGGAATTTATGTTAAGTCTTATTTATTTGATCATATGCATTTCAATTCACAAATACAGAACTCTAGTTAATGTAAATTAGAAACTCCTTTCTAATTCCATTCAACCCTGGCCATGGATTTTCAAGTTGTCACTTATTAAATTGCATAGGACATTCTCTCCCTTTACTGAAAGTGGTAGATTATTTATTGATCATCCTCTTCATAAGAGTAAGCATAATATGTACCAATTTATCCGGATCTACTGTAATGACCGAGAAAATTACGAACCCAATTTTTTTTTATTTAATTATATCCATAAGAAAATATGAGGTATGAAGTATGTGTGTATGTGATAAGTTGTATGATGAAAGGTATTAAATTAGTCAATTAAATTAATGAACTAAAGAAGGAAAAAGATTTCAAATGAAGCTTATGTGATAAAATCACAAAGCTTGAATGTTGGCCTTGTATGGCAATTAAGAAGATATATAGTGAACAAGTTAATTACTTGTATGAATAATGAAAAAGAAGAAGCAAATGAATTATTTAAGATAATCCAATGTGGGAATAATTATTTGTGCATGATTAACTATATTATAAACTCAATTTGATGATAAGGGTTAGTGAATGAATTAATTTAATCAAGTCAAAGTACTTATATTAACATGTGTTAGGGTTTTATTAAAATAAGCTCAAGAATTTGTAAGTAATAGTGTTATTTAATTAAGGAGTCCAATGGACTTATAAATAGCAAATCTAATTGAATTATATAGTAAGTCCAAATTATATATTAAACTAGGTCCAATAAACTAACCTAGTAGCCTATATAATTTAATTAAACATTGATCCATGTAATATTTGAAACTAGCCCAATGCTTAATTTAATTAATTGTAGCATGTGTTAGTTAATGTTAGCCCAATGTAATAAATAAATTGAGTCCAGACAAATTAAATGAATGAGCTCAATATAATTAATTCTAAGGTCCAAAGTAGAGCCCAATAAGCTTGTATATGTGAATATGTATACATATATTGGTGTGTATATATATATATATCTATATATATATATATATATATATAATTATATAGGACTTAAAAATAAAGTCAAATTGGTGAAATAAAATATTCAATCCCGAATTTTGGGGTCCACATGGATGGGAAGCTAGCTTGTTGGTTGATTTTTGAGTGTAAAATGGTTTAAGCAACCCCCAACCACCCTAGTCATTCATATGGTCATTCAAAAGGTCCATCAAGTGGTCATTCCATGCATAGTAAGCAAGATTATAGCCTTAATCAACTAATGTTAGTTGATTAGGAGAGCTAATTGTGACGATCCCAAATCCGGGTTCCATAACCTCGAGTTTGGTTCTCACTATTCAACACATTACCAACAATTAAATACATACATTGCATTTAAATATCGCGGAATAATACATATTGGTTCCCTTCAAAAGGTTACAATACCAGAGTCTATCAACCTTAACATAAAAACAGTTCCTATCATAAGGAATTACAAAAGGTTCTTCAACAGTAAATACACATTTAAATAGCTAATTAGCATGCATAAACTAACTTAATCTCTGGCTTTTCCTTTTCCCTTATCCTTCTTTGTGCAATCAGATTTATCTGAAAAATGGTTCATGATACAGCAAGAATGAGCAACTAGTTTGCTCAGCAAGTTTAGAACAATCATAGAGATTTAATATATCATGAATGAATGGGAAATATCATCAATGATTCAACAATAAATATAACAATTGTGAATGAAATAGGATTCAAATTTTTAATAAACAGAAGATTTGAATCTTAAAATGCTGAGTGGTCGCTAAGGACCCTGAACTAACGAGGGTATAATAGAGTTTCCTCTGACCCTTTGAGTTGTTTGGTTTTCAAGGGGATCAGTCTATTCAACCCGCTGTATATACATTACATTTAGTCACTGGCGCCAAAGTTGGTTTCCCGACACAAAATCCCCTAATTTAGGGTTGTTCAATTCTCAGACTTAATATAATAAATCTGTACCCAACAATGGTTTGGATAAGCTTTTAAAAGTATTCATGTTATTGAATTTATAAACGCAATGTCTAGCTGAACTATTAGCTTTAGACATTTTTAATACAGTTCATGAATCAAGAACTAATAAGCTTCAAATGCACCAAGTGCGATTTTATAAACAATAAGGATGTGAGATAATTTTAAATAATTAAACCACTTCAAGCTCTGACAATAAATACAAGTATATAAACTTGTTCAATAATAATTGAGTAGGGTTAGAGAACTTGCCTGTCTGCTCAGCTACAATAAATGTCTAGCTTTAACTAACTTGCTTTGAAAGACCTAACATTAATAAAGTTGGTCTAATAATTAGTACGGCGTATTTGCATAACTATACGCTCATTAATGAACTTATTTACCACACATAAGTACTAACACATAATTTACATTAGTCAAAACAATATTATTAACCTTATAGACCCTTAATCATTTTAGGTTAATAATTTAATAAGTTAGAAAATATTTTTCTTAAGCGTTCGACACTTATTAAACCCTTAAACAACTTATTACAATTGTTTAATTAAATCATAATTAAATTCAATTTATTTTATTAACTCAATCTCTATTTAATTACTATTTAATCTTGATTAAATAGAAATTAATTAATTAACTCTAGTTATTATTTAAAATAAATAATAACTAATTGTACTTACTTATTATTTAATAATAATTACATAATAAATAATTATTGACTTAATTTTAACCTTCTTTAATTTAATATTAATCAACCAATAATTAACTAAGTAATTAACCTTACTTATTATTTAATTTAAGGAAATTAAATAATAGTTTACTAATTTTAATCCTCTTTAATTATTATTTAATGTCAATTAAATAATAATTAATTATTTAGTTAATTTTAATTATTATTTAAGGTTAAATAATAATCAAATCATTCTTATTTATTACTTAAATTAAATAATAAATTATTAATCTAATAACTTAATTTCCATTAATCGTTATTTAATGCTAATTAAATAATAATTAATTACTTAATTATCCTTATTTATTATTTAATAATATTTAAATGATAAATAATTAATTTATAAATTTTATCTCTCTTTAATTATTATTTAATAGGAATTAAATAATAATTGCTAATTTATCACCTTTATTTATTATTAACATTTAAAATAATAAATTTATTTAACTTAACCATGATTTAGCTAACTAGATTAATATTTAAAATATTTAAATATTAAACTTAATGAAAAATATCCTCCCCAAAATCATTTTTGTATTATTATTGTTTTTGTTATAATTTTAAATTAGTTTTCAAATATTTAAATTAATTAAATTTAACCCGAATGGCATTTCTGTAAATAAGTTGAAAACTAATCCGAGGGCAAAATAGTAATTTCGCCGAAAAAAACACGGAGGGGCAGTATCGTAATTTTCCCGAAAACTTACTCCTGCGCATTGCACGCTTAATGGCACCATGGACCAAAACGGTGTCGTTTTTGAAAAGCCGGTGACAGCTTCCGCGCATAACGCGCGGATGAAATTTTCATTCTCGCCAAACGACGCCGTTTGGCTCCGCGTCCGACAGTGAACAGTGCTTGCGCGTATTGCGCGGAAACCCTTTAATTTTTTTTCCCTTTGCAGAACGTGAACAGTGTTCCGGCAATACCCATTTTAAATAAAAATATACATCAAGTAAGCTTCAAATCCTCGATAAAAATCCAAAAAAATTACCAATAACTTAATATCAATTTATAACATGAAAATTTAATTTTTCATGATTTAATATCATTCTTTTTTTATAAAAAATTTTACATCACATAAACTACCACAAATCATAACTTTTTGTGTATAACTACATTTTGAGTGATTTAAACTTTGTTTTTCTCATGATTTAATGTTCTATAATATTAGAACATCAAACCTAAGTTTTATAAAAATATTTTAGGACATAAATTCCAAAACTTGTTTACACACTATTAAACACATGTTTTTAACATATAAATGATACCAAAATACAAATCAAACATATTAAACTCAAGCATGACATAAATATTACAACTACACATTAATAACTATATTAACATATTTATACTAACATGATGATTTATTTAATTTAAAAACAAAATTTCATTTAAAATAACCATTACCTTGATTTAATAACTATTCTCCTTTTTCTTCCAAAATAAGTGGTGAATCTTGAAGACATAAATCAAGAACTCCTCCTCTTCTCTTAGTATTTTGCTTTCAATATTTTCTCACACTCTCAAATGCTCTCTAGCTCTCTCTTTAGCTTGAAAAATAAAAGATGAGAAATGACTAACACAACTCCTAAATTGTAAGTATACATACAATTTGAATAGATATAAAATCTATATCTATTAAAATTACCATCATGAGATAGCAAAGATACTTACACAAGCTAACATGTTAGGTGAAAAGAAGCATGGTTTCATGTACTACAAAAAATAAAACAAGCAACCATTTATTAACTAAATGAAAAATAAAATAAAAACAAAATATCACTTTTTCTCTCTCTTCCCTATGATGCTCGGCTGGTGACTTCTTGTCCCAAAAAAATTGACACTTGCTTTTTACTTTAATAAATAAATAGTTTTATTAAGTATTTTTCAAGTGGGCCAATCATTGGGCTTTAATTTAAAATGCCAATTGGGCTTCTATTAAATTGTTTGAGCTACTAATTTGTCAAATTTTATTATTCTCCACTTGGGCTACTAATTGACCCATGTTGGGCTAATTTAATAATTTACACATTAATTATTCAATCCATGATTAAATAAATAATTAAATTGAATAAATAATTAAATATTCTAACCCATAAGTATTAAATTACTAAATGGACTAATAAATATTATTATTAATATTTCACATTATTTACATTAATTAATAATCATATTAATTAATTTATTATATTTAATTAACTCGTTATATTCAATTTAATTAAATATTTAATTAATAGGAAACTTATCAATTATTTTTATATTAAAACTTTAGGGTTTGTTTACTAATTTAATAACATATTAGTAACCCCCTTTAATTAATTCTAGTAATTAATTACATAATTATTTAATCACATAATTAATTAATCACATAAAAAGATTTAAATAATCTCGTAAAACTAACTCGTTGGAAATTAAATTAATAATTTAATTAATAAAGACGTGGAAATTCTAGGACATTACACTAATGGTGAAATCCTAGAGTTCTATAAATAGAAATGTCCAACACTTGTGCAAATGTTGGTTCATTTGCTCCATTCACTAAAATTTAGAGAGAGAAAGTTGTAGAGAGAAGCTAGAGAATGTGTGAGAATTATAGAGAGCAAACACTTTGAGTGTTATCAAGTGTGAGTGATTTTTGGTCCATACAAGAAGATCAAAGAAGAGCTCTAACTATTTCCAAGAAGAAGATCTCCATTAAAGGTTTAAAAGTTTCTTTGAACCTTAGCTTGTGATTTAGTTTGTTATGTGGGAAAGAAAAATCCATGTGGTGTTAGATCTTGAATATATATGTAGATATATGGTTAAATATGCTAGAGGTGTGTTCTAACATGTTTTGTATGGAAGATGATGGAATAAATGGTAGTATGAGCATGCTTGGTTTTAAAACCCTAGTTAAATGTCTAGGTTGATGATTTATGATTTGAGATGTGTAAGTTATTTTTATGACCTAAGAGTATTGAATGATAGGTCTATGTGTTATAAAGATAACCCAACTTGAACGATTGAAAAATATGAAGAAATAAAGAAGTTATAGCATTTACCGCAAAGTAGGTCATTTTGAAACCCTAGATGGTTCGCTCTGTAATTTTGTGTCAAAACGTTTTCAAAAATGTGATTGAACCATAAAATATTGCAAAACAAGAAGTTAGGAAGACAACAACACTAAGTTGGTGTCATTTGGATGTGTAGAGTTTATTTTATTCAAGTTTGAACAATTAAAATCAAGGATTTGTGATTTTAGTTTTTATTTTGTCCTTGTGAGCAATTTTTAGTCCAGTTCCGTTCGGAATTTGGATTTGTGATCTAAAGAGAAGTTGTAGAGGACAAAATTCTGATGAGAATGGACTCAAGAATCACCCCAAAATATTTTAAAATGAAGAAGTTATGGCTATCGGAGCATCGGAAGGTCGGGCAGTCCAATTCTCTGTCTGTTCGGCGCCCCCCGCTCCACTTCCAAGCCTTGAGTGGCGCGCCCCGCGCCACTTCAGCAGAATTATGTTGTCCGGGTCGGGTCGGGTCGGGTCGGGTTGGTCCGGATCGGGTTTTTGGTAAAATTAAGTTGAAATAATTGTAAAATGAATATGTTTGAAGGCTAAACCAATACATGAAGTTTATTAATAACTAATTGATAGTTAAATATTTAAAATAAAGGTCAAAGTTAACTATTGGTATTATTTGAAGTGTACTAAAATATTAATAAATGATCAATAATATTAGTATATGATTAAGAGGTTATTAAATGAGTAATAACATTAGTACATGAGGAAAATGTTAATAAATAATTAATGATATTAATAAGAGATTTAAATATTATTAAATGGTTAATAATATTAGTAAGTTAATAAAATATTATTAAATGATTAATAATATTAGAATATGAACAAAATATTATTAAATGGTTAATAATATTAGAATATTAATAAAATATTATTAAATGATTAATAATATTAGTAAATGAATAAAATATTATTAAATGATTAATAATATTAGAATATGAATAAAATATTAGTAAATGATTAATAATATTAGAATATGAACAAAATATTATTAAATGGTTAATAATATTAGAATATGAATAAAATATTATTAAACGGTTAATAATATTAGTAAGTTAATAAAATATTATTAAATGATTAATAATATTAGAATATGAATAAAATATTATTAAATGGTTAATAATATTAGTAAGTTAATAAAATATTATTAAATGGTTAATAATATTAGTATATGAATAAAATATTATTAAATAGTTAATAATATTAATAAGAGAAGAAAATATTATTAAATGATTAATAATATTAACAAAGGATTAAAATATTATTAAATAATTAATAATATTATTTTGAGTGTAAAATATTATTAAATGATTAATAATATTAAGATGTTGTTTGATAAATAATATCATTGGGGATAGTGTAAAACATTATTTAGTTATTAGTAATGTTAATAAGTGTTTGAGATAATAAAGAGATTAAGATGATTATTAAATGATTAATAATATTGAGGAGCTAAATAATTTATTATTGAAATAATAAATGGTTAAAATATTATTATACGATTAATAATATTATTTGTGGTAATTATATATTATCAAAGGTGATAACATTATAAAGCAATGAAGTGATAGTTACATGATTTAAAATATTATCAAGGGATTGATAATATTATTAAGAGATTTAAGGTTATGATTAAGTGATAGATGATTTAAGACATATATAGTAAGGTTATTAATGTTAAATAAACATATATGTGTTATGCTAATTGGAGGATCAATGTTGTTGAATATTAGGTCACCCAAAGGAAGTATTTTTAAGTTGAATAGCGGTAGTCAGCGGAACAAGCAAGTTCTTTTTAATCATAACTTGTATTTATTGTTGCAAGTATTTTCAACCTTAGTTACATTGAGTAATTCAATTATTGTTGAGCAAGTATCTACACTCGTAGTTATTTGACAGACCTTTGAGTGAATTAATTATCGAAAATTACTTCACATCATTATTGTATTGTATTCGCACATAGTGCCTTTGCAAATGTTATAGTTCAGTAATTTAAGAACTGTTTAAAAATGTCTAAACTAATTGTTTCAGCTAGACAATGCATGTCTAAATTCATCAAATTGAATACTTTAAAAAGCTTATCCAAACCATTGATTAGTGCGGATTCTTATAGTAAAACTGAGAATGAATAACTCTAATTAAAGGGAATTTTTATTTGTCGGGAAACCGAATGCGCGCAAGAAATCTAAATGTTATGCATATACATAGGATATGAGATGACTGATCCCCTCGAGTGTCCCGTTATTTTTAACAAGGTAGCAGAATTTGTATGTCTGTTCTACCTTAACAGTAGTTCATGGTCATTTGAGACCACTCAGCAGTAAATAGTCAATTCATTCTTTTATTGAACATTAATTCTTGTTATTTCACAATTGTTATCTATTGTTGAAACTCTCGAAGATAAATCTTTATCATTCATGATATATCATTTCTTATTTATTTAAACTTACTGGACAAAGTAGTTGCTCACCCTTGCTATATCATGAATTATTTTTCAGTTAAGCCGAATGAGTTAAGGAGTACAACGGCAAAAAGGGAAGGTGAACGAGTAGAAGTAACTAGTCCTTAATTGATATTGTAAGCCTTTTGTATTCTAAGGTAATGATGATATATTAAGGTTAGTGGAACCTGGGATAGAAGGTACGTTTTGTAATAAAATAATGTCTATGTTCCGCGAGTTATTAAAGATTTAGTTTTTAATTGTTGGTATAGTGTTGAATAGTGAGCACCGAACCCGAGGTTCAAGGAACCCGGATTTGGGGGCGTCACATCTACTAATCCATTTTTTTAGTGATCCAATAATTGGGAACAATTTTAATTTTGAGTTATCTTGAATTTAGATCTCATTAGCATGATCCTTATCATGGTTCTAAAATTATTGCTCAAAAACTATGGGTTTATCAATTTAATTAATTTATCTAATTAATCAGGAATAAAGAAATGTCTTGATACTTTTATTAATAAACGAATAAGATTACAAAGTATATGTTTATCACATCAAACGTGATTGGCTTGAGGGCATACTACTTTCACCCACAACTCCCCATTTCATGGTTCATGTCATCCATTTTTAGTAAGCCTGAAAATAATGTATGTGCACGAATGAATTCCAAAGAATGCCCAAGACACATAGCAAACAAGCAGTATCCTTTAATCATTTTAAACAAAAATTTTATTGCAAGGCAAACCCTAAATGACAGCTATTAATCATTTTCACAAAAAAAATGGCTATTATTTTAGCAAAAATTTAAACAAATGCAGCTATTAATCATTTAAGTCCTATTTAAGAACCTTAATTTAAATGACAGCTATTAATCATTTTGTTAGATGGTTAAAGCAATTGTCTCAAATATCATTGCAAGGCAATTCACCATTTTTATACAGCTTTTTCAAGAGGTGATGACATCTCTAGTTCAATATCACGTAGTACTAATTAAATGGCAAATAGGAAAAAATAATCACAAAATAAATAAACCAATGGAAGCAAAAGTACCAATCGAAGCCCAGATCCGTGTAGTACTAATTAAATGACAAATAGAAAATTTTAAGGAATGAGGGGAGAAAGAAATTTTGCTTCCACAGTCGATTTCTTCACAAAATCTGAGGAGATAGAATTGAAAATTTGAGAACGGGAGGAGAGAGAATATTTGGGGGGCTTTGGCTGTTTTCTTTTGAAATTTTGAGGTAAATGGAGGAGAGGGTATGCCCTGGATCCCCTATATATATATATAGAAAAATTATTCATGGCAACCGGTTGTTAGTGGCAACCAAAATTGGTCTGCCACAACCGATCCGGCCTACAGTCTTTGAACATGCTGTTATTTTAACGTAAAAGCCAGGCCTGACCCGGATTACGAAAAAGACCGGCCTGGCCCGACCTGTGCAAAAGCCCGACTCAGCCTAGGCAGAGGACCGGCCCGGCCCAGCCTACGCAGAGGACCGGCCCAGCCTAGCTAATTCGTTTTAACTATAAACTATGTTTATAACCTTATGTTGGTGTGGTACAGAATCTCTTTGTTTATGACCTCATGTTGGTGTGGTACAGAATGAGTTTGAATTTTTCTATGGCAGTCTCATACAAATACTAAGAATATAGATACGTTTTTACTGGTGATCAATGTACATACATATTTTTCTTTTTCATGCTCACCAGAAAAAAAAAATAAAAAAAGGTTACATACAAATATAGGACAACTTTTTATGGCAGTGATTTGTGGGATATTTTTTTATCACAATTTGTGGTTACAACGTTCAAAAAGGTTATATTTTTTTGAAGATTTGAATTTTAAATACATTTTTAAAATATCAACTTTTTATGGCAGTGATTTGTGGGATATTTTTTTTATCACAATTTGTGGTTACAACTTTCAAAAAGGTTATATTTTTTTGAAGATTTGAATTTTAAATATATTTTTAAAATATTTGTAAGCGACTCATTATTTATTATTGATTAATTACTCATTTTTAATTTTTTGTCAATACATTTAATTAATATAGTAGTTAGTTTATTTAATATTTATATTTCACATTAAAAAATAGTTGATTACATTTTTAGGCCTGGCCCGGCCTAAGGACTGGCCTGACCTGACCCAAAGCCTGGCCTGGCCTAGCCTACAAGCCTGGCCCGGCCCGGCCTGGCCTACAGGCCTTAAAAGGTCAGACTTTGATCGAGAAGTCCGGTCTAACCCGGCCTACAAGCCCAAAAGTCAAAGTCTGGTCTGGCCTAGTTAACGGTCAAAGCCTACCAAGCTCAGGCTAGGCCGACCTACTATGCATGTCTAATGTGTGCTGAGAGATAAGCACAAATATGTGAGTTTACATAATAAATGTAAATATTTTATTACTATATTATCTCTTATGATTTATGTGTCGAGAGATAAATACGAATATGTGAATTTGTATAATAAATATAAATATTTTATCACTACACTGTCACTTACCTACATATAAAATAAAACAAAAAAAAATGGTTTTTTTTTCAAACAAAATATATATGAATTGGAAGGTGAAAAAATATAAAAACCAAACACAAAAAATAACTATAATTAGGGTTTAAAGGCTACTAAAAGAAAAATAAATAAATAAAAGTTCAAAACCAACGTTCAGTTGGACTAGCGTTGGTTCTTTTTATAAAAAAAAATTGGTTGGTTTTTGTTTTTTTAAAAATTTGGTTTAAATAAAGTAAATAACTAATTATGTTAATTCAACACTTTAACGCCAATCCAATTGGCGTTGGATTTATCAATACTCAATGGCGTTTAGGTTATGGTTTAGAAAAGTTGAACAATTTGGAGGTAGCGTGAAAATATAAATGTTAAAAATGGAGCTCTTCTATAGGCACATGATAATTGGACATGAAAATTAGACATGAGTGATTTATAATTTCACCTATTGGTCATCCAGATACAGGATCAAACATCTCATCTAGTATGCCCTTGTCATAAAAAGGAGCAAAATAAGTCCTCTGATATGCACGCTTTCTATAGGGCCACCTAGAAACCACTTTGTTTCCTGTACCAAACAATCTCCTCTTTCCACCATATTTTTGAGGAGTAAGAGGGTCCAATCCTCTTTTACGTTGAGTATTCCCTCTTATCTTCAAGATAATACATGTATAAAAAACTCAGTATGCAATAGACGTGCAACAAGTACCCAGTTATAATAAAAAAATAAAATGGAGGAAATATCAAGGTCAGTATCAAACTATGACCTTCCAAATTACAAGAAAAACTAAAGATCAGTTAATGGGTTTTGAACCTAGCACCTGATAAAACAAAGTAAATATATATTAGAAAGAACACATATACACCCATCTTGTAAATCAGTCAACACGCTTAAGGGTATCCAAAAAAAGAAGAGCTTTACCAATAGGGGTCTATCACATGTTCCCTATTACCCAGACAAAAAAAAGAAATCATGTGAATGGGTCCCACTGCTTTAATAAAGCGTAAGAACTTCACAACAGATTCTCAAAACGACACCTTCTCTGTCGTTTCAGTTAACTACAAATAAATACAAGTATATATTTATTTGTTAGACAGACTAAATGAAAAATAAAAAGAAAAAGAAAAAAAATATCTAGAACAAGAAGTAACTACCAGCAACTTAATAATAAATTTTATTTATTATTTTTCACCAAGTAAATCACCAGTCTTTACTAGAGCACACCTTTTAGGAAATAATTAACATTATTTATGCCACATCAATCTACCACCACTCATGTGTTATAAGTCCTAAAAATAGACCAATTACCTCTGATAAGCGCATTGCGCTTACCTCATCCCATTACACTCACCCAAAAAATTTTAAAAAAATTCTTACCATTTTCTTGTCAACCTAAAAAACACTATCTACTGTAGCTAACACTACAGTGCGCCACTCACTTCGGTCGTCTTTGTAATATTATATAAAGGGCGACCCTTAGGTGTGAACAGCAGCTGCAAACAAACCAGATTTATTACCCCCACCACCTATAGGGTGGGTTTATAGGAATCGACTCTCTTAATCACGAATCCGATTTTAAATTATTTTTTTTATTTCGAACACACATCCTAATTTTTGATTTTCTGCGAAAAACCATTTCTTAACAGATTTTTTATTTTTTCTAATTTTTCAAAACCAATGCTCCAGACCTCTAAAAATCGTGATTTTTGGATTTGTTGTAAAAGTCAAGTCCTCTATGACATATAATTTTTTCAGAATTTTTGGATCAAAAACCTATTTTTAACGATTTTTTAAGCATAACATATGCATTAATTCGAGGATAATGCAAGTGGTGAGACCCACTGTCATATCATGAAAAGATTTTCTCTACACCTACATAAAAGCACCACGTGTCCCAAAATTTACAGGAACTCATTTCACACACCCAAGTCACTTTGGCATGCGAAGTGACTTAAGCCTATACCCAGGGGTACTTCTGTAATTATGAAAAAAGTACAGAACTCTAACAAGAACAATATTTCATCTCAATCCCATATTATACAACCAAAATTAAATATAAATAAATATTTATATTTATGTATGAAAAATAGATGTCCCAGAATTAATAAATACATTAAAAAAAGTCATCATTACCAACAATATATTAATATCTCCCAAAAAATATTAACCTACAAATAAATAAATAAATAAAATATTTATTTATTTTAAACGAAAATTATTTTTTACCCGAATAACAACATTGTTTCTCAAACCCAGATTCCGATCATCGGAACTGTTGGCCGGAATAGTGTCACCATAATCTATAAAAAAAAAGACAGTTTAGTTGAACTTTTGGGATTCCAACCCGACTTATAGGTATATAGGTCTTAAATTGTACAAATAAATGCAAGTATATATTTATTTGTTAGACAAACTAAATGAAAAAATAAAAGAAAAAGAAAAAAAATATCTAAAACAAGCAATAACTATCAGCAACCTAATAATAAAATTTATTTATTATTTTCCACAAAGTGAACTACTAATCTTTGCTAGAGCACACATTCTGGAAAATAATTAACATTATTAATGCCACATCAATCCACCACCATTCATGTACGATAACTCCTAAAAACATACCAATTACTTCTGGTAAGTGCACTGTGCTTACCTTATCCCATTACACTCACACACAAAAATTTTAAAAAAATTCTTGCCACATTTTCTTTAGGTCGATTCCTATAAACCCATCCTTTAGGTTGTGGGGGTAATAAATCTGGTTTGTTTGCAGCTACTGTTCACACTTAAGGGTCACGCTTTATATAATATTACAAGGGCGACCGAAGTATTTGGTGCACTGTAGCGCTAGCTACAGTAGATAATGTTTTCTAAGTTGGCAAGGAAAATGTGGTAAAAAAAAATTAATTTTTTTGGGTGAGTGTAAGGAGATGAGGTAAGCTCAGTGCGCTTACCGGAGGTAATTAATTTGTTTTTAGGAGTTATAGTATAGGAATGGTGGTGGATTGATGTGGCATAAATAATGTTATTTATTTTTCAAAAGATGTGCTCTAGCAAAGGCTGGTGATTTACTTAGTGGAAAATAATTAATAAATTTTATTATTAGGTTGCTGGTGTGCTTGTAAAGCACTCATGTCCAATTTTTATGTCCACATAGAGTTTTTGTAAAAATGTTATTCTGGGAAAATTCTCAAAGACCCACGATATAAAAAAAGATATTGAATGGAATATATATTTTTTAAAACGCTTACACTTTGTAGGAGTATGACATATATGTAATGCATTAAATAATTTATTATTATTATTATTATTATTATTATTATTATTATTTATAAAATGTTAGAATTTTTAATTTCATTTTTTCACTAAAATTTATGCATATAATTTATTCGAATAAAATTGTCATGCACAATAAATTACGGGTGTTGTTATATATTAACATAGCAATAAAGATGAGGATACGGTAAACATTATTTTTGGACAAATATATGCTTAACCTTTAAAGTTGTGGTAGGCGATAATATTTTTAATATTGAGGCGAAATTGCTCAAAAAAATAAAATTGGCCCAAAATTTTATTGTTATGTTAATATCAATACCGTGTATTATATGAACTATTATCAATTAATTATTGCTATTTCTGTCAATCGATGATTAAAAAAAAATATTTGACATAATTTGATGTAAAATATTCCTTTTATAATTATATAATCTCAATTTCAAAATTAAAGTATTTTTGACTTTTTAAAATTAATTTATGAAATTCTTAAATTCAAATTGAATTGATTTTAGTATAAAAAACTATATTTATTATAAATTAACTAAAAATCATCTAATTATCATATTTTCTTCTTTCAAAATTTAAATAAATTTATATAAATTTTGAATTTTATGATTTCACAAATTGACTTCAAAAATTTATATTATAGCTTTTTTAAAACAGAGTGTTTAGAAAAGAAATTGGTATTACTACGAGTATAAATTGACACTTTGATATATAGGTTGGCATATAGTAAAAAATAAAATAAAACTATAATGCGTATAATTAAATTTTTACATGCATTTAAAATTATATTAATCATAATGATTTGTTTATAAAAATTTTGGCTCCTCCCAATATAAAATTATGTTGTCACCATTGATGTATGAGAAGACAAATCTCACAATAAAAAAAAAAACAAAGAGAACCACATATAACAAGAATTGAATCTGTAACCTAATATTTACTTCATTTCAGTCATAAGTAGGATTGTAAATGGAGTCTAAAATATTCGATTTTTGTTTCGAAAATTCATATTTGCATCAAAATGGATATTATCTGTATCCGCATCAAAGTGAATATTATCTGTATTTCATACGGATATATACATGTTCAAATCCGTTAATATTTGTATCTGAAATATTAATATTGTTGAATAAATGTATATACATGCATACATACATACATACATACATACATACATACATATACATGTATATTCTCGTTTAATATTGGTATACAACATAACAAAGTATTAACTAAGGAAGAGTAAAAACCAATTTCACAACCAAAACCACACGTAAAATCACAAAAACCTCACCAAAGAAACCGCATCAATAGTTTTTGGTGGCATATTGTGATTTTTTTAATAGGAACCACACCATTTACAGTTGCGATTGCGGTTTTGTTATAAAAACCGCACGCCTTAAGGAATCGTACTCGTTTAGTGTTCTAAGTTTTTAATATTTCTCATATTTTTATGTATTTTTAGAGTTTTAATTAAGTTCTATTTAAGTATGATTATAAATTTAATTTTGGATTATATAATTTTGCATGGTTTACGACTTTAAATTTGAGACTATGGCTGTATTGTAGTAATGTATGCATATTTTGATTTGAGGAATTATAAGTTTTGAATTAATTTGTGATTGATTTTCTAGAATTCAACTTTTTATAGTTGGGTATTATTTGAAATAGCAAGGTAGAAATGTTTGAGATTTATTTAGAATTTAAAAAGTATGATATGTGTTAGTGCAAATGGTTAATGATTTGATGATAATTGTATAATTAATAATGATTGTATAGTTAAATATATGGCTAATGAGTTGATGATTGATCTTATAGTTAAATATATGATAATTAAAGAATGATAATTGTACTTGTATAATGATGATCATAGAGTAACATGCATGATGATGTTAAATGTACTTTCGTTTAGTCCAATGCATAAACTATAAAATTATTCTGTTAATGAGTAAGGAATTTGTACAGTCCTTATAAAAGATTGTATTGTACAAGGACTAAGAATTAATACGAATGATAGTGTATATTTGTTAACTGTAACTTTTGTAAAGTCTTTATTTAATCCATATTATAAAAGGACTAGTTTAGAAAAGATCAAACTTGTTATGTTGATCTATGAAGGAAACAAGATGTATAGACTATAGGAAATCACAGATGTTTTAAACGATCGTTGGATTTATTCTAAGTTCGCAGAGTATGCTCAGAAATCGTAAGAAATAGTCGAGAAGGAGATTGCAAAATACAAAAGTTCTTATAGTCAAAGATCGTATTGCTGGAGTATAAGGGCACTTTGAACAAATTGTGTAGAAAGTTCAACAGCAGAATCGTACAGAAAGTTCGATCAAGATTGTAAAGTAAAGCCAATTCGCAAGGCATAAGAAGTTTGTATAGAAGCCCTAATCGTATGGTAGCTCTGGTCGCAATATATCTAGTCAATATCATATTGCAAAAGAAATCAGATAGTAGAACATGATCAATTAATAATCATATTACTGTACAAAAGCAAATCAACAATTCTGAAGACATAAATGGTTAAATGAGAGGGAGCTGTTACAACAGTAAAGACCAAAAATACAACTGCGGACATTGGAAGAAAGAATAATATAAGAAGATCGTATGACAGCTCTACACTCGTAAAGATAAGCTACCTTTGCAGTGTCAAACGATCATGATGCAAACTATGGAGTCACAACATTAATAATGTCATAAAACAGAACGTCAACGGTACTGAGAAATAGAAACATTATGATATGTGATTGGGGTACTTTTACCAAAGAACTCTCCAGCAAAGAAATTTGAAGCAAACTTGAAAAGAGTTATAAGGTTAAGCTCAAAGAAAGAAAAGTTGTAGTTCCCAGGAAGTGAACTCAGATTCACTAGAAGAATAGTGCAAAGCTCACAGATTGTGAAGACATTCTCAGAGTTCGCAAAGCAAGTTACAAAAGCTACCTTAAGTTCGCAAGGAGAAGTACATATCGTAGAACATTCAAGATGCAGAATCTGTAAAGTTGATCGCAGAGTAAAAGACAAGTTCGATTGTATGAAAAAAGGACTAGATCATTCTGATTGAATCAAGATCGTATAGCATTAACAGAATCGTATTGCAAGCTGAATCATATTGTATTACAAGAAGCTGAATTGTATTGTAAAAAGCTAAACCACGTTGCAAGCTGAATCGTATAGCACCAGTAGAATCGTATTACAAACTGAATCATATTACAAGAAGCTGAATCGTATTGCAAGTACTAAAGATCGCATTGTAAAAGCTGAATCGCATTGTAAGTTCAAAATTTTAGTACTAAATCAAGATCGCATAGTAAGTACCAAATCATAGTGCTAGCTGATTCAAATTGCAAGTCAAATCATATTGTAAACTTAGCTCAAATTGCAATGTTAAGATCATATAGAAGGATTTAGTTCGTATTGAGAAAAGAATATCGTATAGAAGGATCCAGTTCGTATTGAGAAGATAAGATCGTATAGAATGACTCAGTTCTTATTGTGAAGACATGATCGTATAAAAGAAGGAATAATGTATAAGAACGTTAATCATATTGTAAAATCTCTACTATATGATCAGTTCATTTTGCAACATGAAAGTTGTCAGACTGCTTAAAATGGACATGTCACAGATTGAAGAGTCCGATGATATCTTTCCAAGTCAAAGTTGAAATATGGGAATCAGAGCATGTTCCTGTCTACTGGCTAGTTTGATTTTGGAAACATCAGTCGACCGTTAGATGCATATGATGGAGATCAGGAGAAAATGTACAATATGATGTCATCCACGTGGTTGCCATTTTTAATATACTGGAAATGAAGACAGGGCCAAAAGCAAGCTGACACTTATCTATAAATGTCAGCATCGAGATCTTTTAAGAGAAGTAACGCTTACTCTATAACAGGCAAGGCAGTAAACATCTCTCTATAAATATAAACTATAATTTGAAATTCAAAAAAGAAAGGGGGGGGGGGGGAGAGTAAGCAAGCAAAAGGAAGAAAAAGATAGAGAACTGAATCTCTAAATCGTAGAGTTCAAAAAGGGATAATAGAAGAAAATTGATTTGCCGGACATATACATTTCATCAACCCAAAGTCAAGACACATTTTGGAGGATCAATCAAGAGTGATTTGCACAAATAAAAGCTGAAGAAAAGAAGACACATAAAAAATGGCTCCATAATTCAATGCCAATAAGGAATTGCTCAGTTGCTAAGTTCTATCAATGAAAAAGAACTTAATGCCGACTTAGTAGCACCTCAACCATCCTCGTCTTCAATAATAACATAAAGATGAGACTTAGTGACTCGTTTGATTCTAAGTGAATCAGTCCTGTGTTGGATGGACTTAGTGTCCAATTGGGAAGGTTATTAGTGAACCAGGTCTTAGTGACCTATGTCGAGGTTTAGTGACTCGAAGAAACCTTAGTAGTTCAGGTGTAACAGATCTTAGTGATCTGATTGTATTGAGTAAGAATATCCTTAATGGATTCCCTGCTAGAAATGCAGAAGAGTGGAGTAGAAGATATTTATGCTCCAAACCACTTAAATTTTCTATCTCCTCTCTTATGTCTTTTACTGCCTTACATTACAACTGCACCAACTGTCTTAACTGTTTTATAATCAACAATATTATTTCAGTAGCATACCCTAAAACCAGAACTGCAATTTACAATCTCAAATCAAGAAATGGGTGTTTTATCAAATTAACTATTCCGCTGCAATTTCAAAGTAAATAATTTGATAACTAAGTTTTAAATAAAAGAAAAATAAAGTGATCTATTCAATCCTCTTCTAGATCACATTTGTGTCCTCTGGGAAACAACAATATGTTTATTGTTTTTTTTTTCAATTGGCTTTTTTTTATTTTATTTTTAATTATTACCCCTAAGAGTAACTAGCCTTGGGCCTTGTTTGTGGCAGCTTATTATAAAACAATCTAGAACTTATCTTCTAGGCTAAATTATCAGCTTATTTATTAAGTTGGGGTATAATGTATGACCGCAGCTTTTATATAACAAACAATTATGGGAAAAAGCTTGTTGAGCAAATAAGTTGAAAAACTTTACTTAACATGCACTAATATATAAATTGTCCAATAAGTCAGGCCAAACAAGCCCCTAGCAGCTCAGGCAAGCTTAATTGCATGAATTATTAATTTGTCAAATAAAATTACTATAAAATTTTGATATTTTCACTAGTAAATATTATAATTTTACAATATTCCTCACATAATAATAATAATAGGTCTTATACTCATGCAAGAGAGATCTTATAAGAATATCAAATTTTATTTATGAAAATATTAATTCTCTTGTTATATTGTCTCGATTTTTTTGAAAAAGAAAAATGACTGCTTACTTATCATTTGCACTAATATTTAAAAAAAAATATTAGATAGTAAATTTTAATATTAGATAAATTTATTTTAAAATGTCTCACATGCATACATTAACAGAAGATGGTAGAACTCTAATTTCTATCGTGCACAATTCTATAGAATGGCATAGGATCTTGTAAATTCAACTTGGAAAACTTCAAAATTGAAGCAGTAATATTAGATATCAAATGAAAACAAAAACAATTAGAAAGTGCAACTGACTGAGATTTCAGACTTGAAAACAGTGTCTGATTCTCCTATACAAAGAAATAAATTTTTATTATGTTACAAAGGCTAGAATGAGTACTACCAATGAATTCTTAAATTACATTAAATTTGCTACGAAATGTGAGTATTTATAATCATCTTCCTCTTATTTTGTTTTTTTTTTATCCAGAAGTACAAAAAACTAAAATTGAAATCTATTACAGAATATAAAAAGATTACAATAAAAAAAAATGATAATCATCAAATAAATAACAAATAATCAGGACCATAAATATTCTTGAAAAACACACTCATGTCCGTAGAATATGCATATATGAGCTATTTTTCAACACAAATAACGATATAAACAAGTTGTCATGATAATCCCATACTCAAATTTTAAAAAATCTTTCCTTATCCATTGTGTGCAAAAAAAAAAACACTGAAAGAAAAAACTCATATCCAAAACTAAGAAAGCAAAATCTCACAATAGATCATGGGAATTGATATTTCCATAGCTTATTTTAATATTTATGCAAGTAGGTTCCATTTTTATTAGTTAAAAATCTTGCGGAAATAGGAATTGATATTTCCACAGGCTCCACTTGCGAAAATATCAATTTCCTAGATAATAATAAGACTCTCCCGCCAAAAAAAAAATCAATTATCTCACTAAAAAAATAAATCCCAGAGGAAAACACATGCTCAGCATGATGAGACAATATATTATTATCAAGCAATGAAGAATAAAAGAAAATAGATATGAGAGAGAGTCTCTTCAAAAGGAGAACCCTCCCCATATATAATACAAAAGAGATATGAGAGAGGGTACTTGGTTAGGGAGAGAAAATAAAAAAAATAATTTAACTAAAACACAAGTTCAACCAAGATAAAACCCCACTCTAAAATACATAATCTCTCTCATTTTTATTTAAACAATTCTTAATCAAACCAGAAATTCGGAGTGGACGACCGGCGACTAAATTGGGTTTTTTGAGTATCATGGGCCATCAATCCCAAATATGAAAGGCCGAACTAAATTGGGCTTTTAGAGTATCATTCAAATTCTTACTTCAAATTAATGGGGGGAGGTTTGTCTCTCATATATATATATATATATATATATATATATATATGAGAGACGGAACTATTGTTAATTATTATTTTTGAAAGTCACACTTTTGAGAGTACAATATAGTTTTATAATTAAAAATTCAATTAAACCTCATTAGATGAGAAAAAAATAAATTCACAAATAAACCTCATATAAAAGAGAAATATGTATTAATTCCTTCGTTCCAGAGTATAAATACATTTTTCATTATAATTTGTTACAAAATTAAAGATATATTTCAAAATTTTAGATTATAAATTACACAAAATTCTTAATGTATAATTACTTATATTATAAATTACACAAAATTCCTTGTAATATAATTACTTATAATACAAGTAGATTGAATATTCCTACATTTCTAACCAATTTGAAATATATATTTAGAGAAAAAATAAAAATAAAAGGAATAAAAAGAAAAAGAAAAGATATTAACTTTTTTCTTTTTTAACCAAAGTATCTCCCGAGGAAGTCAGCCATCCTATACATATTTTTCACCCCCTTATATGGACTAAAATCCTGCAATATTCAAGACAAATCAAAACGTTAAATTGGAAACACAATATAAATGATATTTCCACTTTTATATTTTTCTAGTTTGTCATTTATTCTGAGGTATTTGTTGACATTTACAATGACCATGGGAAAAATAAAAATAGTTTCATATGATTATTTTAAAAGTAATTTAAAGGGTCAGTTTGACGTCAAATGATGTATTATTATTATTATTATTATTATTATTATATTGAAAAGTAATATCTTTGCCATTGATCGTGTGACAAAGTAATACTAAAGTATTCGTGGCACGTCATTTTTTACCTTATTTGAAATTCTTAAAATTATTATCTATTTTTTTAAACTAGAGCCCTTTTTTCAATAACTTGAATGTTTGAAAAACATAATTTTCAAGAATTAAAGCAAGTTTTAAAAAGTTTGAATATAAATTAAGATATTAATACAAAATATTTTGTGTTTGAATTCATAGTTATGGAATCCTTTTCTTTTCTTTTATATTTTCATTGTTTTTATATAGTGATCAAATGGCAATAATTTTGTTGTTAATGGGTATTAAGAATAATATGCAAGTGACATACTCCCTTTGTTTTAACTTAACTTTTTATATTAATTTATAAAATTTTAATATTTAAAATTTATAGCTCGCAACAATCTTTAATCGAGTGTGAATTACTCTCTCCGTCCAAAATTATAAGAATATATTTTTGAAATTATAATTCAATTTCTAAAATCTTAAACGTCAAAGATAATTTGATTTTGTATAAACAACCATAATTATCGTAAGAATAACGAAAAATAAATACTAAATTTTATAGTTATTGCATTCAAAATTTAAATAAATTTGCATTATTTTTGAATTTTAAAGTTACATAAAATGAGATTAAAAAATCAAAATATTTCACTTTTAATTTTGCAAAAGCTTGAAAGGGGCAAAGAAAGTAGAAGGTTTGATAGGGGCCTTTACACTCACTCATCTTTCTCTTTCTCGAGGCAATGCATAAAAGTTTTGCTTCCTACTAAGACAAATAACACGTAGATTAATCACTAATAAATAAATAAAGTTTAATATTCTTATCCAAAACCCCTTGTATTGGTATTCGTATACTTTCTTTTCCTACCGATTGATACCCTTTCCTAATCAACATTCATATTTATTCATTAAAAATAAAATAAAAATCAATGTGCTGCCTAATTTTTGTATAAAAAGTCATATATTCGACAAAATCTTTAGACTTTTCAATCGAATAAAATAATAATAATAATAATAATAATAATAATATGTCCATGTAATTAGAATTAATACTTGCGTACGAGTTATATGATAAATCTATTAATTGAAAAATTAGATTTTTTTTTTTAATAAACATAGGAGGATTCATCTTAATTATTTAGCTAATTGTTTAATTGAAGCAATTTTAATTAAATTGTCTTTTTGAAGTATTGCTATTTTGCGAATAATAAAATAAAAATAATGGGAAAGAGAAATGGTGATCAAAACTTTATATTTTGCACGCACATATGATTTTAGCTTAGCCAAGTAGGATGGAATAACTTTAGAGGTGTAATAAGGCTTAATTTCAAACTTATTTTTGCTTTTGTATTATTTTAAATATAAAAGAGAATAATCTTATCAGGAAAGAAAGCGTTAATTTTGCTTTGTTGATGTTGATCTATTAATCAAGATTAGTACAATTGCAAAGCCTTTAGGCTTTGACAAACAAAGAATAATACTCCCACCTTCTCCAAGAAAGTCTTTCTGAGTTTTAAAATTGAAAAAAAAAAATAAAAGGATTAAAAAAAATCGAAGTTTTTGTTCAATTCCCTTGTTATTGAACAGAAAAAGGAAAAAAATGATGGAAATTTTTATCACTTTCCTTGTCGAAAAGTCTTTTATTAAAAAATAGACGAATTTAGACGAAAAATTAAATCATATAAGTAAATCTTTTATAATTTCTATTATATCCTCTACATTATAAATATCACAAAACTAATATAAAGTTCAAATAGTAATTTCATAATCCTTATTATTCTTGCGGAGATTAATATTTTTTTCTTGAAAAGGTCACTTGTTTAACCATATTTACAATAATACATACATAAAAATGTATCACTATTAAAGCGTATATAATAAATAATTATAAATAAAATATTATTATTAAACAAATATAATAATTTAATAATATAAAATTCATCAAAATATATTTAGTTTACCAAGTATTACAACGTTTTCAAGTGTACAACCTTTCATGAAAAAGCTGATAACTGGAAAGAGTAATATATGAAAAAAAAAGTCACTTGGTTATATATACTGTAGGGGTGTGATTTCTTTGAGTTTTGTATTTTTTATTTTGGGCCAAGGGCCCTTTTGCATATAGTTTGGATCGGGTCATCCTTCCCCCTTTTATTGGGCCCTGGATCCGAGGTTTTAAGATCTTTTCATCCTTAAGGCGGTTAACAGGACTTTTGGACCATTTGGTCTATCTTGATTGACTAGAGCAAAGAGTAGCCCACGCTAGTATCTTCCCCCAATGGACTGACTGGAACAAGTGGGAGAAGACGTCGTGTTTACACTCATGAGGGGATGACAGGACATCCTTCGATGAATGGATAAAATATATACGAGCAACTTCTCAATGACAAAGACAAGATTTTTTTTCTAAGAAACACTCAGCTATCAAATATTTAACATATTTCAGCATATATTTTAAGTTTCTTTATTGTGGCATTGATCGCCTGAACTTACTCTCACACCAGAGTATTCCCGGACGGCCTTAGCCGCGTCTGTCTTGTGGGGTGATAACGGTTTATTACGTGTACAAGTATCTTACTGACGGGGTGATTACGGTAAGAATAAGAATTTAACGTCAACATATACAATAGTATATATTGTACTTATGTATAAATATTAATTTAATTAATATATAACTATCAAACACATATTGTGGACAATATTGAAGCGAGAGAAACAAATACTAAGAGTCTGTCCCATTTTTAACTATTCGGTAATTTTTCTCATTTTTAGGGTGGGTTGGGCCGGCAGACGGACGGGGACAGGGTAGAAAGGGACGGGTTAAATTGTCATTTTTACTTAAAAGTTAATTACTTATAACCTCATGGTAAACTCATTGAATGATGAGAGCGATTAAAAGAAAGTATTTGTACAGCCTCAAAACCATAAATTCTAACATTAAATTTGCTACTTTTACAACATTTTATATAAAAATATTAATAGAAATATTTAATTTTTAGTTGATACAATTATTATAATTGTATAATATATAACAAAAATTATTAATTATAAAATTATTTTATTCAAAACTTTTATGAGTTATACTAATTTTAAAATTTAATGTCATCATCGTTTGACCTTATAAATTAAATTATATATATAATTTTAAATCAGAGAAGTATTATATTATTCACCGACCTGCAAAACTTAGAGAAATTTAACACTATTTTAGTATTTTTACTTTTTTTAAATTATAAAAAAAAAAAAAAACATGAGATAATGCTGGACCCATTAATATATTGAAAACACATTTAAGAGCAATTTCCAGTTTGCTCTCCACATGTAATAAAGCGCCATATTTCCTTACAAACAAGTAACCGTTGCAAAATATAATCAGTCTTGTATATATACAAGTATATGCATATATCAGATAAAAAAAATTAATGATGCTTTCAACTTAATGTTGATGATTTGATTCCCACATGAAGACTTGATTGTAAATTGTTTTTTTTTTATTTAATAATGAATTATATTTTATATTAATTAATGTTCGATATTTCAAATGATGACAATGCTATTAAAATAGAGAATTGATATTTTTATAAGACTCTATTAATATGAAAGATGACTCTATTTACTATTTATATAAATAAAATCTCGTAAAAATATTAATTTTTTTGTGAAAATATTAATTTTTTAAAAATATTCACTTGGTAATATGCCAAGGTATATTATTCTTGGAACCTAATTATATATATTTTTTTAGTACATCTAACCTACACCCCCTTCCCGTTTTCCCTTTTTTAGGAAATTAATTTTTTTTTTTTATTCATAATTTTTTTTTTAAATAAAATAATAATAAAAAATTCTAAAATTAGGGGAAATCACGAAGAGGGGTATAGGTTAGATGTACGTATATATTTATTCTTATTTTTATTGTGGGATGACAGGGATGATGGCTGCTCCCATACCTCTTAATTTGAATTAACTTTTAATGTTGAACATTTGTCTATAAAAGGAACCCCACATAACAACCGTGACAAAGATCCAAATAGAGTAGGGGGTAGGCACAATATCTATGACCTAATAAGACAAGTCTACTCTAAAGTCAAGTTGACCATTGGATTAGGCTAGGAGAATACTCAAAGCGTCGTATCAACTTGGTTCCTACCTCAAAAATCACTCCCAAAATTAAAAGTAGAAAAAAATATGTAAAAGTTTTAAATTTATTTTTATTGGTCATATAAAATTGTATAAAATGCATCTATAATATTCTTTAGGGATTTACGGCCAGCAAGCACAGCAAATGGGTCAGGTCAAACAATACCCCTAATTCCCATAACCATGGCCGGTCGTTTTAAACTTTAAACCGACCATTCTTATAGATGAGAGATCCACCTACTCCACAAATAGGCCAAAACAAAAACAAAACTATTATATATATATATATATTATATAATGTGGATGAAGAGTATATTCTTTTAAAGAATATATTAAATTTATCTTTTTTAACAATAGATCGGATGACGATTTGGTTCGTCGTTATATATTTTAGCAACGAACAACATATAATGACAGACAAACATATAATGATAGACCAAACCGTCGTTAAAGGAGGTAAGCTTGGTATACCTTTTAAGAAGATATACTCTTGATCCATGTTTATATATATATATATATATATATATATATATATATATATATATATATATATATATATATATATAAAAGTCGGTTCAAAAGTATATCTCTTAAATAACATACCTTCTTAAGTAACATACATTTATCAAAATGACGTCGTTTTGAATATTCTTTGATGACATTTTCATAAATAAAAGAAAAACAAGTAAGGCCGCTGAATGTCATATCATGTCACATCTTTTTTTAATATTATTTTAAAAAAAATCAAAATAACGTCGTTTTGATAAATGTATGTTATTTTAGATATGTATATTATTTAAGAAGTATATTTTAGATCCGTCCTCTATATAAATATATATTTAAATTTTACATTATTTGATTTCTTTTTTTTTTTGTAAGGGCTAATAACAAAATTATCCGTGTGAGTTTGGATGAATTTTAATTTATACCTTATAGTTAAAAATTATCAATTAATACCTCAAAATATTTTAAAACAACAACTGTGTTCTTTTTGGTCAGCGCCTATGAATTTTTATGAAAAAATGACATTTGTCAGTTACATGTGTATTTTTATATGCCTCGACTCTATTTATTGTATTTAACTATTTTTGACCGTATTTGACTATTTTTAACGGTATAAAGAAAATTAAATATAATTGAAAACTAATTAATCAAATAAAATATAAATTAAGAATACAAATCATTTTAGTTACAATCTAACTCAACAATCAAAATTAATTAATAAAAATAAATAAATTAAAATCATGAACCCACCATTCATCTTCAGTAATTATGGTAAAGAAGAAGATATACTTGCGGTGATTGTGAAGAAGAAGATGAAACGTGGGCTCATGATTTTGGCTGCGACTAACTCACCTTTTAGTTAGTTAGATCTGTTAACTACTTTTTATGAATTATAATAAATTTATAGATTTAATATTTTGAATTATTTTAAATAAATAAATAAAAATATGAGACTTAAGTCAATAATATTTTTAACTTAATAATTATAACTGAGATCATGCGATCACGATAAATTCTTGTTATACATTTTCTTTTTATCATGAGACTTTATTCTTTTTATCGTGATTTAGAAATTATTGAAATTATATTAGATTCATTGTACAAATACTCATTTCCCTCCGAAATGCCGCTTTCAGGAAATGAAATATGAGACCTAATTAATGATTTAAAACCTCAAATCATAATCAAACATTACGACTTTATTGGCCGATGGCATATTTCCTTCAGAATAAAACAAAGACATTTTAATTGAATACTAGTAACAACAGTCTACAAAATCTTTTCGTTACCCTACATTTTATTACGTTTTATAAGATTATGTTGATTTTTGAAAATTAATTTAAAATATTTAAAAATTTAAATTAATATTATTTATTAGAAATTATAAAATAATAAATTTTACAATTAATAGTATTTTTAAAAATAGTTTACTATATATATTATTGTATTGATTAAAGTTCAAAAATATATTTTAATTTTTAAATTTAAAAATGTCTGAAATTAAGTTTAAAAAATAAATAATAATCTTATTTGAACAACAAAAGGAGTATGAACTGTTCATTTTTATATTTATCTACTGTCTCATCTTATATATCCCATATTTTAGTGTCACGTAATATTTATCAATTTATAGAGTTAAGTATAAAAAAATAAATTAATTAAAAAAATAAATTAACCACACAAAACAATAATATATGAGATGAGGCACAAAATAAGACGGAGGTGAAATTGAAAAATTGGACTTGCATATTAGGCGTCTTTGTAATAATTCTTCCACAATTGAAAACCAAAACCAAAAAAAATTGAACAGGTCATTTGGTAACTACATACGGTTTATATATATATATATATATATATATATATATATATATATATATATATATATATATATATATATATATACATACATACACACACACACGCAATAAAATGAAATGGAGCAAATAGGATGTTGATTGTTGCGTGCTGGAGTTCCATCAGGGGGCAGATGCATTTATACAGTTTGAATATCAGAAGTGAATTAGAAGACTTTTGAAGGGGGTGCTATAGTATAGTTTGCAGATTTAGTATTTTCTGGAAGTTAGTTTATTTCAGTTTGGAGTAGGTCTCTATATGTCTATTTCAGTTTGGTTTTTGTTTTAGAAAGAATGCAGTGATGTCAGTGTTGGAAAAAATATTTTTTATTTTATTTTAAAAGAATTGATATTTTTATATGACTTTACTCACATGAATAATAAATAAAATTTACCTTCATGTAAACATAGGTTTGTAAAAATATCAACTCCTTTTTTAAAACATATATGCTGAGAATTAATTATTATTTAATGTAAGATACCAAAAAGAAGTAAAATTAGTTCATTCTTAAAAAAAACTAGTGTATGCAAAAATACTAAATGTATTGAACACGGAATGCAGAAATTCAATACGATAAAATAATATATTAAATTTATTATAATACGAATTTTACATAATAAAATCTTAACAATAGAATTTAAATAACAGATAATTAAGTTAAAGAATTGGCCTGAGATGAGGCCTGTGAAAACACTGCACTAAGGAACTTATTGTCCCTCTTAGTGCAAGATTGAATGACAAGATGATCGTTAATAACGGTACAACACTCAAAACAAAAAATCTCCAAAATGAAAAGATGATTTTTTAATACTCTATAAATTTATAATACCCAAAATATGTCTTTATAAATATAAGTAGTTTTTTTTTTCCTGTATAGTTAGAGTCTTAGAATAATAATAATCTGATCTTAGATGAAGAAGCATAACTCCATATTATATATATATATATATATATATATATATATATATATATATAGAGAGAGAGAGAGAGAGAGAGAGAGAGAGAATATACAGCGATAAAAAATAAAGAGAAACTTACTTGGAATAGAACGTGAGTTTTTGTTACCAACAAACCCAAAAGACTTGGTAAACCTTTTTGAATAAAAGAGTAATTAGCGTTCTTAGATTTAGACCGGTTATTGTTGGTCAAAATCGAAATTCTTTTATTTTTAATGGATAATTTTCAATCTCGAATTCATTTGAATGAATAACGTGCAAACATACACGGTCAACAAGTAATAAAGTGATAAGAAAAAGTCGATCCCACGAGGAATTAGTTCTAACGAGTTCTAACATCGATTCGTTCAAGTCGATCTCATTTAAACAATTATCAATATTGGCTAGAGAAAGGTAAATGCATAAATTAACATCTACACTAGAAAGCAATAAAGATAGGCGAATCTGAGAATGCAATTTCCCCCAATAGTTTATTTCAAATCTCCTAACTCTCTCTTCAATTATATGGACACAACGAATTATTAACCGAGAATACATTATAGTACTAACATGCCTCTCTCGATGGTCATGCAGCAAATCCACCCAAATCTAACACAAAGGCAACATAAACGGGAAGGAACATCCTAATCAGGAAACTCACTATATCTCTATGAGAGTTTAACCTAACAAGAATTTCAAGCACAGATTCTCTAATTGGCTACACGCGGCACATAGGTATATTTCTATCCAACATACAAATTAAGAATTTAATCCTAAGATCAAACAGCATAACACGTGTCATTGTACTCAGGTCCAAACTTATAGTCCATCGTTCGATTTCATATAAGTTACCACATAAATTACTTAGGCCAAACAAATAGTACAATACGCACAACATATGAAAACCCATTCACAAGGTCGTAACCGATGAATGATCAACCGAGAACTCATGAGTACTCACACGCCTCTTTCGAGGTCACATAAGTCTATCCCGTCTAAATAACCCACTATATTTCTATGAGGATTAACATTAAACAAGGATGGTTAAGCCTAGGTTCTTAACTTGGTTGCACATGGTGTCTAAGTATATGTCTATCCTAGCCACAAATCATGCATTCCATCAATGTAGAATAACACAATCACATGTTAACATATCTGAGCCTAAACACTATAATCCCTTTGTCAAGTTCATATAGGTTACTAAATAATTGCCCGACCAAAGCATTATAACGCACACACACAACGAATCAACTCCTATGGCCATCCAAGAGACAAAAACCCAAGCAACGAAGCACAAACATATGCGAAATACAAAACAAGCTTCTCTTGGACATTTCATCGAACACTTGGCGTGCATAATGAATTTGTTCAATACTAAACAACTACACATATGGAACAACAACCAAAGAGAGAGAGTAAAACTGTTGAAGGTTGTTTTGATTTGATGATGATGATTGTTGTGCAAAAATGATTGTAGTAAATGTGCTTACATGGTTGATTGTCAATGTGTATCTGACAAAGTGCTTATGTGTTAATGTGTTTATGTGCTTAATTGATTATGTGCGTAGATACTCTGAAAGTGCTTATGTGCTTAATTGACAAAGTGATTATATGTTAATCAAATTATGTGTCTACATGATCATGTGTGAATGATATATTACCTATGTCTAAATACTGTAAATCTAGACACTTGTTTAACACGAATATGATCTTGCTGAAAACTATCTTGTCTTATAAAAGAAAATGAAAGTTATCCGGTTCAAATGTTGTAAAGTCCTTTTAAAAGATATTTGTGTACAAAGGACTTAGATTTTAAAGATCAGAAATGTTAGGTTGATCTTTCAGTAGGAATCACTCTGCATAAAAGATGTATGATATAAGCAGAGTAGCATAAAAATGAATCATTGCTATATTTATGTATTACAGAGTCTGTAAAGTCTTTTCAATATATAATGATGTAATAATGTAAGAAAGGACTTAGTTAGAAAAGATCAAATCTGTTAGGTTGATCTTATGTTAGATCTGATCAGTCTATATGATCGTAGAACGGACTCTACGATTCCAAGCAAAGAAGACTCAACGATTCAGTATAAATCGTAGAATGAACTATACGACTCCTTACCAGGATAACTCTACGATCTTCAAAGAGAGTCAGATGTGCAAGAGGTCTACTGAATATACAAGCTAAATTAAAGAACTGATCAAGTACAAAACGTAGAGCTGAACTCTACGATCGTCGAACAGTCAGCTAAGCTAGCCAGCAGTTAACGCAGTATCAGATAATAAATGTACTCTACGATACAATCAATCTTGCAAGATCGTAGAGTAAATTTGAAGAACAAGCACATACGAGAACTACACGATTTGCACAGCTAGAAGAAATCATAGAGTGAAACCGGATGTCAAAGACAATACAGAAGACTGTTTTACACATAGAACAATCGTTGAGTAGAAATAAAGGATGTGCCAACTGAGACAACAACTCAACGATTCCACTAAAAAGCACTGCAGTCAGCAACTTCACGACTAACGCAGAAGGACAAGCTAAGTAGAACGGAATCATAACGCAAAGCACTGCAGACAAACTCTACGATCAGAACAAAACAGCAAGATCACAGAGTAAAAGAGAAGATCGCTCCAACTCAACCTTTTACCCGACATACTTCAAGTAACGAGTGGAGCTGAATTTGTAGAGTCCAAATGAGCAGACAATCACTCTACGAATTCAATATAAGAAGCAGCAAAGGATCATAACTGCAATATGGTGCGAGAGGAGAGATAATGTATTTCTCTTCCAGATTCGAAAGAGATTAAGTGCTTTTGAGATACAGATGCATGTCAGAGTCACAGAAGACTTTGTGCCTAAACGACTATAAGTCAGGACCCACTGCTCAGGAAAATGGTGAATAAAGTCAGACTAATGGGACATCTCTGAATGCATCAGAACAGCTGGTTCTAAAAGTCAAGGAAGGTATTTATTGATGGATCAGAAGATTAATTAGCAAAGAATATAATAATCTTTACTGAACAACTCTGGGAGTGCAACGGCTATAAATTCAGAAAAAGCTAAACTACAGTTTGATATCTCAGAACATGTCAGAAAAGGGAAGAAGAACTGACACAAACAGCAAGAAAGTCAACATCGAAGATATCAAGGATCTGCACAAAGCCAAAGTAACCTAACGAATCTTTCAACGGTAAAATGAACAAAGATATAAAGGCTTTGATAATTAACAAACAAAAGTAGTTGTTGAAAAACAAAAAGAGAGGATGCTGGACAACAACAGATCGTAGAGCAAAACAAAGATGAATATGCTGAAGAACACTCTACGATCCACCAGAACACTAATACTGAATTGAGAAAGACATAGAGTGAAATAACTCTATTACAAGAGAAGTGTTCAGAGCTGCTAGGCACATAGTAGAGAGAAGCTTAAACACCAACTTGATACAGACATGGAAGCAACTGAGTACCAAAAGGAAGGAGCATTACTGTTATCTCAGAAGCCCATCTCGAGAAGCTATAAACGGTCTATGATAAGAAGCAACAACTGACTACCGAAAGGAAGGAGCTTCACAGTCATCTCAGGAGTTCGTCTCGAGAAGTTATCAAGTACCAAATGAGCTGAAGTTCAAAAGCCTAGCAGCACAATGGGTGATCACAAGAAAATATTGAGCATATAAAGAAGTCAAGCATCATTGCTGAACTCAATATCATTTCAGGAATGATCACATCTTGCTACTGAGTATTTAAAGACAATGGAACTTAAAGTACAACTCAGTAGCAACTCCAACATCTATCAACAAGTAAGGAGCCAAGTCTGTTGGACTTGAAGAGGGCAGTTATGTCCTTGTCTTAGTGACTAAATGAGCCAAGTCTGCTGGACTTGAAGATGGCAGTTGTGTCCTTGTCCTAGTGACTAAACTAGCCAAACCTGCTAGGTTTGAAAGGTTCTTGGTGAACTAGAGTTTCCAGGCGTGATGTGTTTGAAGGGTTCTGTATGAACCATTCTTAGTGGATTTCCTACTCGTTGTAGTAGAAGAGTGGAGTAGGAGTTACTCAATCTCCGAACCACTTAAAACTCCCTGGTGTCATTTACATTTAGTCATTTACATTCTGTCATATATATATATATATATATATATATATATATATATATATATATATATATATAATTGCTAAAATTGGTTTACTTAACAAATGGTTATCTTCAATAAAGTCTTAACTCAACGGAGAAGCTTTACAAATCTTTAAGGGGAGTTTTCAAACTAATATTCCGTTGTGCAAACAAATCTTGATTAAATGAATTAATTGGTAATAAAGTTTTGAAGTTAATTAAAAAGTTTTAAAGAGATCTATTCAACATCCCCCTTCTAGATCACTTGTGTGCCTCTGGGAACCAACAAAAACAATTATAACAACCTATTGGGCTCCCAAGCACTCAAAGATTCCATGTCAATCCAACATAATCGGGGAAAACAATATCCAACAAGAACAAACTAACCATTCAAGCTAAACATGTAAAACACCAATCATTATGAACTAAACATGCATTGGATTCAAATACAATACATAGACATTACATCCATGAATTACAAATCATCCAAGTTCATCAATATCAAAAGATAAAGATAATCCAAAAATTAAACATTCAATGGTTACACAAAAATAGAGAGAGAAAGGGAGAAGAAACAACCCTAATCCTCCTTCAATCCACGACTTCCAATGATGTACTCCACTTCTAGCCTCCATGGGGGCTCCATAATCTATCCACAAAATCGCCCATGGCCACCTCTTGGAGAAGAAATGAAGTTAAAATGTTTAGAGCTGCAATTTTCCTCTTTAAAATCTGATTATGCGCGTAGGAACAGTGCACCGCCGCGGCGGTCAAAGGCACCGCCGCGGTGGTCAAACTTTCTGCTAAATTCTAGGTTTGTACCACCGCTGCAGCGGTTTTCCACCGCCGCAGCGGCGCTAGTACAAACAGCCCAAAAATGTTTCTTTTTTGACTACTGCAGTCTCCTTCAGTGTTTTGGTCATAACTCTCTCATCCGACCTCCGATTGAGTTGATTTAAGATGTTTTGGAAAGCTGAGAAGTATATCTACAACTTTCATATTGGATGAATTGAGAGATAATGGCTGTATCAAGGTCCAAATTGAGTTGCAAGTGACTGTTGCGTAAACGACAAGCTAGAAATCCAAATCTGGCAACTCTAAGCTTTGATCTACCAAGCCCTTATTCCAAAATCCTACAAAATGAAGTAAAAACATATAAAAGTAATATAAAACATAAACAAGATTAAAACACATATAAAATCACATAAAACACTCAAAGATTCACAAATTATCAAGCTTAAATGTATTTAATTCGTAAGTATAAAATCCACTCATCAGTTATCGAGCAGGAAAAGGTACTGGGTGGATGGATTACTGGTCCAACCAGTGATCGGACCGTTATTGAACCAGTGATGTCATTAATATGTAATAAATAATAAATAATTAAATATATTAATTATTATTATATATTATATATAATATTTAGTAAATATGTAAAATTAATCAATTTATATATACAAAAAAAAATTAAGCCTATTTGTATAATGTTTATTTTATACAATTCAAATAAATACTAAATTTATATTAAAAAAGATATTAAATCGTGATCATAACTCAAAATTCAAGACTCAAGAGTGATAAAATCAAACATAAATGAACATAAACATCTCTAGTATACATTTAATCAAATTCAGTAAAAATAAATAAATCTATTTGTACAATATTTACTTTATACAATTCAAATAAATATTAAATTTATATGAAAAGAAAGATATTAAATTATGATCATAACTCAAAACTCAATAAATGATACATTTAATCAAGTTCAAATGCTTCAATTTTTATTTTTATTTTAAAAAAATAAAAAATAGAGAGGTAGGGAATCGGTAAAATCGGTGACCCAGTGGCCGGGTCACTGGGTCGACCGGTTCGATCGTCGGGTCATTGATTTTTATCGGGTTTTGACCAAAACTATTTTTTTGGGTCCAACAATCCCCCCCCCCCCCTCGGCCCCTAAATAAAATTTTGAATTTGCTTTAAAAATTGATTATTAAAAGAAATAAATTTGCCGAGTATAAAATATTATGTATTTAGTACAAGTAGCTTCTAGCTTTGAACTTACACATCCAAAATCGCAATCTTCATTTAAGTATATTGAAAATACTCGTCTAGCTTAATCAAAAGTTTTACAACCATTACAAATTTTTAACTTTAATTATTATAGAGCATAGCTCAATTGAAAGGTTTTACAACCACATATCACATATTCTGACGACAGAGTTTGAATACAAAACATAAGCGTCTAACATTATAGTTAACTACCAGATAACAATATGGTTTAGAAACCACAACTCAATTTTCAGTCGTTTAAGCAATATGCATTCCTTATTTTTGAACTTTACCGGGACTTCCGGATTTCCTCGAACTTCGCTAAAAATATTAGTTTTAAGTAAGGACGAGCACAATGGCTCAGCAAGTTTAACAATTATCACATAACACATTTTATATTACATGCTTTATATTTCACACATGATGTGCATTTTATACATGTATTATACTTCTTATACTATGCATCTGGTTATATACACCACACTACTCATGATTTGTATTATAGATACATATACATCACACTATACAGTTCATGTTTAACATTCACCTTATCTCATTATTTGAACATTTATAATTTATCACGTACTTGCACAAAGACACATTAACACCTTGGTTGCACATAATATCATATGTACACATAATAGTTCCACACTTAATAATAATTCACATTTAATAATAGTTTGTACTTAGGAAAAAGTTCTGAAAAACTTGTCTTTCACCATCTTTACCAATTATGCTAATTTTCGCGTCCTTCGTCCGACTTACATGTTATGCGAGATCGACAATACAATATTTGTCAAATCTTGACACTTAACTTAATCTTAAATTAAGACTCTTGTGTTTAACTTTCATTATTGCTCGTACAAACTTTTCTTTTAATAATTCAAGCTACCAATCAGTCACTAATGGACCCACGTCGTTTTATTTAACTTACCCTTAAACCTTCTTTATTTATTCAGACATTGTAAAATGTCTAAACATTACAACCGACATTCCTAAAAATAAGGCTTTTAGTTTTGAAAATCCTTACCGGACCTACTCGACCCGGTTAACTTATCCGACTTGGTCAACTCACCCGACTCGATCAACTCATACTTGTGAAATTATTTCACCTTACAAATTATTTTATAAACCTTATCGTATTCATGTTTATTAATGACTTACACCAATTATCAGTTTAAATTACCAAGTAGACACTATTAGGCTATACACATTGATTTAACATGCTTAAGTATTTAGTTTATACATCACTGACTCTTAATCTTTAAAAAAACATAGCCTGAATCCAACCCGACTCGGAAAAACTGAAAACAGCAAGCCTAGGCGCAACTGCTCTTGGTACCACCGCAGCTAAGGTCACCAACATAGGTGCGCTCTAGTTCATTTTTCAGATAGTAGCTTTGAGTGTACTTGCGGTCAGCTCTAATTTTTGAAAATCTAATTTTTTCATCATTGCTTTTAATACTGCGAATGGGTCTTATAAAAATTATTAGTTTTCTTCTTCTCTTGTATAGTACCTCTGCAGATTCATGTTATTTGGGATGTTTGACAAACATGAATCAGTAAGAATACTACGCAATAAGAAGAAGAAAACTTAATAGCCTTAAGTCGAACAACCTAGATCGGTATTATCAAAACGAGATGACGAAAGAAGTTTTATATTTAAGGCTATTAATTTTCTATTCCACATGTTTATTCTCGTTGCAGATTCATGTTATTGTATGGCTATGGGAGACAACATACTTCAATATTTTCTTCCAATTATTTTGACAGTATTTTTTCTCATTAACCCATACAACTTGAATCAGTAAGAATTAGAATATGTAAGAACAAATAGAAAATCTAATATCCTTAAATACAACTACTCCGTTCAAAATCTGTGAAGAATGCAAGACTTGAACGAAAATATGGATTCATGTCCAACGTATATTTATAATAAAACTTGTGCGTTTCACCTGGACGATAAATTTTAAAAGAAATTAGCACAGTCATTCACCGTCCGTAGTAATGCTGCAGACGGTGAAATTACAAAACGACATCGTTTTTTCATGTAATTCATTGTTCATAGTATAATAATGTGGACGGTGAATATAGTATATGCACATTACTGCGGTAGGTGAAATTACAAAACGATGTCGTTTTTTCGTGTAATTCACTGTCCACAGTATAATAATGCGGACGGTGAGTATAGTATATACACATTGGGGACATTTTGGACAAAATTTATCGTTCACAGTATAATACTACAGATACTTAAATATTATACTGCGGACGAGGGCTATATAAGTTGCCAAATCTTAGCCTAAACGATTGAGATATATTGTAAAGATATATCAACTTTTACAATATTATCAATTGATCGATCCCTATATATATATATATATATATAAAGAAAGGTACTATTTATTATTTGAATAACATAATAACTCAAAAAAAATAATAAAAATTTACTGCAATCATTAGTAATTTAAAGTTAACTACATTTATGATTTTTTAATTAATAATTACATTACAAGATTTAATTACAATTACATCATGTAAACGAACGAAGCTACACTTCTATGTAAATACCGAACCGAAGCTACACTTCTAAGTAAATAACAAAAATTACATCATGTAAACGAACCAAGCTACACGTCTAGACATCGAATCTGGTTAATAAAAAAAATTAAAACTACATTTCTATGTAAATAATATAAAATCTAATGTTTAAATGTAATTATCAAACAATGTTTTCTTATTTTTATTTTTACTTGTGAAAGTTAGTAAATGTAAAAATTAAAAACATATAAATTTTTATAAAATAAATAAATGAGAATTAATATTTTTACATGTGTTTTTGATATTTTTATATAATTTTTATAATATAAAATGAGACTTATTTTTATGTGAGAAAAAAATTACGTGAAAATACAAAAAATACAAGGCGAAAATAGTACTCCCCAAAGTAAAAACATGTGAGCAGAACCGATTACCAAAAGAATCTTTTACTTTTCTTCTAACAAAGAGCCTTTAATCCACAGCAGCCAAAACCCAAACCCAGAAAAAAAAAGAGGGTCCAACCTTCATTTATACTGGATAATCCAGAAAAGCCCCAAATCTCTCTCCCTCAAGTTTTCCTCCCTTTTCCACCTTTTAGAAATGAGTTTTCCCCCCCTACCCTTAGAATGATTATCAAGCAAGATAGGAATGCGAGTTCTTGAGAAGAACTGAAAACAGAGAAGAAGTAGAGAGAGAAATCCCCCAAATCTCCTTCTCTCTCTCTTCTTTCTGAAAACTTCATAATGTCTACATCACAACCACCCCAGATCTCTTCCTTTCTTCCTGTCTAATTATACGTACAAAACCTTCCAAAAACCCTACAAACAAAGTATTGTATTGTAAATTAAATTATATAATAATTGCCATTATTATATCTAATCTCTTGATATTATTATATATATTAACCCTAAACAGCATCACATTTGCCCAAATTTGCAGAGGAAGCCATTTCTCTCTTCTCCCTTTTGAGTTTCTTTTACAGAACCAAACAACAACAACAACAAATCCCCTTTCCTTTTCCATTATTTCTCCTCTGAGAATGCTTCCTTTTACCTGCATTCTCTTATTCTCTCTCTTAATTTGTCCCTCTCCTCTAATTAGAGCTACTCTTAATCTCACTCTCCCTCATCAACATCCCAACCCTGAAGCTCTAGCTCAAGAAGTCCACAGGTAAGCATATTTTAGTAATCCCTTCACGGGTTTTACTCATTATCACATTTTCTCATCTGGGTATCTATTATTTACCCACCATTTTGAAACAGAAAGCAAAAAACCCAAAACCTCCTTTTCATTTTGCTCATTCATGAGTTGAGTCTTTGTACTAGTACATTTTGTCAGCAAAATAGAATTTCATAAATCCTCATCTGCTCCTTGCAGCATTCTATGATTTGGGTCTTAAATTTTTTTCTGAGAAATGTTCCCATCTAGTTTTTTCTCAAATTTGTGTCCTTTTCATCGTATGAGATATTTTGAACCAAACATTTCCAAATAAATTGTACTTAGTTTTCGGTTTTCACCATTATTCAGAAGAAAAAATCTCAGTTTTTCCACATTGAATGAAGGATTTTGTAATGTTACTCTGTTTTCTTTTTCTAACAAAATACACATTTCCCCTGTTTTTATGCTCCTTGTTCTTACAGGCGAATACTTACCTCCACCGCCAATGCCGAGTCAAAATCTCAGCAATCATGCCTCACCGGAAACCCAATAGACGACTGCTGGCAGTGCGACCCAAACTGGGCCAACAACCGGCAGCGCCTCGCTGATTGCGCCATTGGGTTTGGCCGGGGCGCTGCCGGCGGCAGAGGCGGCCAGATCTACGTCGTCACCGACTCTTCTGACCACGACGTTGCTAACCCAACTCCGGGCACTCTCCGGCACGCCGTGATCCAAACCGAACCCCTCTGGATCATATTCTCAGCCAACATGCAAATCAAGCTCAAACACGAGCTCATTGTCAATAGCTTCAAGACCATCGACGGCCGTGGCGCCAATGTGTACATCACCGGCGGAGGGTGCATTACGCTCCAGTACGTCAGCAATGTGATTATTCACAATATTCATGTTTACAATTGTGTGCCTTCCGGGAATACTAATATACGGTCGAGCCCAACGCATGTTGGGTACAGAGGCAAATCGGACGGTGATGGGATCACCATCTTTGGGTCTAGGAATATCTGGGTTGATCATTGCGCTCTTTCTCATTGTACGGATGGATTGATTGATGCCACAATGGGGTCCACGGCGATCACCATTTCAAACAATTATTTTTCCCATCACAACGAAGTGATGCTCATGGGGCACGATGATCGTTACTTGCCTGATACTGTCATGCAGGTAACAGAATCGTATCCTTTACAATGATTTTTACCTTTAAGTTAACAGTTTTGATTTGATTTTGTTTTTTTGTTTTCTGTAGGTCATGAAAATTTGCTTTTGCTTAAATTATGATGTTTTAAAGGTGGGTGTTTATGAAGAATGAATGTAATTATTATTGAAAATGGTATAATTCTGTCGCAGGTGACGATAGCCTTCAATCATTTCGGAGAGGGATTGATACAACGAATGCCTCGGTGTAGACATGGCTACTTTCATGTCGTGAATAATGATTTTACAGAATGGAAGATGTATGCGATCGGTGGCAGTGCTAATCCAACCATTAACAGCCAGGGGAATCGATATATGGCGCCGTCTGACCCAGATGCCAAGGAGGTATTTGGAATTATCTCATTAGTTTGGTTATGTTGTTTGTTTGAAAAAAGTAAAAAATATTTCATTTGAAGATCCCTAACTACAATTTTTTCAGTTTCTTGTGGTGTTTGAATGCCAATAGAATAATTATTGATTTATGATGTTGACGGTCATGTGTTGTGGGTTATGCCTTGTGGATTAGTCTTAGGTGGTGGTGTTACGGTAAAATTAAATAATTAAGATTTGAATGGTTAATATATTTTATTTTATTTTTTTATATAATAAACGTTTTAATTTGATTTTTATAGTTAAATTAATAATTTTTAAAATTAGTAAATATCTTTAAAAAAAAATTAAGATATATATCGAGAAGTTATAATCATAATAAATTAAAAAGAATGTATTACTAATGTCGAGTTGAATGATTTAAAAATTTCATATAATTTTTTTTAATTATTTATATAAAAAATAGTTAATTTGACCACTAAAATTAAATTACGACGTTTATTATGAGACGGAGGGAGTAATAAATTAGATTATCTGAGTGAATATCTGAATCTAAAAACTTATTTGATAATTAAAAAGTGAGATACTTCTTAATTGCACTTTTTTATTCTTTTAAAGGGTAAAATTTTATTTAATAATTTTAAAAATTTAATTTAATAAAAAATGAATGGATAATATTGTTGAATGTATTTATTTATATAAAAATATTTTTTCATTAAAAGAAAAATCTTAATGATTTGGATTTGATTTTATGTTTTATTAATTAAGAGGTAAGTAAAATTTTAACAAATAATTTTATTCTCTCATTTATTTAAATGTGGAGTTGTTAAGAGATATTAAGGGATGATCAAGTATAATTGTGTTATACTGCCCTTAAACTTGCTAAAAACTCATGAAAAGGGGTGAAATTTGAACCCAAAATTAGGAAATGTGGTAAAGTATATACTTTACTTTTAGTTGTGGATTTATACGGGATGCCTTTGTTCTGATGTATTTTATTCTTCTTTCAGAACTTATTCTATTGTTTGGGTCTGTTGGATAACTACCTCTATTAGGCAATTGGATGTGCAAATAGAAAGAAACTTTAAAAAAATAGAGATGGGGAAATATGATGTTTTCTTTTGGTCTATGGCTAAAGATAATGTTACGATTCATTCGTAGGGTGATGAAATTAGTGTTGGAGTTTATGGGATTCAACTATAGGTTTAAGCTTTAAAAGAAATCAAAGTGTAAGAATAAAATTAATGAAAAGAAATTATAATATAAAGACACGTGAATATTAATGAGATTTTTTAATATATATAATTATTTTTTAAATAATTTATATAATGAAAAGAAGAAGTATAAAAATAAAATATTCACTACTCATATTATTATTTAAGTATCTAATGTCTAATTCGAATACTTTAAAACAAAACAAAGAGTCCGTGTGAATATATATGTGGCCTTTTCTTTCTTGGTTAAGCATTGAATGTGGCTGTTGTCATTTTCGGTTGATATAACAAATAAATAATAACCGATATGAAAATGAATTTAAAGAAAATTAATTCCATATTTGATTAGTATCAATAAAATTTTCTCACAAATATTTTTTAATATTTTACCTCTGGATTGTGGAATTTAATCATCAAGAATATTTATTTAATCCAACTGGGAAAGTTGAATGGAATTTAGGGGAGAAAAAGAAAGGTGAGTCGTCAGATTGCAAGAAAGCACGTGGGCTGTCAGTGCCTGCCAAGTCGCTCTGTATAACAGCTACATTTTGAACTGCTTGGTGTGACATCTGATTATACTTGTAGGTGACTAAGCGCGTGGACACAAACGAGGGAGATTGGGAAGGATGGAACTGGAGAACAGACGGGGATGTCTTGGTAAATGGAGCATACTTTGTGCCCTCGGGTCAAGGCCTTAGCACCCAGTATACCAAGGCTTCCAGTGTTGAGCCCAAGTCTGCTGCCATGATTGACCAGCTCACTATGACAGCCGGTGTCCTCGGTGGCCCCAGGTACATGTATACTTATCCATACATTTACCTTTACAAAAAATAGTAGGACCCACCATTTATATAATGGATCCCATTATTTTTAACAAAAGTCATTGTATAAATCATTGTAAAATATCATTACGCATAGTATTTCTCGGCCCCAGGTACATGTATACTTCTGTCATTTTAAAATTATATATATATATATATATATATATATATATATATATATATATATATATATATATATATAATAACGACTTTTAGAATTTTTTTTATATCCGTAATATTTGTTTAAGATCTAGTAATAATTATATGATACTCTTTTTGTCTCAAGATAAAAGTTTTTTATTGACTTTTACGGTCAAATTGACTATTTTTTAAATTAATATATTTTATTATTCTTTTATATATATGTAAAAAACTTATAAATATTATAAACTATATACAATTTAGTACTAATCTCAATATTTATTTTTTAAAAAATCTAAATATATATGTTTAATTATTAATTTTAAAAATGGTCAATTTGATCGCAAAAGTTAATAAAAAACTTTTATTTTGGGACAGAGGAAGTAGTATTTAATCAATCCACTATATGAAATGTTAAGAATTTAATTTAATTTTTTCGTTTGAAACTATAAATGTATCTCTATCCGAGGAATTATATGCATGCCTCTACATCTGCGGTCACTTTACAAACTGAAAAACCTGTCACTTTAACTGTCCCTCAAGGGTATATTTGTCTATTCTCAAAATATCTCCCAAGACTTGAAGTACTTATATGCCCCTTCCTACTTGTTGAGTACCTGTTTCCCACTTTTGAACGTGGCCTGGCAAGTGGTTACCAGAATACTTTTAACTTGCTACTTGTAGTCCCGCTTAAACTAATAATACCTGAAACTAATAATAGGATGGTGTCAATTACTATAATTATTCTAAGCAAAAAATAAAATTATAGAAGATATGATAAGGATACAGGATTCAGATTTTGGCATGACGGGCGGAAAGGAGGAAAATATCTAAATAGACAAAAAGGATCCTGGGTAATACATAACAGATGGCACTAAATATATTAATAGAGCTATATATATGCTTACATATATATATATATATATATTAATAGAGCTATATATATGCTTACAGCATGGCCTTTTCTCAGTTAAAAAATCTACCTCACTTAGACTTTGGTGACATATTTATATATTAGTAAGAGTAATAATTTATTATTAGTATATGGAATATGGGTTACATTGATGCACGTGACCATGCGGCCTTTTAAGAATCTAGATGACCAACAGCCTTGCAGTAATTGGATGGTCCTTTCGGCCCTTTTCCAGTTCTGTTCTTTCCTTTTGAGTGTTTCTAGGAAATATTTTATTTAAATAATATTGTGCTCCGATAATATATCCAAAAATCCATCTGGGTTTTGGGCAATTGAGATGTTTTAGGTTTGTGTGATTTGGTCATTCAAGACTGGCTTAAAGCCTGAAACTAGGGGTACCACACCACCACTTGTTAGCTCACTACCCTTATTTTAACCCAAAAAATGAAAGTTATTCCTTGGTGCATACACAAGAGTTTTGGCACTATTCGGTGGAGTTTTTTCTAAGCTGATGCAAGTCTAGTATATTTAGTCTTTATTTGGTGAGACAGTTTTTGGTGTGTTTGAAAATTCAAAGGCGTTCTAAAATCTTATTTGTCTAGAAGAAAGTTATTTCAATCACAATTTATTTAGCTAATAAATGCATCGTTTAGTGCATTTGGAAGTTTAAATGGACCGAATGCTAATATTGCAAAAGTTGCAAATATGAGTAACCAAACAAACTCGTAGACAAAAATTAGCAAGTTTTCATAATTTTCGGTGAATTAATAAACAAAATGAGAAACTTATAAAAATAAAATAAAAATGAAGGATTAAAAAGGTTTACAAGGCATTGTCTTTTCAGTGAAAGCAGGAAAAGGGTGTTCATTTAAGAAGCCATCCAAAGGTGAGGGTAGGCATGTGTTTTTGGACAGTAAACAAGTGCTGTAACTAAGCTGGAACGCGGCTTAGGACTGACGTGTTTGTTTTTTGGCCTTTTTTTGGAGGCATAAATGTAGGGGGCCATCTTAGGTGTTTTCTTTCATTTGAGTGGGAGATTAGATTCTCTAGTATATGCTTTCCAGCCAGCTTATGTGGGGTCCATGTATATTTATACAAGGTTATGGGACCCACTGCTGATATTACTGGACTTGGACCTGTTAGTCCATTTGGTGGCCCAAATTCCTCAATTCAGGCCTTTATTAAAGATTCACCAGCCAGTGTCAAATAATTAGTTATCTCCCAATGCGAGGATTGATCAGCTAATTAGTATATTATCGGGTAATTCCAGAAAATCCTGTTCATATGAGTTTATGAGCATGAGACGTTATTAAATAAGCTAAATTTTGTTTGATATAAGTACTTCGTTAATGATTTCTCAGAATCTTAACATCTGTGTGTAGATCGATCGACTGTATGAAACCTTAGTTCACAAGGTTAGCCTATCTTTTCATCCACTGTTCTCGCACATGGTCTTTCCTCCAACTAGGGTCCATTCCTTTCTAAATTTTCTCATCACTTCCCTCAGATCAGTTAAAACTTCTTTTCATATAGACGTTGCCTAGCAAACCAACTGTACCTCGGTATGAATAGTAGCTAAATAGTCTTTTCCGTCCTAAAATGGGAGTTCCATTTTTTTTCTTTGTGCGTACTCTTTCTTTCGAAACAAGGATTAAAAAGTGATAAAGGTAAAATTTTCTCCCATTAACGTAAACTGAACTTAATCGATCGTACAATGTATTGTTTTACGAGTGACGTAGAATTTAAAAGAATAAAATAGAACAATAATATGTGGATCTTTCACTATTTCTTATCCTATGTATCTGCATGTGTCGGTATATAATATCGACATAATTTTTTGTCATATAGTAACACTCTTATTAATGTATATGATTGTCATTAATTAAACTTTTTTTTTGAATTTAGGCACCTTGTTAATAATAATAATTTTATTTTCAGGCCCAATTTTGGCCATGTCTTCTATGAACATTACGAACAATTATTTTGTTTCTGTTTCATTTAATAATGTAGTTGTTGGTATATCTATTATTATTCCACAGGGATAATGGCGACCGTATATCTTACGGTGGCGGGCCTACTACCGGCGCCAACAGCGGCGGTGGGTCCAACAGCAACGGTGACGACTTCTTCGGGATGATATTCGGAAGCGGCGCTCCACCACCATCCACAACAACCAGCATCTTTTTGTCTTTTGTAATTATTTTAGTTTTGCACATTACCATTGGCAATGATGCATTATTATCATTGTCACTATTATTACTATAGAACGTGAAGGTGTACAAAATTTCATATTTTTAGTGGAAATTAAAGAGTGAAAAAGAAAAAGAAATTCCTGATTCAATTGATTGCGTGTCGTCCTTTGTATATGAAATTATGGGCATCCAGGACTTGAGGGAGCTTATTATGAGTAGAACAGGTTCAACAACTTATTTATTTTAATTTTTTATTTTTTTTTAATAATTTCAAAAAATCAAAACTACTCTATCATTATGAAAAAGGAAGGTGGGAGAGAATATATCAAGTTGCTAACATGGGATTTGTTGACTTTAGAGCTTAATGATATAATAATGACTAGACAACTATAAATTTGTGAAGAAAAATAGGAGAAGGATAAGATACGGGTGGCTGGCTGGCTGGCGGCTGAGGTGGCATATTCGATCACACGTCAATTTATTGGCTGTCCAATTGATTTAACTGGTGATTGTCCAATCTCTCATTCTCTCCCTCACTCTCAAGAAGTACTAAAAAGATGAAGAAGAAATATTTTGAGAATAATATTTATATTTTCAGAGTAATATCTTATTAGTGATATTTTATATTGAAAATGATTTATATACTAACAATAGATTTTATGACAATTTTTGATTATGATTAATATAAAAATTTAAAGATAAAATAGAATAATAATATTTGTGTCTCTATGTTTTTATTCTCTTATATTACATGTGTTTGCATACATCAGTAATAATATTAACAAAATTTATCTTCATATGTAATAATACTTTTTTTTAATATTTGTTTCAACTATATTTTAAACTTTTAACTATATTTATTAATTTAATTACATGATTATTTTTCTGACATTATCAAGAATCATTTCAAAATTTAAATAAAAAGAAAAAAAAAATACTTGTTCATATGACTTTCACACCTTTGAATAAGTAGAGTTTTACATATGATTCAATAATATTCAAGAATTATGTGACACATAATAACTCTAAAAATATACTATGTTCTAAAATATAAGATTATTATTGAATTTTTAAGAGTCAAGATATGTTTTTGAATTTATTTATATGATTCATTCAAAATTACGAAATAATAAATTTATATAAAAAAGTATAATTTAACATGTTCATATAATTTTTATTAAAGTTAATATAATATAGAATTTTTTTTTTAATTTTTCTTCTTGAAATAGTATAATACAAAATTTTCAAAACTTGCTTTGATCGGATTCTCCAAACTCCGCAACAGAATGATAGTATACAATAATCTAAAATTCTCAAATTTAATAACCTAATTTTAGTACCACGTCACTACCATTATAAACTAAGCACGCATTAAAATTTAAAATAAGTATACTCTTCAAGTTTACTAAAACTGTTTATGTGTGGAAATGAGGAGTGCCATTCATTGATTGTACACTAAAAATTTCAAACACTTGACAAATAACAGGATTTGGTTTTTCCTCTCTTTTTCAACACCTTCCCTTTACATCTTTTTATCAAGGAGTGTTTAGAAGTCCTACTTGTATGCTTGTATTTCCCTCTTTCCCATCTTTTTAAAATTTTATTATATTAAGATGTGTTTAAATGTCCAATTTGTTTGGCTTGTTATTTTTCCTTAAGATAACCCTTTGATAGGGAGACGAAGGAGTTTTAAATATATCCAAGTTATATTTGTTTATAAAAAATATACTTGAGATTTAATTATTTATTTTAATTTAATATTAATTTGTATTATTTAATTTTTTGATGAGGGATTATTAAACCCTTAATGTTTGACTATTAGTCATATAAAATTATTTAATAACTTAAAATGAGATGGACTATTAATCTCAATTTTTTTATGGAATTATATAATCCCACATAAATAGGCAATAACCTTAGAAATAATAATAAAAATAGTCCATAAGATTATTTAAATGACTATTAATTTTTCATCATGGGATAAAAGAGTTCGAAATAGTGTTAAATTAATACAAATACTTCAATCTTAAATATGTTTTTTACAAATAAACATAACCTCAGGACTGAAACCTGAGGTTGAACTAAAATATATCTAAACTTTAGACAGTAGCGCTATAACAGGACGTTTGGTGTTTTTAGAGGTCTAACTACGTTTAGAATTTTGTTCTTCTAAAAGCAGCTTATTCCAATAAAATCTAAAATGCTATAATAAGTGCTAATATTCACTATATTCGACCTCGTTCAAATGCCAGAACAAAGAACAGTGTTAAAAAAAAAAAAAAACCCAAGAATGTCAAGCAAACACTCGGATTTCTTATTATACAAAACCATAAAAAGAATGATAATTATTAAATTCTATATACTGCCCCAAAAGATAACAGCGCCCATCAATGCCGCCTGGCATTCTTCAAGATGATTGGTAAAATAACATGTCGGTTCTCGGCAATGAAGCTCGCAACGTGCTCATTGTTCCACCAGAATAGTGCTCGTTCAACAACCCACAAATCATTTACAAATTCAAACTCTTTGGGAGAGTAAATAATACCAAGTAACAGTCGCGGAAAGACATTATATTATTAGTTCCACAGGACTCTAATGAATAAGCTCATTGTGAATACAGACGCCATCATAGTAGCCATGAAATTCCCCATCATGCATCCGACATTTATTCTAAGTCATTCAACGCTGAATAGGAACTGCAGAAAATTTTGCAACATTTAACGTGAGAAAGTTACAGAATTGACTAAATGGTGTATGCTACCATGATGAAGTAAAACAGGTAGTCTTTTCGTGCTTCAATTATAAGATTACTTTAACTCCAGAGAAACACATACCTACCCTAACTGATGGACTTTCTCATACCATAGCTGCCCAAGTACTGACGTTGATCAGAGGCTATAGTTTGTACCGAGGATTAATGAATTACAGATCTCTCACTGAACCAACCAAACTCAAATTTGAGGTCAAACTCTATTAGGACGTGCTAAGATGATCAATTCATCGGGGACACTTGAATTTTCCAATAGCTTTCTTTTGGAAGACATCCTTTTTTTTAAAATAAAAATAAAAATTAATATAAACAATTATTTATTATTATCATAGTGGGGACATAGAATCTGAACCTCAAATTCAGGATGATGAATTAATTAAAAAAAAATAAATAAAAATGCTACAATGTGATAATGTCAATAAAAGAACACTTGTCCCAAAGAACATAAAGGAAAAAAAGAAAAAGAAAAGAAAAGTAATGTGTCCTATTACGGATGAAATGGCTAATAAAGGTCACTGACGATATGGGCGTTCCACTCTCTAATCTACATACAACCACCATAGGATAGAGATTTAAGATGCATAAAGCAAATTGACCTTATAGGACAACTAACACTAAAAAGCATCACGGCATATGATTAATGTGTTGATATCAATATCATAAAATTAAGACCAAATCATATGGTCCCTTCTCCTAAACTACAGGCTTGAGATCAAAGTGGGCAAATGCAAAACAAGAGTGAAAGGATCACTTGTTAATCTGGAAGTTATTGTGTTTTCCTTGTCCAGAAGGGAGGTTAGGGCTGCGGAAAAGCTACCCATTCCATAGGTGTCAGGACCGATAGCATGCAAATACCAAAAAAAGAAGAAAAAAAGGCAATGAACAGAAATGGCCACAAACTGCAAGAAACGTAACATGTCCCATTCCAGTTGAAAGGTTTAATAATGGTATCTAAAGATATGGGCTTTCCACTCTGTATCGACATACAACCATAGGCGATATAGATTTATGCATACATAAAGAAATTAACATTATAGGACAACTTAGACCGGAAAGCTTCATGGCATATGATTAATAGATTCATATCAGCATCATAAATTAAGACCAAGTCACATGGTTCCCTTCCTAAACTATAGGCTTGAGATCAAAGTGGGCAAAAATTCTAAACAAGTGTGAAAGGATCACTTGTTAAGCTAGAAATTATTGTGCGTACTTTTCAGAAAGGGAAGTCAGGGCCGGGGAAAAGCTACCTTACCATATTTTTCAGAACTAAAGAACATTCAAATACAATATGATAAATTTTAGTAGCATATAGAATTCTATTACCAGGGTACCAGCACAATTCACACAATGAGTGGTTCTTACAACACACATATTGCACAAAATACAAACAACACAACACTGTAGAAAACTTCTTCTTTTTTATACTTCAAAAAAAGCACTTGATTACAGCCATAACAATACCAAGTGAACTCTCAACCACATGGGGAAATCACATAAAAAGCTTGAGAGCAATTCTTTTTTAAAGATGAAAAAAGAAATTATATTAGCAAGAAAAGAGAATTCCAGAAACTAGTCTTAACTTATCTTTTTATCACCTAGTCTTGAAAAGATATTCAAAGTTCCATGGCTATGCTACATAATGATATACTGTTTTAACTGAGAAAACCAAGGAAAAGAGTAAGCCTAGATTATAATAAGCAAGAGAATACTAAACCCAATTTAGAAGTTCAGACTCTAGCTTTAGACATTCGAAGAGAGAGATTACTAACTTTAAAGTTGAACCAACTTCTATAAATTTCAGAGAGAGAGCTTTAGACGTTTGGAGAGAGAGATTACTAAACCCAATTTAAACTCCATTATGAAGTTGAACCAACTTCTATAAATTTCTCTTTCTTTAATCGTTTTCCTTCTTAAGCTTTATTTTACCGGCTCCATTCCCATCATATTCCTTGGATGTATGACCAAGTTTTGTAACACATGGCTTCTTCCCATGACTCCTTACTTGACTCGAGAAATTGCTTCCAGAAATAACTTTCCATGTCAGCAAATTTATGGCGGCACGAATAAATTACTTCTCTTTCAATTCTAGCTCTGCCATATTTTTATGGAGTGAGATCTTCACGATTCACTTTTCCTTTATCAGTTTGCTCCCTCTTGACCCATGCACAAAAATTCCGCTGAAGGAATTAATTACCAAGGGACTTTCAATTTTTATGGGCATTTTGCATATTCGTGGTGATTTGGTTATTCTAGTTGTCTTTTAATTATCTTCATTTCCATAGATCCATAAGCATAGCCCGTCGCGTCTTTCTCAAATGACAAACCCACACTTTTTAATATCACTTGTCAAGAGCATCAAGAGCCTTTAATTTGTGAGAAGGGTCTACCACTTTCTCAATGAATTATTTTTGTCCATCATGTGCAGTCTATATTATATTCATGACCAAAGTCCATAGCCATGACTCTAAAGCCAGTTGCTGGAAATATTTGACCCATATGTACTCATTTGAAATCGTATATGTTGGTTTGCAGAATCAAGACATACATACAATTTAATTGTATCAAACAACGAAATCATGACATAAATCATATTTAAATTTTTTTTGCAATCCTAGGAATCACCTTATGTAATGTTATTAATCGAGGAAGGTTCAAAGATTATACCTTATGAAGATGAATCAACCTTTGATGCGATCTTCAAGCTCTAATCCTTTGATCCTTCGCCCTCTTTCAAATCCGCATATCAAATGTCAGCTACTCAGTGTGTGTAGCTAAAGGTGATCCATCAAGAGATTATTAATTTGAAGAAGTAATTTTAGGTTTTTCAAGACCTTGGATAGCTAGCTCTAATTTTCTGTCTGTCTGTCTGTATGTCTCTCTCTCTTTCCCCTAAACTATTTAGGTCTTAGAGAATTGCAAGTATTCATTAGTATTTTATTTTTCCTCCATCTATAATAATACCCCTATTATTTATAGACTACTCCAATCTCATAAACTCTTTAGAATTTTGGGTTTTAATTTATTTTCCAAACCATTTAGGAACTTATTAATTTATAATTTGTATTTTCAAAATACTTAATTATAAATATTAAAGTATTTAATGTTAGTATAAATTAAATATATTTAATTTATTATTATTAAGCTAATTACTTCTAAAATAATATTTCTCTTTTATGATACGACCCTTTAGGTTTAATATTATGCTGGTAATAGAATAAATATATTAGAAGGTACCATTCTAATATTATTTATAATGAATTAAACTTTTTTAATTCATATATAAATTATTCTTTATTCTACATCATGAGTGGCACCTCTCAGCATATCATGACTATGCATATAATATTAAATCAACGTTTAATTACAAAGAATTTATTCAGTAAATAGTTATCGTACAATACAATCATTCTGCCATATAATGTCCCGATCAAATATAAAATATGAAATTTCTGTTAAGTCTTATTTATTTGATCATATGCCTTTCAATTCTCAAATGCACAACTCTAGTTAATGTAAATTAGAAACTCCTATTTAATTTTCATTCAACTTTGGTTAAGGATTTCTGAGTTGTCATTTATCGAATTGCATATGACATTCTCTTCCCTTACTGGAAGTGGTAGATCATTTGTTGATCATTCTCCTACCTTCATGTACACTTTATTATACCCGAACATACCATTTTATATACCCAAAAAGTCTTAAGAAATATGACAAAGTATAACTTAGAATACATAAGGTACTTTCATGATCTCAAGTCCAAGGATCACTTGTACTACTATCATTATAAGAACTCCTATTGAAAGACATGTAAAACTCCATTAGGTGTTTAGTTAGAACAAAATATTTAGATAGAGAATATTGAATAATAGCATAAATAATTATATTGATAATTGGATGATAATTGGATGATTTACATTGTGAGAATATGAGATATTTATACTAATGGTGAACTAACAGATTGCCTAACTTAAGGAGAGAATCATGGAGACATAGTTGTAGGAGATAATCATGGAGACATGTTGGTTACATAATTATTAGGATTGGTTTCCTAATACATAAATAATACTCTAATATAAAGAATATTCTCTAATACGCCCTCGTAAGCGAAACGGACGTAACCGAACTTGAGCTTGAACTTTGAAAAATAGCCATGCGATTTTAAAATCAGCGAAATAATAACGCCTCGAAGAATGGTGATAGGGTTAAATTATACGATATTTTTATTCCTTAATACTTAGTTTTTATATTTATTGTGTGCTTAAATGTTTAATTATTTAGCTTATTTTGGTTTTAATAGGTTTTATAGGATTTTAGTTAATTTATGTTAATTTAGGTAATTTTATAGTAATTTTATATTTCTTTTTATTTATGTGTTTTTATTTATTTTTAGTATTTTAGGTGTTTTATTTATTAGTATGTGTTTTTTATTATTTTTATTTATTTTATATTTTATTTTGTAGAAAAAATAAGTTTGGGGGCAAATCTGTAAATTCTGCAAAAGTTAAATGGTAATTTGGTAATTAACGGATGGCGATCGCGCAATGCGCACAAGAAGTTGTGTCAGTAGAACAAGAAACGATGTCGTTCGGTAGAAAGTTATTAGCGACCGCGCAATGCACGGTCGGCTGCTGATTGAAAAAAAAAAATAATACCGCGTAATGCGCGGCGTGCAATGCTGACGTCACCAATTTTGGACGCGCGTTTGACAGGTCAACTGGCGTGTTAAGGTGTGTTTGGCTGGGTGAAAATGGAGCAGAAACGGGATTTTTTGAAATTTTTGCTACTTTTTGATTCCAAATTGGATTTTAATTTCAATTAGGGTTAGGATAATAATTATTTTTTTTTTTTTTATTTTTAATTGTAAATCCTATTAGGGTTTGGACAAGTTAGGAGGATTATGGAGCCTATAAATAGAGGGCTTGAGACAAAATATAAGACACAACTTTTATTAGAAAAAAATTATCTCTTCTATTCTTTAGTGTTCTCTACTATTATGAGTAGTCAAATTATTTTTCTTGGTTTAAGTGATTGAAGCCATCAAGATTTATACACTGTGAGATCTAATTTATTTTAATAGTTCAATTTATTTTTTGAGTATTGAATATTTTTCTGGGCTTAATTTTTATGATTGATTTGTTTAATTACTAGGAATACTACTAGTTTATTATTCATATTAATCTATTGCTATTGATGAAACAACTAAGTTTAATAATTGTTTTACAGATCAAAAGATTATTTTATCTTAGGAAGAATATTCATCTAAATTAAATGCAAACAAGTGGCTTTTGTTGTTTAGTTCAACGATATCTCTAATTCTTTATATTGCTATTAAATTAAATATTTAGTAAGTGCCGGAGGTTATTTAGTAGTAAGGGTATTTAGACCAAGTGGCTCTACTTATCTAAAATTAAGGAGAGAGGAGAAAAATTATTCCACCTGCAAGTAGTTCTTTCTACGGTGAATGTTTAAAATATGAATTGAGTTATTCTTACATCAGTGATCAGTTGTAAATTCTTGATGGTGGATTTTGACTTAAACCAAGGCTTTTTCTTCTCATTTATTTTATTAAATTACTTGCATATTTATTTTAGTTAATTTTATTTAAACTATTTTTTAAATTAAAAATCCCTCAATTTTGGTTTACGAAAACATAAAATTAAATTAATCATTCTCTGCGGGATCGACTTTTACTTGTACTACTACATTAATATTTTTCAAAGTAAGATTTTATTTTTGGGTTCTTGCGACATCACACAAAATGGAGAACACAAATAATTTCCATGAGAGATTGAACAAAATTACAGTATGCATGATAATAACATCTAACCAGAAATAGAACGGGAACTGTAGTGGTCAGTCAGACCTTTGCAACAAGGAGGAACATTGCCTTTCCTGTACTAGGCCATCATAAACATCTTTACCAAGCAATTTAAATTCATCAAGAAGTGAAATGCAATCAGTATCCAAAGACAAAGGAGACGACAATGACACCAAAAATGAATATTTAAAGACATCCAAGTGAGAATGAGAATAACCATTAAGGGTGTGACGCTGTGACACCCCCAAATCTAGGCCCACACAGCCCAAACTTGAGTTGTCAAAAGACTACAACAAAATTATTACAACGTTTAACAATACAGTGTATAATAATACATAACTAAGTCTTCACTATTATTGTCACACTATTTTACAACACGACTGATAGGTTAAAGGCTCATCTCCTGTTGAAAAACAATGGAACAAAGAAAGGGTGAGCTCAAATAGCCCAGTAAGAAATATCATGACTAAGATAATGACGAATAAATTATCATTAGCCTTCAACAGTTGAGTTCCTGATAGAATACAATAGACTACAAGGTTTATATCAAAAATTGCACTTAAATTCTTGAACAATGTTTAGATCAATAATAGCAGCGGAATGAACAATCTATTAGAAGAATAATACAGACTATAATGTCCATTCACTTTTCTTTTTAGGAAAAATATCATCAACTTTTATCATCTGAAATACCGTTAGTCAAGATAATACAAATTCACAGTTCCTGGTCATAATCATGCAGATCAACAGTTCATCTTTGCACTACGGGCCAAAGACATTCAATATAACACCAACGGTCATGATTATACCAGATTCAGCCTTTGGTCATAATCATACCAAACAACAGTTCATCTTTGCACTACGGGCCAAAGATATTCAATATAACACCAACGGTCATGATTATACCAGATTCAGCCTTTGGTCATAATCATATCAAACAATAGTTCATCTTTGCACTACGGGCCAAATATATTCAATATAACACCAACGGTCATGATTATACCAGATTCAGCCTTTGGTCATAATCATACCAAACAACAGTTCATCTTTGCACTACGGGCCAAAGAGAACATTCATCACGTGCCATAAAAGACACCGAACAGATGTATCGCCTTTAACCTATTATATCACCTTTAACCTATCATCTGTTCAACAATTATATCACATCTGTGCCCCTGGCCACAGAGATTCACAACAGCTTGATTCTTGATGATTAATACAAATAAAAGTGATACAAATGATGAACAGAAGAAACAGGATAAACAATAAGTATCGAAAGTTTACTTTGTGCAGATTCAAATAATGTCCAAATTGTCAACATGTTGTGGAGTGAAATTTAAAAATGATATTCAAGATCCACAGTTCAAAATAACGGTTACAGTTCAATAGAAAGATTCAGAAAATAGGAAGGTTCAATTGAAATAATGAAGTGCAACTATTATAAAACATATAATATTTTCAAGAATTATAGAAGCAATAGTTCCATAATAAGTTTCGATTTAGGAGTATGAAAGAAAATAATATCCCTTACCGTAGCAGGTTTGATTAACAAAAGGTGAAGAAAATTAATATCCCTTACCATAGTAAGTTTGAATAATGGAAGATGAAAAAGATGGTATCCCTTATGAGTATAAAGGAAAATGATATCACTTACGAATATGAAAGAAAATGATATTACAAACGAATATGGAATAAAAGTGTCATGTGATAATTTATGTAGACAAATTATTTTCACACGAGACAAATAAAAAGGGTTATTCACCAACAGGGGGTAGTCCGCGCCGTAAGGTTATTCCCATCAATTTGAATACGAAGAGTTATTCACCAAACATGCGGTAATCAGTAAATACCACATATAAAAATTCATGGTGCATACTAATTCGTATATTATAAATTTGTTAAAAGTGATTTGATCAAATAGTATAATATAATAACCAAATAATAAAAACTTAAAATTAAATTACTATTCCCGAAGTTACTGTTCACTCGCGGGTTACTATTCATCCCGGAGTTACTATTCATTCTGAGGTTACTATTCATTCACGGGGTTACTATTCAAAATATAATTTTTCAAAATAAAGTCTTCCAAATGAAGTTTTTCAACATAAATTTTCTAAAAAAAGAGTCTTCTAAAGGAAGGTTTGTGAATACCGTGAAAAATAAAAATTTATGAAATTACTACTCTTTAATAAAAGACTTACTAGAAAAATTCATGCACTCCTTTTGGCTTTCAAACACTTAAGATAACCTTACTATTCTCAGAGAAAAGTCATAAAATTCTTATAGAAGAATTTTATGTTTTAGGTGTGATTTTTCTATTCAACTGAGCAATTATTTATAGGAGAAAAGAGGCTACTATGCGCGGTAGGTGAACTAAAAAATTTTCAGCAGAGGCTGCTACGCAGCCTCCACCAACCATCCAGCCAACATTCATTTTTCACTTTTCATGTGGGCCCCACCAATGGGTCCACATGTTTCTTACTATTCACATTACTATTCGCATTACTATTCACATAAAATAATAATTTTTTCCCTGTGGGTCCTGCATATAAAATAAAATAATGCTACAACAATAATTCAACAATAATGTAATAAACACGTTACATATTATTATTAATTTAATAATATAAATTATAGTATATTTGCTACTGTGACAATTATTAGGTTTAATAATTTTAAACTACAGTGCACCAACAATTATTGAGTCAATGATATGAAATATAGTGTAATGACAATTATTGAATCAATAATGCAAAATACTGTGTAGCAACAATTATTGAATTGATAACATAAAATATTATGCAGTGACAATTATTGATGAAATAATGCGCAACAGTTACTGTGTCAATTATCAGACCAATAATATGAGACACTGTGCAATACCGCGTGCTACTGTAAAATACCGTGTGCTATAGAAAAATACCATAAATTATCGTATGCTACTATTCTTTTATCACCGGTATTTTAACAGTTAACACCGTTGACTATTTTTATTTAAAAATGTTACTTCTGTCGTTTTCTATATCCGATAAATATTCCGTTGTGGGGTCCACCAATAATTAGTTATTTCAGCGCCGTCGTACGGCCCGAATATTCCCCGACAAAATAAATATTGTCCGACAAAATAAAATTTTCACATAACATCCTTAACTTTCAATTTCGTCAATTTAACCACTTACTGTTTTATGAAAAAAATATATATGAAGAAAAATTAAATTTTATATTTCATAAAATTCGGGGTCTTACAGACGCCCCTAAATCCGCGTCCTTTGAACCTCGGGTTCGATGCTCACTATTCATTACTAAACAAATATTCATAAACTAAATTTTCAATAACTCGCGAAAAATATACATAATTTCATTACAAAACGTACCTTCAATCACAGGTTCCACTAACCTTGATACATCATTATTACCTTATAATACAAAAGGTTTACACATAAAGTAAGAACTAAATTACTTCTACTCGTTCACCTTTCCTTTGCCGTTGCACTCCTTAAATCACTCGCCTTAACTGAAAAATAGTTCATGATGTAGCAAGGGTGAACAACTACTTTGCTCAGCAAGTTTAAATAACAATAAAGGATATATCATGAATGAAAAAGAATAAAGCTCTTGGAACTTCAACAATATACAATAATTGTGAAGACATGCAATTTTGAGTAAACATTCTTAATTGATTTAACATACTGTTTTTCATGTTGAAAGGTCACAAGACCAGGAACATACATTTTTAGTATTTACAATACCCTGTAGACAGAAGACTGTCATTTCATTTTGAATACTAACAATCATTTCAATTGTAATATCCGGTGATGGGTACTCTAGGTGATCAGCCTATTATACGTTTATATTGTGCACGCTATAACCATCAAATATCGTTTTGACCGGAATTATTTCATCCGACCCAAGTTTCATCTTTTCATAATAATTTGCTCATTTCAGCTTTTCCCATCAGATTTCGCACCACAACAATATGGTTTGGACTAGCTTCAAAAATATTCAGATTAATGAATTTAACACATACATGGTCTAGCCGAAACAATTGGGCATAGATCTTTCTCTTTAAACAGTTCATAATAAGAACATTCATAAGAACACATGCTATATCTAGCCGAAACAAATAACATAGATATTTCTTTTTAAATATTTCATAACATGAACAGTCATGCAATTGCACATAAGTGCGAATATCAATAATATTATCGATGTGGGATAATGTTAGTTAATTAAACCACTTAAAGCTCTGGCAATATAATACAAGTTTAGAAAACTTGCTCAACAATAATTGAATAGGGTTAAAGAACTTGTCTCGTGCGTAGTCTACTACTAACAATGCAATTTACTATCATTTGAACTGACCTAACAATTAGTCAGTTCAATCTTGAATTAGTATCATATAAAAAATTCTTATGATAACCTTTATAACTTTTACATGACCACATAATTAAATAATTACGGGTATTTAAACACTTAGAAAATATTATCATTACTTGATAATATTTCCATCACATAAAACCTATATTATTATTTAATATAGTTCATACATTTATCTAATATTATTAACAATTTAATAATATTTTATTAGTATTATAATATTATTAATCATTTAATAATATTTTATTAGTCTTCTAATATTATTAATTATTTAATAATATTTTATTATCATTCTAATATTATTAATCACTTAATAATATTTTATTAAACTTTTAATATTATTAATCATTTAATAATATTTTATTAACCTTATAATATTATTAATCATTTAATAATACATTAATCATTTTCAAATATTATTAACCATTTAATAATATTTTATTAATTAGGTAATATTATTAATCATTTAATAATATTTTAATATCTTATTAATAATTTTATAATATTTTAATCATTATCTAATATTATTAAGCATTTAATAATATTTTAATAATATTCTAATATTATTAATCATTTAATAATATTTTATTTATTATATAATATTATTAATCATTTAATAATATTTTATTAATTATATTACCCTTTATTTGTTACTTAATAAATAATTAGTTACTATCTCTTTGCATTTTAATTATTATTTAATATTAATTAAATAGTAATTAATTACCTTCATGACTCTTAATTTTTATTTAATATCCACATAATAAATAATTATATATTTTTTTAATGGGTCCCAAATTAATTATATTAATTTTAAAATATTTTTATCCATTTTAGTCTTAAATGATTTGAACCGGCCCGTTTAAAACGAACCGACCTGACCTGAAATTAAAAAGATCCGTCTGTGAACAATGATGAGGGCCCTGACCCTCAAAATAACAAAGGAACGAGGGCCCCGACCCTTCAGTGGCAGAATCTACAAAATTGCCATTTTCAAATTTTCCAACTTTTGCTCATTTGATTAAAACTTGAATAAAATGAAATCTATACATCCAAATGACCTTCAATTGGTATCGATGGATTCGTATTTTCTTAAACTACAATATTCCATCATTGGATCAAATTTTTGAAAGAGTTTTGGTTATTAAAAATTAGCCACAATGTGGGCTGTTTGTACAGTAGGTCATTAAAATGACTTATTTTGCGGTGAAAGCCATAACTTCATTGTTTTTCCATATTTTTGAAAGCTTCAAGTTGGGTTTTCTTTAAAACTCATGTATGTAACTTTATAGCCATAAAAATCCATTTTTCAACTTGTACATTTCAAATTACAACATTAAACATCACATGTTTAGTTAGGGTTTTACCGGTAAAGTTCGATATGAACATTTCTACCATTTTTATGCATACCACACATACCAAAACATGATATAAACACATCAAACTATGAATATACATATATTACATAGTTTAAGACTTTTAGACCATCAAAAAAAGTTTTGATCGATTAAAAATATATTTTAACTGTTTAAAATCGTTCTAGACTACAAAAATAAAATAAAGGAAGGTTAGAGCACTTTTAAACCTTTGTGACTTATGTGCTCTTCTTCTTCTCCTACCAAAGTATGTGATGATGCTTGTGGACATTCACCAAGACCTTCCTCTAGCTATTTCATACAACACACAAGTGTATTTGCTATTTTTCTCTCAAATGCTCTCTACTTTCTCTCTTGTATTCTCTAGGAAATGCTACAAATGAACTAACTAACCTATACAAGTGTGTGGAGTACTCTATTTATAGTACTTCACTAATCCATCATCAACCTACTAATCATCTTGTGTTGGTGAAATTTAGAGCTTAAGTGAGATTACTATTGCATGAATGACCAAATATAATGACTAGGGTGGTTGGCCAACTATGGAAACAAGTGTAGAAGAAGCAACATTACGAAATCAAGCAACCCATGTGGGCCCCCTTCAAATCTCAGTAAAATGGCCATATATATATATATATATATATATATATATATATATATACACACGTGTTCAATTGTTGATCAATTTTGACTTCCTATTGGGCTCTACATTGGACTTTAGGATTAAATATATTGGGCTCCTCTATTTAATTTGATTGGGCTCAATTTAAATAACACATTTGGCTAACATTTAATATTCTATGTTATATTTAATTTAATCAAACATTAAGCTTGTTTAATTAATTACATGGACTAATAATTAAATTAATTACATGGGCTACTAGGTTAATATAATTGACCTACTTTAATACCCCACTTGGATTTAAAATATAATCCAATTAGACTTTCTATTTATAAGTCCACTAGACTTTTTAATTAAGTTAGCTTACATCACAATATCACTTACAAATTCTTTTACAAATTCTTGTATTTGTTTTAATAAAATCCTAACACTTATTAATATAAGTACTTTTACTTGATTAAATTAATTCATTCACTAACCCTTATCATCAAATTGAGTTTATAATATCGTTACTCCTACACATACAATTATTCTCACACTGGGTTATCTTAAATAATTCACTTACTTCTTCTTTCTCATTATTTATACAAGTAATTAACTTGTTCATTATAAATCTTCTTAATTGCCATATAAGGCCAACATTCAAGCTTTGTGATTTCATCACATAAGCTTCTCTTGCAATCTTTTTCCTTCTTTAGTTAATTAATTTAATTAAGTAATTTACTACCTCTCATTATATAACTTAACACATACACACATACCTTATACATCATATTTTCTTATGGATATAATTAATAATAATAATAAAATTTGGGTTCGTAATTTTCTCGGTCATTACAAAGGGCATGGAAAAAGGAGTGCAATAACTTAGATTTGAGGCTAGTACAACATGTAGGAACTGCTAATATAAGATTATCAGTGAACAATGAAGAAGAACTAAATGAACTTGTCTTATCTGTAAGATGTGCAACCATTGAAGAATGAATATCATGAGGATTCCCAAGTCTAATAATAGGCTGGGTAATTGAGTCTGAATTTGCAGAAGTAAGAAGGATAATATTGGCGGCATTAGATAAGGAGTTTGGGTAATCCAGATTTGTTGTTGGCGTGTGTTAAATAGGTGGTATGGGTGACGTCTGGGTTTTGAGGACATAATGATTGGAGTATCCATGGTTGCTGATGTGACTGCCCAGACTTTTAGGAAGAATCAGTAGAGAGAGGAACATGAGAACCATGAGAGCCATAGAGGATGGAATGCACTAAAGATCTAGCAGTTTCAAGTCTAGTAGTTCGTATAGGTGTAGAAGAAACCATAGCAATATTGCTCTTGGGTCCTAGTGGTGTAGAAGAAGAAGCAATTGGGGAAAATTATAAGAATACAGAGAGGTGATCATCGAGCTGTCTGGATTGGTAGTCTGACTGTCTGTATAGGAGAGAAGACTGTCTGGAGTGGACAGAAGCAAACAAGTGATCATCAGAATGTTCGTTGGTGTTTTTGGAGGAGGAGATATTGCAGGCATGGTTTTTAGATTGGGTTGTGGCGTGTCATTATGAGAAAGAAGAGGGTGAGATGCCACAGTTTAGACTATATCCACGATTGGATTGTGATGAATATCTTGTAATTTTTCATGATCGAGAAGCATAGGAAAAAGTAAATTTAAAGATAAAATAGGATTTAGCTCATAATAGCACTTGCGGTAGTCACTAAGAGAGTCATCAAGCCCATCAATAATGCAATCGATGAGTTCAACTTCATCGACCGGTTCACTGGCGTGATAAAGTGCATGCGCAAGAGATTTTTCCTTAGAGATAATTTTTCACGGATTGAGAAGGAAGTTTTTGAATAGAGTACACTTGATCTAAAAGATCATCAACATACCAATTCGGGGAAAAAGCAAAAGCATCATTCATGGAGTCATTAGTTGGAGAAAACTCACAATTATGTTCTTGAGAGGTGGGAAATTGTTGAGTAAAATCACAACTTTTATCTTGTGAATCATAAGAAAAATCATTAATTGAATCAGAGGGAGGATCAAGCCACCATTTGGGATCATATGAAGAGGAGTAGAAATCTGGGTGAATAGTATTGTTTGCCATACAGATGGAGTCTGAAAGGAAATTAGATAAGAAAATTAGTCTGTCCAGATTGGACGTCAGACTGTCTGGATACGCTGAATTAAAGAAGAGAGAGAGCATAAGAAATATAAGAGATATTTTTATCGGTGTTGGCTATAACACTACTAGAAAATCGAGATATAGCGACGGTCGGTGATTGTTGCTATAGGGGGGAAGACCGTTGCTAATAAATTTTAGCGATAGTCGGAGACCGTCGCCCTAGAAGTCGTCGCTATACATTGTAGCGACGGTCCTTTACATATATAACGACGGTCAGACCTTCGCCACCAAGTAGACTAAAAACACCCATAACTTATTTTAGCGACGGTCAATTCATATAAATAGTGACTATCGTGACCGTCGCTAAAGTCACCTGATAAAATCACTATAACGACGGTTGGAGATGACCGTCGTTATAGATTTTAAGAAAAATATATGCCGACAATCCTCGACCGTCTTTATAGGACTACTGCAAGTACTGTAGCGTCGACGATGACCGTCGCTATATCGTTTACTGATTTATCATAGATATGTTTTGGCGATGGTCTTCGACCGTCGCCATAGAGTTTCCAGTCTTTTTTTCTAATTTAATTTTTTTATATTATTGTTATTATTTTACAATATTTCTTATGCACATTAAGAAGCATACTTAAAATTAAACTTACAATAACAATTTAAATATAATATTTGCAGCTAAAAGAACAAAACAAAAAAATCTAGCATTTAAATTTACAAATTAAAGTATATAATTTCACCACAATACATAAGTCTATATATCCAAACTAGTGTTACTATTACATCGAAATTAGTTTACGTCAAAGTTTTACAAAACTAGTAACTAGTACGAGGCACATCTTAAAGGTCATGGTACATTATTTGAGCCACTTTGATCTCCTTCTGTCGATCGAGCCTACAAATTAATTAACAAGTGTTTAATCAACAATATTAACTATAGGTGAAATTGTTATTCCATACAAAGAAAGTAAGAGAGCTAGACCTGAATGTTGGAATCAACATTCGAAACTGGCACTCTTTTGAGCAATTCTGTAACAATCGCTTGCAAATCATCCACTTTCCTTACAACGTCCTGCACTATTTTCAATTCAGCTCTCAATTCTTGATTCTCTCGTTCTAGATCTTTATTTACATTACGAGAACCTCAAGTGTTCGTAGCCGTTGCACCAATTCCACCTTGTCGAAGTCGACCATGGCGTTCTGGCCCAAACATTTGTGCAAGTATATCATTTCAACCCGTAGATTGTACACTACTGCTTCCCACAGCCTCAGCTTTCTTTAAGTCTATAATTTTTTGCAGTGAAAATATATAAAACACTAAGTTATGCTGATAAAATGAATAAATCTAGTGACAGTAGAACTTAAATACGAACAACACTGTATTCATCATTTAGCTAATAAGAGATGACAATATAGGAAGTTTCTAATGAGAATCAAAACAATCCAGCTGTTAAAGAAATGCCATTGTCAAGTCTCATGCAATCAACTATCAACAAACTACAATATATCAATAGCCACGTCTGTGATATATAAATATTATCAATATATCACCTATTTATTAATAAGTTAAAAGGTATCCATGGATTCGGTAAAGCATGAAGCATGATAAGATTTGGTAAAGTGACACTTATTTTGGGACAACCTTTATTATACTTACAATCCGTGGGCTGCTTTTACAATCTTATATATATATATATGCATGAATTCAAAGCCGCCCAAAACAAAATCCGAAAAGTTGCTTTATATTTATGATATACATATATATATACCAAATTCCATGCTGCTTTATTTTATATATATATAGTGACTCTAATTTCCACTAAATCCAAAACCATTTCGATAATCACATATATTCCAACCGTGAATCCAATTCACATAAATACGTTTCACAAACAGATTATATTGACCAAATCCAACTATGTTTTGGAGACAAGTCTTGAGCTACAAACATTCACACAAACTTAGAAAACATTTCATGTTAACTGTCTGTCAAATCAGGCATTGAATCAACCTCATTTATGTAGAAAAGCTGCATATAATAAATAAACTAAAATAGATGGGCATCCATGCCCAGACAGATGCAACAAATAGCAACAGACAAGACAATACTACTAAAACAGGCTACATAATAAAATGAAACAAATGCAACCTGCTGTGAATAGTTTTGTAGGTTATATACATGTAATGTGGATGGTCTCTCTCTTCTTCCTATGCCTGCTGCTTTAATTGGTGTTTGTTTTCTTGTTTTATGTTGTTTGCTTGCCTTGAATGCAAGTAAAAATAGTATACAAAGTACCAAGTATCAGTACATACCACATTTGAGTCCGCTCCCGATATAATTGACTTGTCACTTCGAGTGTGGGACTCTATGTACATATTAGCTCGATCCATCTCTTTTTCTTTCTTTCGGTACTATAAATAAAGCACACATAACATAATTAGGAAATACTCCACTAATAGATGTCTAATACCCGATAAAAGGAAGAAAAAAAAAAAATAGAAATAACATCAAATATTACCAATTCATGCTTCTTTTTTGGAATTGATTTAGTGCCCAAAGTATGACCCACCAACATTTTTTGATGATTCTCACGAATTTGAGTTGCTACTTTCTACATTGCAAGCATTTATAAATTAATAATAATAATCTTTAACAATAAGTAAGAAGTGATAATACATAAAATTGGAATAAACATAATCTATGCATTATCGCTTAGCCAATAATCAACCAACGCAGCCCATTGATTTCGATTTACGCGATCATTGTTGGTAGTATTTGCTATTGATGTGGCACGATCACTGGACACAAAATTACGATTCTTTAAGTTAGACTTCCAATCTTTCCACCTAGCATTCAGGATGGCCATGATTTTTCTTTTAGCGTTGGGATGATTTGTGGTAAATCGTTCCTATAACAAACAAATTTACGCATATATTAATTTACATACAACTTAACTCAGGAAAAAAGTACATGCCAAATTATATATATAAAGTGATATGATAAATTAATAACCTAAATTTCATCTCAAGCCCTTTGCATGCAAGTCTCATTCATACTAGACCATTATGGAGTACTTATTGAAAAAAATTCACCATTGCAAGCAAGACAACCAAGAAAGGTTGTCAATTTGTTGGCATTTCCCCCAACAGGTTGACCATCGTCATCATAAATGATAGCTTTTGGTGCACCTGTATAGGACCAAAAATTTGCAGCCATTGTTGGTCCACGCTTCTTTTTTGGTCTACAACCTAAAAGAGATGTTAAAAAATATCAAAATAAGATGCATAACAATTAATTCAATGTAGCTCTTTTTACAAATAAAAAAGTTTTTAGCATATTAAAGTAACTAAACTATATTCAATCGTAGTCAACAATCACTTCAGTAGAACTGCATCATGCAAGAAGATGAAATTCTAAAAGAAAAATCCAAATCCAAGTATGCTTTTTAGAAACTAATTTGCTAGATTCTTGTGCTTCAGTCGATTAAGTCATAGTTTAGTCTCTAAATTTAATAATTAACATGCACAAAGCTATAGGATATAGGCGAAATACTGATATATTTGTTGAACATGCTTTATAACATTATTAGGATGATTTCTTTTACCTTGCTTACCTTTGTTCTGCCTGTAACTTTAGTGGGCATAAAATCCCATTAGTTATTCATGTGATACAAATATCTGAGATATTTCACAAGTCACATTTATATAAAGATAAATTGAATGATAGACATGTCAAGAAATCACAAATATTTTCACTAAACACATTTGTGGGGTGTATGTAAAGTATCAATATCCACACATATTTGACAAAGAAGCAACTATTTTACTGCTTCCTAGAGGTGTCTCACTTGGTTATTAGATTGATTATCAGGTACTTCATCCACTAGTATTATTGAGTGACCTCTTGAATGTTGTGAAAATTCATTGTTATATGATCATTGTGCAGTGTGAATGCCATCTAAAGAATCTGATATTCTAGTTCCACTTCCGAGTGTACTAGTAGATCATTAGTTATTCTATCTCAGTCTGCTTTGTGGGCATTCCAAACGGAGCCTCCTAATTTAAATATTTAGATCCTGGGATATAGTTGGAATTTAAGAACACATGTTGTGGCTCTGATAAGATTTGTGAATATCAATTACATGCTGCCTAGGAAATTCATATCATTATTTATTTATACCTCTGACATAGGATAAACACCTTTGTTGTTGTAAACATGATAATCAATTAGTACTAGAAGAACTAAAAATCAAAGGAGGATATATAGTTGGATCTTAGTAATCTATCAATTAAAAACCAAAAAAGATTAATATCTATAATTTTGGGGTTGCAATGTTACACATATCCTTTCCTGTGTCGTATGTGTTTGGTTCAAACATTGTTTCAAAATAAGAATTCAACGATAGCTCAAATCTAATACTTAATCATCTCACCTCCTCATAATAGAATGACCAGGATGACTAACAGAATGACTAGCTGTATATACTTGTTTACTACTTCTTAACTTTTGCTGGTTGGCTCATGATCCAAATACCAAACACCCACTATCTATGTCTCGAATTCAGCACAAAAAGGAAAAGGGAAAATACAAAATTCGATGAGCAGATGAGGATGGATGAGCCTAACTCAAAAGCTAGCATTTGAACTATTACTCTGAATTATGAACATGCATCCCATTTAGATAGATAGAGATGTCGCAAAATTCGACTGAATTCGCTTGTCCTATCACAAACCTCGATCTTATTCAATATTCCATGTTAAGTTATTAATTCATCTAAAAAGTTTAGCATTAGAGTTGACGACAATTACCTTACCAGAAATAAATGTGTTGTAATTTATTTTTTAGTTTAAGTGCAAACTTAATTTAATTAGTAATTAAATTTAATGGTATGTAGTCTCGTATGATCCCATATTCCCATTTAAAATAGTGTGTTTCTTTTCAAACTTTGACTAATAATTCATCATAGTACTGTACTGTTACGAGGGCTCGACAACATGTTCTCAAGAAAGGGCGCATTCTTGTCGTACCTTCTTTGTAATTTGTTAGACAACCATATATTCATAATTTTTACGGTGCATATATATGTATATATGTATATATATATATATATATATATAGAGAGAGAGAGAGAGAGAGAGAGAGAGAGAATCCTTCTTAAGCGAACCATGTATAAACGAACTTGAAGTGAACTTGCCTAATTGATTACGCGGGTTGCATTTTAGTTACCTGGGTTGCCATTTTCTGGGTCGGATGTGAAAAATGGGCTGGGATATAAACAAAAAAAAAACCCAGTTATTGCTCAGACAAAATCAATTAGGCAAATCAGCTATGCTGATCTCTCCCCCTCAACCAGAACCACCAGCGAAGCTCTGAGCTCTCTTTCTTTCAACCGGAACCACCGACGCCGTCTCACAATTTTCGGCGAACCCACTCTCTCTCCCAATCGCGGCGAAGGTAAAGCTACTTAGAAGGTAAAGCTACTTACAAATTTTAAGGGTTTTAGGGTTTGCCTCATTAGATCTAGATTATATATATGTTTATCAGTATATGTAGACCCTCTAGTAAATTATACATGTTTATTGTTTATTGTGAGAATTTGCAGTGAGTTTTAGACCCTAGTATAATAGTCGAGCTTTCTTTTTGAAATTTCATTTGTTATTTGTTATCTTTTTGCTTGTGGAGCACTGTTACTCTGTTTTTATTCATGGTTTAGTCCATTATTCATAGTTCTTCCAGGCTTCTATTGCTAGTAAACCTCCTTCCCTTACATTACATAAAATACCTTTTCAAGAGGGTATACAGTTTTCTTGCAAGCAACACATTTTTCTTGATTTCCTCCAAACATACTCGAGACTCTCCTGTTGTTATTTCCCTGTGAAATATAAGCCAAACATCAAAATAAACTTGAATGTCATGCAAATTAATTTGTAAATGTTCAATGGAGAAGAAAACTAGACAATGGAGTACCTGTTCAGCAGACCTGTCGACCCTGATTATTTTTGGAGTGCCTAAGGAAATAAGAGAGAGAACATAGATGATCTGTAGAGAGGACATACTAGAGGAATTGCACATTAGCTTATAATACAAAAACATAAACACTACCTTCAAAGCTTTTATCCAAGCTGCCAGTCATCTTAAACAATTGGTTAAAGTGAGGTTTGCAGTATAACACCCCCAGTTAGCAACTGTGTCACCTTCTGTCCTCTCTACTATTTTTATTAATTGGTACCTGAATCAGATAAGAGTCATCATTTTCCATATATATGATTTCACAATTTTGCTCTTTATTTGTTTATGGCCTCAATAACCAAGTACTTAGAAGCGACAGTATTTAGAGTGCATACTTATATTGTAAGCTTTCCCTTTAAATTTGCAGGAAGCATAAAAAGCCTATAGTGTTGATTGACTGGACATTTGACTGTTGGCCATTGTATTTCCACAGAATATACACACAATCATCACTTGCAACTCTTGAAATTTCTTATTCTTAAATCTGTCAATAACATGCTGGACAATAGTTTTTTGGGAAACTAATTTTAGGATTTTATTATGCACATAATAGTTATGGACTTAGGGAGTAGAGGGAAACTAATTGTTGTATTTACTCACCATTCTATTATATCTTTTCCATTTATTTCACCGTTACAGATTTGAATTGTTCTAGTGCTAAGTTAAAATTGTTCGTCAAAAGCTAAAGAAAATATGTCATCGAATTCGTCAACTGCTACATCCGTATGGCCTCCGTTTATATGTCGTTGTGGTACGGGCCCTTGTATAGTCAAACTTTCAATGTCAGAAAAGAATCCGGGTAGACACTATTAATTCGCTGCCCAAGAATAGTAATTTTATTTATTGTAATTTTTGTATATTTGGTAATTTTACACAAGTTATAAAATTTATTGTGTCCCAAAATATGCAGCAATGTAGTAACTTCATCCGTTGGTGTGACGAATATGTTCGAGCGTTGCTTAATCAAGGGAGGTTGCAAATGGATACATCTGAGCATTTAAATGTAACAACTCATCCAAAGAATGATAAAGACTCCAGCGAATTAACGATGGTGAAAAATGAAATGCGACAATTGCAACAAACTGTGCGATTTGTCATAATTGTTAATGTTATGTATGCGGTGTTGTTATTAATTTTATTAAATTAGTTGTAATTTTGATAATGTACAATAATATTATCATGTGCACTTTATAACCTGTAGGTATTATCATGTGATTGAAGATTAATCATATTCGTCTTTGTTAAATTGTTTGTTCTTAGTGCTTCTAATTAACGGTTTAGTTATCTGTATAATTCATTATTGTATTTAGTGACCAAAAAAGATTAGGATCACTTAATTGACAATCACCTTGTGATTCGGTCTGTTTCTGATCATTGTATTCTTTCAATTCTAGTTTATATCTATGGGAATATAATTAAGGGATTAATAGATTCAACTTGTGATTTTCAGTCAATTACTTAGGTGATTTGTAAAGAAGAATCATTTACTTTGTCAACATGCTAATGTGCTTGCATCCAATGACTTAACCTATCTTAACTGCAAAAGTTAGTCAACCATCCAAGTTGAAACTGGATGGACAAAATGAAACAAGTGTCAATGTAGAAACACGAGTAACATACGAGTTACCTTATATCTTGCACCTTGTTTTGTGCCTTTTGTCCCGTTTATGGAAAGAAAAATTATTGAACCGGATGGAGTTTCCCAGTTGAGTCATGAACACCTTAATTATCCAACAACAAATGTACACCAAGTTGATATATCATTATTCACATTTAACGGACAGATTGCAACAAGATATATTTCTTCGTGGAAGTATTGATGCATTGAGCAATAATTCCCATCCAGAATCATATTTATTGGACAGATTACAATAAAATCCCAACATTGTATTCCTGGAAGTATTGATGCATTTTAACAAAAATTTGCATCACAAAAAGCTTCAGAAAAATTTGCAACAGAAAAAGCTTCATTTTAACAATATCCTTTTTCCCACCTTCTTCTACCTACCTTGTAAATGTAGCAAGTATTAAACTTGTACATTCTTTAGTACATTCTTGGTCATGTAGCAAAAGCAGTTTATCTCGTTTTTCCATGACATATCGTGAATTCAATTATGAAGCTCAATCAACCACAGAACTCAACGTCATAGTATACAGAAAAGAATCAATATCTCTTACAATCAAAGGTAGCAAAGCCACCTGAATTACAAATCTCCCCTACAATTCTTCAAACCATAAAATACATTTCTGAAAGCTCATATTAGATAGAAAAACCAAGCATAATAATTCATAAACAATGCTCATATGTCCATATTATAACAGTACTAAAACATTGAACTAATTCAGTAGTAAACAAAATAGTAGCAGCTAACATCCAAATTAGTAGCAGCCAGTAGCAACAAGTATATCTGAACCTGAAAATAAAATAAAATATATGTATATAAGAGATATGGATATGTAAGTCATAATATTGAATAAAAGAAATGATCATACATTTGGAAGTATGACTATCATCATTTGAACTTGAAAATGTTGCACCTTCATTGTCGGGAGAATCTCTACATAAAAACAAAAATAACACTCATCATTTAAGGATTGAGATACAAAAATTAGATTTACTATACTTAAATATGACTTACCGATGTGCAACCATTGGACAATTTCTTTTGTCATGTGATTGTCCAACTTTACCACAACCATGACAATGTCTAGCCTTTGAATTTTTTGCCTTTCCTAATGCTCTTTCTTTCCCTCCTTTAAGTCTTTTGGCACATCCTTTGGACCTCACTTGATTTGGTTCATTGTAAATATGGTCTTTATTGTAACTCAATTTCCCGGAGACTACACTTGCACCAGTTCCACATTTTGAACTTTTACCACTATCTACAACAAGATTGATGGATTCGAGTGCACGAGCCAAAGCATCTTTATAAATATTAATTCCTTCTTGGCTTGTGAGGGCATTATCAATAACATCCAAAGAATATTGAATTAATTCACTCCGCTTGAGTAGATATTCTTTGTCACTATTTATCATTATGCCACTTTCATTATCAACTACTATCTTGGAATTTGCCTTCTTAGTCCACCTTTTCAAGATGTATTGTTGTGGTAATTCGTCTAAATCATGCATTGTTTTGCAAGTAACCAAGGACATGTCTACATGGTATCCCCATACTCTCAAACTTGTGGCAACTACATGACGCAAAATCCAATTCTTTGTCATAAATAAGTTGTCGCACTCTATATGTCAACACTTTTTTTCTATGGACTTTAAACGCAGATTGATTGTCAGTCTCCTTGAGTAGCTCAAAACGGTAATTCAAGCATTCCCACATCTCATCTTCAAATTTATAAAATATTTTCCTAGTGTAAATTTCAACCATTTGGAACAAAAAGTCATGATTCATCTTCACTTTAGGCTTCTCAATCAAATCTTTGTGATCGGCAAACAGCTCTTCTTGACGTTGGCGTACTAGTCCCCTACTAAATTGAATCATGAAATCAACTAATGAATTTTTCTTAGATACATATCTTTTGAAAAATGCGTGAGAGCTTTCCGCTCGTTGGCTACTTAACATATTGGCTGAGAAAACATGATTACAATAAACAGGCACCCAATTTGAACGAATTTCATACATTGTGTGACGCCCCCAGATTCGAATCTCAAACACCCGGATCCGGTCATCACGATCCACTTCAATAATCACCTTTAAACAACATATAATAACTAATGCGAAAAATAATAAACATAAGTTGTTCATTACAAAAGGTTAACTAAGTCCCAAGGTCTACAACCTTAACAAAATACAACTTAACTACCTTATATAACAAAAAGGTTTACAACTTACACAGATCGATTCAATAGTAATACACTACTAGCTTCTACCGAAACTACTTGCTCGTAATTCCTTAGCTCTTGACTATAATTGAACGTTGGATCTTTATCTGAAAAATGATTCGTGATATAGCAAGGGTGAGCAACTACTTTGCTCAGCAAGTTAAAGTAACAATAAGCGATATATCATGAATGAAAAGAATATCTTCTTTAGATTTCACAACATACAATAATTGTGAATAACTGTCAACAATAATAATTCTAGAAGATTAACTGAAAAGCTGATAATCTCAACAATATTAAATTCGAGAGCAATATCAATAATGATAGCTTTAAATAACACTTGCAAGAATGAATACTGTAATAACTGATATTCAAAGCCAATGGTAAAGAATATTTGCTGCTGAGTTGGTCATTATAGACCGTGAACATGGTTGAGGGCTTGTCCCAGGTCTTTCTCCTGGAATACCTCGTGAGACTTACCCAGGTCTTAACTGAGCATCTCAGAGTAGTTTAACAGTTAAATAACTGAAACACTCGAGTGGATACGCGAGGTGGCCAAACCTTTTGTACCCAATGTATATGCATAACATTCATTTAGCTTGGGTGCGCGCTAAGTCGAATAAATCGACATCAAATCCCTTTATAAGGGTTGTTCTGCTCAGTCTGATTATAGGAATCCGCACCATCAATGGTTTGGATAAGCTTCAAGAATTCAAGTCAATGAATTTAAATATACAAGATTCTAGCCGAAACAATTGGCATAGATTACTACTCCTTTTTAATTAAATGTCTAGCCGAACAATTGGCGTAGACTACTGTTTTAGCTCACTTAAATGTCTAGCCGAACAATTGGTGTAGACTACTTCTCTAACTCAATTATATGTCTAGCCGAACAATTGGCGTAGACTACTTCTCAACTCAATTATATGTCTAGCCGAAACAATTGGCATAGACTACTTCTCAACTAGTTCATATTAAGAACCTGACTTGACTGTGCACAAGTGTGCGGATTTCAATAAATAATATGATGGGAATAATATACAATAATTATCCCAGCTCACAAGCTAAACAATCTATATTCAATACAATAACAATGTTAAATAGTTTTAAGATAAGATACTTGCGCAAAATAAAGTTCGAAATTAGGAAACTTGCTCAATAAAAATAAGCTCAATAGAATAATGAATCATATTCAAATATAAATTGAGTAGGGATAGAAACTTGCCTGATAATCGATCTACAGCTAACTAGCTTTAAATAACACTCTTTGAATGACCTAACATTAATAACATTGGTCTATCAATTAGCACGGCGTAAAACTGTACAACTGTACGCTTAATTATGTTATTTACCTAGCAAATATAAGATCACATAACACATATAACTTAATATACTATCATTAACCTATAAAACAATTAAACGGTCTTAGGTTAATGACTTAATTAATTTATAACAATTTTCTTAAGTGAAAAACACTTATTAAACTATTAAACAATTTATTATAATTGTTTAATTAACGAGTTAATGACATTTCATTTATTTCATTAAATCAAACTTCATTTAGTTACTATTTAATATTAACTAAATAGTAAGCAATTAAATACCTTTAGTTATTATTTAATAACTCACTAGGTTTATTTATTATTTAAAGTTAATCAAATAATAAACAACTAATTTTATATGTGTTTTATTATTACTTAATAGAAATTAAGTAATAATGTATTATTCCATTATCCTTATTTATTATTTAAATAATAAATAAATAATTATGTAATTTAATCATAATTATAACTAACTAGATTAGTATTTAAATAATTAAATATTAACCTTAATTATTTATTATAATTGGGAAAATATAAAATATAATCTCAAATATCATTTTTATATTTTTACTATTTTTCTTATAATTTTTTTAATCAATTTTTTTTAACCATTTAAATTAATCAAAATTAATTTTGGAGGGCATTTTCGTAAATATGCAAAATCTCCAAATTTCTCTCCTGGTTTCGGCATCCACCAAAATTTTCCACCTTTGATGAACATTGTACCTTCAAGAAAGCTTTGATCTACATAATAAATTCCCAAAACACTTACCCATACTTTAACAAAAATTAATAACTTCTTAAAACAATTACCCATGAATTATTGAACAAATTTTTAGTAAAAATTTGTTCACTTCATAAACTCCATAAATACATCACAAATATGATTTTTATCCTCAAATCACATGGATATTCACATAATCAAATACTACAAATTATTCTCCATCACAATAATAATTTTTTCTATATCATCTAAACAATTTATTCCACAACAAATAATTATTTTGAGAAATTAAAATAGAAAAGAAAATATTATTTTAATAAAAATAAATAATGGATACCTTCTTGATGATTGATATTTGAGAGATTAAACTTAATCTTCTTCCTCTAACAATTCCTTGTTTGCTAACAAAATTTTCGTATGAAAAATGCTTCAGAGGATTTGAAAGTATTTGGAATGAAGAGAGAGAGTGCTAAGGTTTTGTTCTTGTTAGTCATTTTCTTCTACTGATGCTATAAGGAACAAAACAAAACAACCACAACCAAGACATCCTCCACAAAACCCACGGCTCAAAATTGGCACGTCTTCTGACGTGTTTTAATATATTAATTAATTAATTATACATTAAATATTCTTTGATTATACACATAGTATAAATAATATTACAACATGTATAAAAATTAAATACACCATAAAATAGTGTTTATCTTCACGATCATTTATAAATTCGTTTCACTAAAAACTGATGTATTTTATCGTGCGATTAATTTTATTAATGTACCAAACTACACATTATTGTACATCATTAATACAAATTTTCTTTGGCGTGGAGCTCAATGCAAACCTACACACGCGACACGCCCACCTACCCACGCATGCTACACATAATTTCTTCAATATTGCAGGGCGTAGGGCCCGACACGTACACCCACACCCGACACATGCACTGATGCACACTCCCACTTCATAACTATTATGACTACGCATGCCTAATATATATAATATACAAAATAAAATAATATATACTAAATATATATATTATTTCTAACATTCAATTCCTTACAAAAATATTTTCACAATAAATTGTGAAAATAAAAATAATTACAATATATAATTTAATATATATTATTCAACCCATAAAATAAATTATTTAACACATCTAAATTAAATAACTCATTTATCATAAATCTTTGGAAATAAATCCATTTACCCAAAATACATTTCTAATGCATTAAAATAATAATACGTTTACTCAATTTCTTATTTAAATAATTTATTAAATTATTTAATTAATATTACACAAATAATTGTATAATTAAATTACTCACTTCCATAAATTATTTACAATGATTTATTTAATTACAAAATATATTTATTTAATATATTCAATTACTATTTAAATTATTCAATTTATTTAATCACTTTATATACATATATATACAATTTAAATATTGTACAATATATATATATATATATATATATATATATATATATATATATATATATATATATATATATATATATATATATATATATATATATAATTACTATTCTCCTTTAGTTAATTTAATTTTCTTATATAATTTATAATTATATAATTTAGATAATTATTTCTCACAAATCATTTATCAACAACTTACTTAAATATTGATAAATTAATATAATCAACATAATAACCCAATTAATTTCATAATAAACATTTTTAATTCAATTTAGATTAACTTAATATTAATCCATTTATTTACCATAATTTAATTAACCATTAAATTATATTTCTAAATATGCACATATATTTATATATATACATATTTAATTCACACGCAACCACGTCACATAATTTCATAATTTCATTAATTAAATTATTTAATCCAATTAGACTTGCTATATTCAAATTAATTGAATATTCAATTAAAATCATCCTCTTATCAATTCTTTGATATTATTAACCTTAGGTTAGTCCACTAATTTAATAAATCTATTAATAGAACTCCCTTTAATTTAATTTGACTTAATCAAATAAGTTTACCAAACTCATGCTGTTGTTGTTTTTTTTTTTTTTTTATTTTTTTATTTTTTTATATTTAAACTAAGATTTAGTTTTAAATCGCACCAAAATAATTCATTAGAAATTAAATTATTTATTTAATTAATAATGAAGTTTTAAAATTTCCAGTCATTACACATTGTTTGTAACCATTTGTTGTCATGTAACCCACTCCTCCCTACAAGCTCCGTCCATGTCAAATCAAACTCTTCTTTAAACTCTGAATTCCAAATACAATCGGCAAATTCATTATAGTGAGCATTATACTTCACCAAGTCAAGTTTTTCAGAAAATTTTGTTAATATGTGCCAACTACAGTATTTATGAAAAGTATTCGGAAGAGTTTCTAAAATTGCTTTAGACATCGCGGGATCTTAATCAGTAATGATCATTTTAGGGGCATCACCTGGCATAGCCTCTAAAAATTGGTTGAAAAGCCAAACAAATGAATCCGAGGTCTCGTCACTTAAGAATGCACACGCAAAAATTATGGTTTGACCATGTTTGTTAACTCCCATCAGTGGTGCAAAAATCAGCCTATAGCGATTGGTGTTGTATGTCGTATCGAAGACGACTACATCACCATAAAAACTATATGCCCTTCTAGAGGTAGCATCAGCCCAAAAACAACGTGTTATCCTCTGTTCATTATCGACCTTAATTTCATAACTGAATGATGGATTCTTGCCCTTTTCTAATTTGCAAAACTCACTAAACATTTCTCCGTCGTGCCCTTTCAACTCATTATGTTTATCCCTTTCATAATTATATAAATCTGTTTGTGTACACCCAATGTTTTCAAACCCTCCAGCCTGTACTCCAAGGAAATTGAATTGTTGATGTGAAGGCATATTTATCATGGAAAGTTGTTGAGTCAAACACTTCTGCGCACTCGAAACACTTCAATGAGATCTTAATAGATGCTTCTTTGATGGAGTTGCCAAAGGGTGACTATGACCCTCAATAAATTGTGTGACGACATATGCCCCAAAATTTATTTTCAACACAGCTACCTTTGCTTTACAACTCTCTTTTATCGATCCCCGATGCCTTTTAGTTTCAACATCCGCAATTATTATTCCCTTACCTTGTTTAAAACAAACATACTCTTTCCTTTTCACTTCATCACTTCCTTCAATTTTCTTAGTAGCCCAACTTCGAATACTAAATCCCGCCTCTTTAGCATATGCATTGTAGAAAGCCTTAACTTCATCTATTGTTTGGAATTCTTTTCCAACACTAGGTTTGAGATGGTAGGCTACTTGCGGATTATAAATAAAATTTTCTCTACTTTCATCAGTCTCCCCTTCGATTCTTCTATTCTCTACTTCCATTTGACTATTGTCTATATTATGATCACATTCATCACTACCCCGTGCTTCATCATCTAGATTATCATCCATCCCTACAGTTAAAAAAAACAAACAACATTGATTCTTATAAACAACATTAATTCTTTCACAAAGCACGTACATCTTAATGTGGCTCAAAATATATACCAAAAGTAGAAGAGGAGTCTTATAAACAACATTATTTCTTTCGCCAAACAACATTGATTCATATGAACAACAGTAATTCTTGAGCTCTATTGGATGCCAAGTCACTGTGATAAAGAACATTAATTCTTGAGTTCAAAAGTTGTCTAAATTATTTACAATAGAGTAATGGGCATATAAATTGATTTTCACTTAGCTTATATTTCAAAGCAAATACATAACTCATACGAAAATAAAAAAATGTGCAGTAACTGTTGCTATAAGTTCTTTTCACCGGGAAGGGTCAGAGTATTTTAACTAGCTAGTTATTTTGTTGATGCCATATATTTGCTAAATTATGACTTTAAATTTTATTGTAAACGGCTTTTGGTGTTTATAAAAGATATAGGTTAATACTCCTTCACTGTGTCCACAGTAGCTACTTAGTTATGAGTTTGGAATCTGAATCCCTCACCAAGATATTGCCTATAGGAGAGCCATGTACTTATTTCAGGCACATATCTTAACAATCAAATGTTAGTGCCAATTTTTGTTAGGAGGACAAGCACCTTTCATACACAGAATTATAAATGTAAACATAATTTTCTGCTTAGCATCTATAGAACCATTTGTGTTTACTCCAATGATGTCTGAATAGAGGAGTGCAGAAGTAACTTATTCAAATCTTGAAGCAATTCACAAGAATAGAGAAGCTTTTAAAGGTTAAACTCTAGATCTAATGAGGCAAACCCTAAAACCCTTGAAATTTGTAAGCAGCTTTACCTTCGCCGCGATTGGGAGAGAGAGTGGGTTCGCCGGAAATTGTGAGACGGCGTCGGTGGTTCCGGTTGAGAGAGAGAGAGCTCAGAGCTTCGCTGGTGATTTTCTTTGGCTTAGGTATCCTGAAGCAATACCTGGGTTTTTTTTTTTGTTTATATCCCAACCCATTTTTCACATCCGACCCGGAAAATGGCAACCCAGGTAACTAAAATGCAACCCGCGTAAGGAAGTTGGCCAAGTTCGCGCAAAGTCCGTTTATACATGGTTCGCTTAAGAAGGATTCCGTATATATATATGGCATAGTAGAATTATTTGTAAGCACCTTCTAATTCAGCAGAGGAAAATCTTCTTCCTATATATCGCCTAGCTAACTATACATGGTTGTGTTCTTAATTAAGTGCTACAAATTAATCAGATGCAAACATGTATAACACTAATGATTGGAAAATAATTAACTTATAAGCTAATTAATACATCAAATATATACTTCAAGCTGCTCGATCTTGAGCTTAATGATGACGATCTTAAGTTTATGGTGCAAATATTAAAAACTTGTGCATTGTAGGATACATTCATAGAATTCCAGGAGCAATCAATCAATTTTTTTGACATAAAGTTGAAAACTGAGAACATAAAGAGCTATTCAGCGTACGTACATAGGACTTTCTTGTTGAGCAATCATCAAGGAGGTACTCATTATAACAAATCTTCAACAATAGTCTTTTCGATATTGTCTTCACCTTTGTCATATAGTAGTATTTTTAATTTTTTATAGCTAAATTGTCATGCAGCCTAGGAAATTCGTATCATTATTTATTTATACCTCTAACATAAGATAAACACATTTGTTGTTGTAAACATGATAATCAATTAGTACTAGAAGAACTAAAAATCAAAGGAGGATATATAGTTGGATAAAAACTTACATGGCAATTGAAGAGTTAACTAAGCCCTTAGCCAAACATGGAGGAAACTGGAGAAATATCAGATATCATTAATTGGATAAATTCTCTGTCAAAACATGTCTGATAATGGATTGTGAAAGCTTTTTCAGTGCTAATTTTCTTGGACAACTATAAGATTGTGCATCATTTATAATAAATATCAATTACTCAAATTCATGAATATACAGTAACAAAATACCTGCATCATCCTCATTAATAACATCTTCATCTGCATGAGCCTTATATGCATTAGGTTCATCGGAATGAGGTTCATTGACATGGCCATCATTATCATTTTTTTCATCAAACTGTGGGTCATTAGAACTACGCGCACGAGATCTGGATATCCTATTATCACCTGCCATAGACTGATGTTGCAAGGTACTACTAATCATTATAATACCAATAAATGAACACATCAGATCTAATCTGCTACACAACTTATCATTTATAGGAAATCACAATAATTATAGAAAATAGAGCAATAAACTAAATATAGTATTCCAAACAAACCTACAGTAAAGTGTGAACAAGTGAATCTTGTAGAGGCCTAACAGTAGAGATGGGATGTTCGGGAGTTAACTCACACACAATTTGATCCAATAATTGCAACAAGCATCAAACAGAATTACATTTTCAATGAGAGATAGGAATGCTAACATGGTTACTTCAAAGCAACAAGTTTAATAACAAGCAATCCAAAATTTTAGTTGAAATTTAACATTTGTAATTAATGCACTATATCAAAATGGTGACTTGAACATTAATGCACTACCAAAATGACATTGACCAAATCAAAATGCACTATCTAGTGACTTACAATAACATTTATCTAACATGACCCTAAAGTTGTGACTGAATGACTTCACATGCATCATTCTTCGTTTTCGTCTCTCCGTCTTCGTCGTCTTCGTCTTCGTCTTCGTCTTCGTCTTTGTCTTCATTTTCGTCTTCGTCAACAATATGTTCAATCATCGGTCTTTTGGATCGAGAAGTATCCGTTTGAGATCCTTTCTTCCGCCTACTTCGAATTCTTTTTCGTCCATTTTCAACTAATTCAACATCTACATCATTCCTAACCCAATTTATGTTTTCAATATCAACATCTACAACTGGAGTGATGAAATTTTCATTGTATTTAGGTAAGTCTTCACTATAAGAATCTACTTCAGCATCTTCACATAAATCTTTTGGTTTTGTTCGTATAACCACATGCCAATTGCCATCCCTTTGATCATCAACATAAAATATTTGTTGAACCTGAGATGGCAGTACAAAGGCTCATCCGCCGAACCAAACTTTTGAGAATTTACAAGCGTGAAGCCATATTCATCAGTTTTGACCCCTCTATCACGTGCTAAACTAACATACCACTTACACTTGAATAGAACAACACTGCCAGATCCATAATAATCCAATTCAACAACATCTTCCAAAATACCAAAGTATTCAACTACATCTTCCCTAGGATTTAGGTCTCTGGCATAGGAATATCCACGAGTAGTTGCTACCACATAAACTCCGCTATTTTGTGTTCTCCTTTTAATCTCACAACTTGCAGTATGGAATCGATCCCATTTATCAAACAACCATCTCCTCTCTTGCCTATCAAATTTGGGCCACATGCAAGAGTTTTTACTTCCTTAGAAGCAACATTATTCCTAGTTGCCATCTACAAAATGGTAGCAATATTAAAAGAAAAATTCATCAATTTATTATTAATAATCATTGCAAAAGCATTAATTAAATTACGCTCAAATATTTTAGTACTTACATAATTCTTAAACCATTTAGGAAATTCATGTTTCTTAGCATTGTTAATTTCCCTTGGAGTCGGTTTTTGCTTACGCTTTCCACGTAACATATACGAATCCCGCTAAATACTACAAAATAATTTTAAAAAATTAATTTTGTTTTGCCAATTTGGTATAAAAAAAATTAATGTCATTCTTTATTTACTCACCTTAGATATGACTCAACCTCTGTACAATTGAATAGTACATACAAGTGTGCACTCTTCACATCATTGCCACCTAGACAACAATCTTTGGGGGCATTAAGAAATCGACCAATGTTTCTGAATATGGAGAGATTTGATTCTTCTTGTTCGTATCGATCTTCATTTCTTCCAACTCGGTTCTAACTAGCATTATTTTGACTCAAATATCTTGAGCAAAATGTAACACATTTATCAGCAATATACCCTTCTACAATTGACCCTTATGGACGACTTCTGTTATGAATATACCCTTTTAACTTGCCCATGTATCTTTCAAAAGTCCACATTTGTCGATATTTTACATTTCCAGCTATCCTCGCCTCTTCAGCAAGGTGGACACACAAATGTACCATTATGTCAAAGAAAGCAGGAGGAAACACCATCTCAAGCTTGCAAAGTATTAATAAGATTTTCTTGTTCAACCGTTTATAGTCTTTGGATGTGTTATAATTGGAACATAATTCTCTAAATAAGTTACAAAGTTCAATTATTGTTGAACATGCATGACGAGGCAAGTTAGTACCTCATATTGCTATTGGAAGTAATTGTTGCATTAAAATATGGCAATCGTGACTTTTAAGACCTGAGATCTTGCCTCCCTTCAAATTTACACAACGTGAAATATTTGAAACATATCCATCAGGTAACTTAACATTTTTCAACACTTGCAAGAAATCATGTTTTTCTTTCTTAGACATTGAGTAGCTTGTAGTAGGCAAAATGTACTTTGAATCGCTTGCTTGCACGGGTCTTAGATGGAGCTCTCTTCTTATACCCATTTTCATCAAGTCTAATCGTGCTTTTAAGTTATCTTTTGTCTTTCCTTGCACATTCAACAATGTCCCAATCAAGCTATCACAAATATTTTTGGCAATGTGCATTCCATCTAGATTATGGCGCAACAAAGTATCTTCCAATATGGCAATTCAAAGAAAATAGATTTCTTTCTCCAATTATGTTTCGAGTTGTGGGGAATAGTCTTCGTGCTAGTGGTTAACTTGAGCTTCACTATGGTCATATTCTCCGTTGAATCGTCGTGTATCAAACCTATAACTATGACCTGCCTCCAAAAAACAACGATGCTCGATATAACATTCTTTACTTTGCAATCTACGAGAACGAGTGCTCATTTGGCATGACAGACAAGCCAACTTACCTTTAGTGCTCCAACCAGACAACATAGCAAGAGCTGGAAAATCACTAATTGTCCACAACTGTGCAATACGCATTTGGAACTTTGTACCGGTAGATGCGTCATATGTTTCAACCCCATTACTCTGTAGTATCTTTAACTCCTCAATTAAAGGCCGCATGTACACGTCAATATCATTACATGGAGAGTTCGGTCTAGGTATTAACAACGACATGATAAAATAGTCTTGTTTCATACACATCCATGGTGGTAAGTTGTAGATAACAACTGTCACTGGCCATATACTATTCGGTGACCCATGGGTAAAGGGACTCATGCCATCAGTAGATAATCCGAGCCTTACATTTCGATGTTCTTGAGAGAATGTAGGGCACATTGTATCCAAATGCTTCTAAGCTGCAGAGTCAGCTAGATGACGATTCACTCCATCTTTTCGCCGCTTTACATGATGCCACGTCATGTATTTTGTAGTTTCTATAGACATAAATAGCCTTTGCAATCTCGGAATTAATGGTAAATAACGTAATTGCTTCATAGCTACTTTCCTCCTCTTAGCATTTGTATCACTTTGTGTCTTTTCTGGTACAGCCATCTCAGTTTACTTCTACCTCGGTGCTTTGCAAATTGTACAAGACTCTAATTTTTCATTCTCCCTCCAAAAAAGCATACAATCATTCTCACATGCATCAATCTTCTCATAACCAAACCCCAAATTACCAACCATCTTCTTCATTTCATAAAAATTATCGGGCAAGTTTGCAAATACTGGAAATGATGATTTGAACTTATGGAGCAAACCATCAAAGGATACATCACTCCATTTGCTAACATTTTTATGACTGAAAAGCCATACAATGAACGAAAGGACAGTCTCAGTTTCACATCCAAGATATAAAGGTTGATTGGCCTCTGACATGTGCTTTTGATATTTTGTATCTTCAGCCGACGATTCAACACCGTGATCCCTGAATATATCATTTACCATCTCAGGCATACGATGGTCATCTTCTGATTGTGATGGTTCATCATGAACATCATTAATGTGATCATCCCTGACAATCTCATCTTCCCCTTGATGCACCTAATTCGTGTAGCCAAACATAAATCCATCACAAATCAAATGTTCTTGAATAGTAGCTTGAATCTGGTATCGGCCATTCACACAATTCTTATATGGACAAGGAATTTTTCTCGTTTCCATGCCCAATTTTTCGAAACCAAAGTCCAGAAATCTTTCTATCCCTACAAGATATTCTCTAGAATATCTTGGTAATTCCGTCCACCTCTTATCCATGATATTGCTTCCCTAATTCAAATTCTAATTCAAATTAAACAACCATATGAATGATATGTATGTTTGTCATATTTTCATATTCGAAAGAAATAACAAAATAATTAGAAGGTCTTAGTAAATAAATTTATAGATTTAAGTTTTTTATTTTTTATTTCATTTTTTTTCCCTAGTAAACTAAAACTTCCAATAATTAAGATAATTTTAAAGAGTATAACTCTGTTGATATATCTGATTTTGTATGGGGTGGAGGTGGTACTATATTGGTGCCACACAGACACACACAGACACAGACACAGACACACAGACACACACATACACACACACACACACACACACACACACACACATATATATATTATACGAGCGGGATCAATAGTACTTAACTGGCTGTCAGGGTTGGGTTTTTAAAGTTTTTGCTTTTAACTCGCTTGTGTACTGTGTGTCGATCATTAAAATAATGTCAGACATAAAATATAACAACTCGTATGGAATTAGTATATATACAATTATTAGATTCCAAAAGATGGTTGGATTATGTATACAATTATTAGACTTTGTTCAGCCTGATGAGGTAATGAAAGAAATTACTGGTATTGTAAGCCTGGCATAAGCTCAGATAAGTTTAAGCAGGTTATTTCTTAACAAGCCACAACCCTAACACCCGCATACTAGGTGGTATCTTATTAGCTGGAATAATCTCTTCTGTAGATCGAAATGTTCAAATGGGGTTTTAAATAAGAGTGTGTTGAAATAAAGAAAGTCAATAGATTAGAGGTACAATATATGGTATGAATCCTGATATTCCTGTTTGTGTCGAGTTTTTTGTTTTTTTTAAGGTCTGATTTGTTGTCATGGTGCTCGATGAATCATATAAATATAAATATAAACAACTAGTCCAACAATAACTGAGATAGCCTTATTGGCTGATGGTTTGAGGGAAAATTTAAAACAAATGAAGAAGCAGACTGAAGATAAAGACAGGATTATACTTTGCAGTAGTTTAAAAATATGGCTGTGTGTTTTACAGAAATTACCATGCTTGTTATGATAAAAAGAGGAATTGGTGCTAATCTTAAAAGTTTACCAGGCCTGCTAACCGACTGGAATCTAGGTTAAATGTTTGAGATAATTTAAGGATGGAAGGAATGAACCAGGGGATTTTATAAGAAACAGAGAACCAAATTCCATTCCATGTACTTTATGGAAGGCCTTTTCGTAGCCTTGACCAGGTCCAACAACAAGGACTTCCCAATACAGAGAACACAAAAGCCACACAAATAAATACATATGCATATATAAACTTTTGCATTTACATGGAATTAAAATTTATACTTGTGTTCAAAATGTAAGCAGCTAAAGTTGCAGGTATAACATAAAGAAACTAAACCCAAGCCTAAGTTACACGCATACAATCTGAAAATAAAATATGAAATTAGTACCTTCAACCAAAGAAGCTAAAACAGATCTAGGGCTTGTTAATCGAGGATGAAAAATCAGACCCAGATCTAGGGCTTGTTAATCTACCTTAAATCAAGGAAAGGAGATTGGGTAAAGGAACTCAATAGATGCAAGAGGGTTGAAGATTTGGATGGTTTTGACAGAGGATTGGAAGGAAATTACAGCTATTGCGAGATTTGGGGGTGGGAGCTACGGACGAAAATCAGTGTGCTGGTGACAGAGCTATAGTGGGTGGCTGGGTGGGCGATCAATCTTTTAAGAGTTTATTCAATTGAGAGCTTATAGAGATGAAATAATGGAGTGAAGATGAAATAATGGAGGGTGATAGGGTTAAATGTTTAATTATTTAGCTTATTTTGGTTTTAATAGGTTTTATAGGATTTTAGTTAATTTATGTTAATTTAGGTAATTTTATAGTATTTTTATATTTCTTTTTATTTATGTGTTTTTATTTAGTTTAGGAGTTTTATTTATTATTATGTGTTTTTAGAATTTTTATATTATTTTTATTTATTTCTTATTTTATTTTGTAGGAAAAATAAAGCTTGGGGGAAAATCTGGAAAATCCGCAAAAGTAAAATGGCAATTTTGGTAATTAAACCAACACGGATGGCAAAAATGTAAATAAGAAGAAAAGACGCGGAGGAACATAATGGTAATTAGCCGGAACAGAGACGTCCGCGCAATGCGCGGTAGAATTCAGAGACCGGAGATGAGACAACGCCGTTTTGGCATGCGTAGAAACATACGCGCAATGCGCAGAGAAGCGGACAAAGCAGCGAGCGCGGGAGCAGAAACGACGTTGTTTGGAAGCAGATAGGCGGCCGCGCAATGGGCGGTAGCTCGCTGACGTCACAGACGCGGAGCGCGTTGACTGGCGGTGGCTGACTTGGCTTAGGATGCGTTTGGCAAGCGCATTAATGCTGGAAACGAAATTAATTCGGGATTTTTGTTACTTTTTGATTCCAAATTGGATTTTAATTCCAACTAGGGTTAGGATAATAATTATTTTTCTTTTTCTTTTATTTTTAATTGTGAATCCTATTAGGGTTTGGACAAGTTAGATGCCTATAAATAGAGGGTCAAGCTCTCTCATTATTCATTGTAAGTTTTTAGGAGTTCTTTCTTCTACTTTCTTGGGGAGAACTTTTCAACTATTGGAGATTATTTTGAAGAATGTCAGGCTAAGTTTTTATTTTCAGTTCCAAAGGGATGTTGAACCTTATTTTTAATTAATGTTTTAATTGAGTTTTATTATATATTCCTTCATGCATGAGATTTATTCTTGATGATATGTTTTAATTATTTTATGATATTTATTTGATTAATTTGATTGGCCGCTTGAATTAATTAAGTTTTTGTCATATGCTAGATTAAGATTTGATATTAAGCAAACGATATTTTATCTGATCATAAGTAGCCGTTAATAATATTTGATTGTGGATAAACTTTTGAATATTATTATGATTATCAAGATTACAAGTTAAACGGTCCGCAATGTTAAGATTGTTGCTTGAAATAATCTAATTCTCTAATTTTTAATGCAACTGTTATATTAAATCTAGATTGATAGTTCTAGGTTGTATGATAGTTAGGGTCTTTTGTGAGCGATTGCTGCATTAGATTTATAATTTAAGGAGGATTTCGGGTAACTTGGCGATTGTCGGTTATCTAGGATTATTAATTTCAATTGAAGGAAAAGATAATAATAACTTGATTAATTTGTTGATTAAAAGAAGGGGATACTGAACTAAGGAACTGAAGTTTGTTTTAATTGATTTTTGTCATATTTATTTATTATTCAGTTTTATTTGTTTGAATTTTAACTAGTTAAATCCAAACCCCCCATTTAATTAGATATTCTAGAAAACATTAGATTTATTAAAACAATTCACTCTCTGTGGGTTCGACTCTTACTTTCACTACTACATTAATATTTTTCAAAATAAAATTTTATTTTTGGTTGCTTGCGATAGCATCCCAAATTTTGGCGCCGTTGCCGGGGAGTGTTATTTGTTTTATTTATCTTTGTTTTCTTTAGTTAATTATTTAATTAATTTATTTATTTTTCTTTGTTTTGTAGTGTATGACCCGATCCTCTCAAGGTGGTAAATTGAATTTTGATCCAGAGATTGAGAGAACTGCAAGAAGGTTAAGAAAAGAGACTCGTCAAGTTAAGAGAACAGTTGAGGACCAAGCTTTCATATCCTCACCAGGCCTCAACGTTGCACTCGAACCCTATTCCAATAGTTCACCTAGCGATTCCGAAGAGGAGAAGATGGCTGTCAATCATAACAACAACAGGACTTTAAAGGAGTTGGCTACTCCTAATTTAAATCAACAGCCATTGTGTATTGAGTATCCTACTTTAGATGCTTCTTTTGAACTTAAATCTGGACTAATTTATCTTTTGCCTACTTTTCGTGGTCTTACAGGTGAAGATCCATACAAGCATCTAAAGGAGTTCCATGTGGTATGTTCAACCATGAAACCACAAGGAGTCAATGAGGAGCACATCAAGCTGAGAGCATTCCCGTTCTCCTTAGCAGACCTAGCAAAGGATTGGCTGTACTTTCTCCCTTCATTTTCAATACAATCATGGAGTGACATGCAAAGGCTATTCTTGGAGAAATACTTTCCTGCTTCAAGAGTTGCCAACATAAGGAAGGAGATATGCGCCATCCGACAATACAATGGAGAGACTCTATACGAGTATTGGGAAAGGTTCAAGAAGCTGTGCTCAAGCTGTCCACTACACTAAATCGATGGACAACATCTTATCCAATATTTTTATGAGGGATTATTGCCAATGGATAGATGTATGATCGATGCTGCAAGTGGTGGAGCACTAGTTGACAAGACTCCCGACGCTGCAAAGAACTTGATTGCAAATATGACAGCTAACTCCCAGCAGTATGGAACTAGGGTGGATCACTCACCGAAGAGGGTCAATGAGGTGAACACAGGCAATATTGAGCAAAAATTGTCAGATTTAACTGCTTTAGTTTTAAAGATGTCCACGGGAAATACACCTGTTGCAAAGACTTGTGGGATTTGTTTGTCATCGGATCATGTTACAGATGCTTGCCCTACTTTACAAGAGGATGACACCACACAACAAGCTAAGACAGTAGGGAACTTCCAAGGACAACCTCAACGCAGATATGATCCATATTCTAACACATATAATCCAGGATGGAGGGATAATCACAATCTGAGCTATGGAGGAAATAGACCACCACCACTGCCGCCGAATGCTTTTCCCAATAGACAACAAGGATTCCAACAACATCAACAGCAGTATCCACATCGTCAAGAAACACCTGTAAATTCTGGGCCATCTTTAGAAGACATGTTCAAAACTTTCATGAGCCAAACACAAACTTCCATCCATAATCTAGAAAATCAGATTAGTCAGTTGGCTACAACTGTTGGCCAAATGCAAGCTCAAGGCTCAGGAAAGTTACCATCTCAAACTATTGTCAACCCTAAAGAGAATGCAAGTGCTATCACCTTGAAGAGTGGCAAACAACTGTCTACACCAAAAGCTACTGTTGAGCTCGATGAGGACAAAGCTAAGGAAGAAGCAGAGATTTCGAAGGTAACCCCTAACCCTCCTATTTAGCTTAAGTCTAATCCTTTACCTTTCCCTCCCAGGAATCTTAGAACTTCAAAGAAGGATGAACAAGAGAAGGAGATTCTAGAGACCTTTAGGAAGGTAGAGGTGAATATTCCTCTATTAGATGCAATCAAGCAAGTTCCAAGGTATGCCAAATTTTTGAAAGAATTATGCACTAATAAGAGGAAATTAAAAGACGATGAAAAAGTGACGGTAGGAGAAAACGTGTCAGCGGTCCTCCAAAGAAAAATGCCCCTTTAATGTAAGGATCCAGGTATGTTCACAATTCCATGCAAAATAGGTAATACTAGATTTGAGAAAGCCATGCTAGATTTAGGAGTTTCAATTAATGTCATGCCATTATCTATTTATGCTTCTTTAAATCTAGGACCTTTGAAAAATATTGGTGTTATTATTCAATTGGCTGACCGTACTAACACTTACCCCGAAGGGGTAATTGAGGATGTGTTGGTGCAGGTCAATGAGCTTATATTTCCTGTAGATTTTTACATCGTGGATATGTAAGATGATACATCTCCAAATCCCGCCCATATACTGTTAGGGAGGCCATTTTTGAAGACAGCAAGAACCATGATTGATGTGCATAATGGAACCTTGACCATGGAGTTCGATGGCGAGAAAATTCAGTTCAATATCTATGAGGCCATGAGGTATCCTAGCGATGTCAATTCTATTTTTGCTATTAACGTCATTGATTCATTAGTGCAGGATTCATTCGATCAAGTGCATAAGGATAGCTTGGAGGTTGCCATCACAAAGAGTTTGGAGGTAAACCAAGAGGATGAGATTGAACGAACACAAGAATTGAAAGAGACAATAGCTGCCTTGCATTCATTGCCTAAAATTTCAGCTAAGTATGCAGTTTCATCTATTCAATTACCTGTAACTCATTAAAAACTATTACCTTCTATTGTGCAGGCACCCACATTGGAATTGAAGCCATTACCGACACATTTGAAGTATGCATACCTAGGGAATGAGGACACCCTGCCAGTGATCATTGCCAACAATCTAACCAAAGTTCAAGAAGATAAACTGCTTCGAGTCTTAAGGGACCACATCACAGTCTTTGGTTGGACTATCGCAGACATCAAAGGCATAAGTCCGGCTGTGTGTATGCATCGAATACTTTTGGAGGAAGGAGCTAAACCGACAAGAGAGGCTCAAAGGAGATTGAATCTGCCCATGATGGAGGTAGTGAAAAAGAGGTGATCAAACTGCTCGATGCAGGTATTATCTATCCTATCTCTGATAGTCAATGGGTAAGTCCAGTACAGGTAGTTCCAAAGAAATCTGGTATAACTGTTGTTAAGAATGATAATAATGAGTTAGTGCCCACACGGATGCAAATAGGGTGGAGAGTGTGTATCGATTATAGGAAATTAAATGCTGTAACTAGAAAGGATCACTTCCCTCTCCCATTTATTGATCAAATGTTGGAAAGATTAGCTGGCCACACTTATTATTGTTTTTTATATGGTTTTTTAGGCTATAACCAAATTGTGATAGCACCAGAAGACCAAGAAAAGACCATTTTCACATGTCCATTCGGTACATTTGCCTATCGAAGGATGTCTTTTGGATTGTGCAATGCACCAGGTACTTTCCAAAGATGTATGGTAAGTCTATTTTCTGATCTTCTTGAGAAATGTATTGAAGTTTTTATGGATGATTTCACAATTCATGGTGATTCTTTGGATGCATGCTTAGACAATTTAACTCGTGTACTCGACAGATGTTTAGAAATTAATCTTGTTCTTAATTGGGAAAAATGTCATTTTATAGTAGAGCAAGGTATAGTACTTGGCCATGTAGTTTCCGCTAGAGGATTAGAAGTCGATAGAGCTAAGATAGACATTATTTCTGCTTTGCCTTATCCTGCCAGTGTGCAGGAGATCCGTTCTTTTCTTGGTCATGCAGGATTCTATCGTAGATTTATCAAGGACTTCTCAAAGATAGCCCTACCGCTATGCGAATTACTGAAAAAGGATGTGCACTTCTAATTCAATGACGATTGCAAAGAGGTGTTTAACAAGTTGAAGAAATTATTAACCTCCGCACCAGTCATACAACCACCAGATTGGAGTTTGCCATTTGAGATCATGTGTGATGCTAGCAACTATGCCGTAGGAGCTGTTTTGGGCCAACGAGTGAACAAAGCTGTGCATGCCATCTACTATGCTTCCCGAACTTTGAACGCTGCTCAGATTAACTACTCAATAACGGAAAAAGAATTACTCTCTGTTATTTTTGCTTTAGAAAAATTCAGATCTTATCTTCTTGGCACTAAAGTTGTAGTTTATTCTGACCATGTAGCTCTCAGGTACCTATTAACCAAGAAGGATTCAAAACCGAGGATTATCAAATGGATCCTACTGCTCCAAGAATTTGACTTGGAAATCAAAGATAAGAAAGGAGCAGAAAACTTGGTGGCAGACCATTTAAGCAGGCTGATTAAGGAGGAAGACTCTCTACCATTACAAGATTGTTTTCTAGACGAACATCTCCTTTCCATTGAAAATTCGGTACCTTGGTATGCAAATCTTGTTAACTATTTGGTTAGTGCTTACATGCCTAGTGAGTTTTCTAAACTCCAAAAAGAAAAGCTAAAACGAGATGCGAAATATTATGTGTGGGATGATCCGTACTTGTGGAAATTTTGTTCAGATCAGGTAATTAGAAGGTGTGTGCCTGATAGTGAGTTTTTTTCTATTCTCACTTTCTGTCACTCTTATGCTTGTGGAGGACATTTTGGACCTAAAAGAACAGTCCATAAAGTTTTAGAATCTGGTTTCTTTTGGCCAACTATTTTTAAAGATTCTTATCTATTTTGTAGATCATGTGCAAATTGTCAAAGAACGGGTAATATCTTAAATAGGAATTAAATGCCACAAACTCCTATCTTAATTGTTGAAATTTTTGATGTTTGGGGTATTGATTTTATGGGACCATTTCCTGTTTCTTATGGTAATGTTTACATTCTTTTGGCTGTTGACTATGTTTCAAAATGGGTGGAAGCTAAAGCCACTAGGACTGACGATTCTAAAGTTGTTGCAGATTTTATCAAGTCTAACATCTTTGTCAGGTTTGGAACTCCAAGGGCTATTATCAGTGACAAAGGAACTCATTTCTGCAATAGGATGCTAGCTGCTCTGTTTAAGAAGTACAATGTTATACATAGAGTCTCTATAGCCTATCACCCACAAAGCAATGGTCAAGCTGAAGTATCCAACCGTGAAGTCAAGTCAATTTTAGAAAAGGTTGTCAAGCCAAATAGAAAGGATTGGAGTCTGAAACTGGAAGATGCACTATGGGCGTATAGGACAGCATTTAAAACTCCTATAGGGATGTCACCCTATAGGATTGTGTTCGGCAAGCCATGTCATCTGCCAGTGGAACTAGAACACAAAGCTTTTTGGGCGATCAAGTAGTGCAATATGAGCCTAGATCAAGCAGGAGAGCACAGGAAATTGCAGTTACAAGAGCTTGAAGAACTCCGAAATGAAGCATATGAAAGCTCGAAATTGTATAAAGAAAAGACAAAGGCGTAACACGATAAGAAAATTTTAAGGAAAACCTTTACAGTGGGTCAACAAGTCCTCCTATACAATTCCCGATTGAAATTATTTCAAGGTAAACTTCGTTCTTGGTGGGAAGGTCCATTTATTGTTGTTAATATTTTTCCTCATGGTGCAGTAGAAATCCATAATCCGAGTACTGGAAAAATATTCAAAGTGAACGGCCATCGACTCAAACCATTCTATGACGGTCATCAAGTGGAAAACATGGAGATCCTGACGTTAACAGATCCAGTTTACCAAGATTGAGAGTAGAAAGTGATCGAACCAATGACAATAAACAAAGGCGCTGCTTGGGAGGCAACCCAAGAAATCAGATTTGCATTCCTTTTCCTTTTTCTTTTTATATTTATTTGTGCCTGTTTCTTTGCATTATAGTTTACATTGGGGACAATGTAAATTTTAAGTGTGGGGGAAGGGTTTTTAGGATATTTATTTTATTTTTAGGAAATTTTAAAAAATTTTTAAAAAATTTAGTTTTATTTTTAGGGAATTTTAAATTTTGGAATTTTGTGGGTAAATTCACTGCAAACCCTCACGAGACAAAACTCGTCAACTTGGGGTAACTTTGGGGTTTAAAGCCTTGTTGCACATGCTAAGTGTAACCGTGTTTCCTACAAAAATGGGGTAGTTTTTTTATTTTTTATTTTTAGGATGTGTCACTTGAGCAATGAATTAATTGGATTTTAATTCTTAACCAATGATAAAATTATGATTTTTATTTAATAGCTTTTGGAAAAGGGATAAATTTTTGCTTAGTCTGAATTTTGGCTTTTTATTGATTATTATTTTGTTTGAGATCTTTAAAATTTTTATGCACTTATATCCATTTGTTTGAGCTAGTTTTAATTTAGAGAAAGTTTAAATGGTTAAATGCTTATGAAAGATATTTTTGAACTCTATATCTTATTTGATCATTATTTAAAGTGAAATATAAGACAAAATATAATTTGGAGGAGATGATTTAGGTAATTCTTCTAGGATTATTATTGAATAAGAAAAAAATCTTGTGGTTGGTTGAGATGGAGCGTAAAACGCACTCACTGATAAACACATGAAAAAGCGAGATGGAGCGTAAAACGCACTCGTTGGTGAGATGGAGCATAAAATGCACTCACCGTGAAAAAAAAGAAAAAAATGGGATGGAGCATAAAATGCACCCATTAAAAGGAAAAAAATGAAAAAATATTTGAAAAAATACATATTAATAATCCTAGTGTATATAATTGTTTGAAACCTTTTGATCTTCTGATTTATATTTGTCTATATTAGCAAAGAGTAATGTGAAAAATAAATATATTGAGTTTTGTTATATATCTTTTATAAGGTAATTAATAACCTAAACTTATCCGAGTTTGATTAGTTTGATACATTTGGATTCACACACACACAAAAGATCTTGAGTAGAGTAAGATTAATAAATATGTTAAAGTTCTAGATTTTACATGGTTTTGAAACTTTCCTTGAGTTATCATTTAAGAAAAATCTTTGAGGCTGGTGTTGAAATTTATATTGATCTGTTGCTCAAGTAAGTTGTTTGGTTATTAGTTTTCATTTTATAGTTTTTGTTTTGCCCGAGGACGAGCAAAAGCTAAGTGTGGGGGTATTTGATAGGGTTAAATTATACGATATTTTTATTCCCCAATACTTAGTTTTTATATTTATTGTATGCTTAAATGTTTAATTATTTAGCTTATTTTGGTTTTAATAGGTTTTATAGGATTTTAGTTAATTTAGGTAATTTTATAGTAATTTTTATTTATGTGTTTTTATTTAGTTTAGGAGTTTTATTTATTATTATGTGTTTTTAGAATTTTTAGTATTTTTATATTATTTTTATTTATTTCTTATTTTATTTTGTAAGAAAAATAAAGCTTGTGGGCAAATCTGGAAAATCCGCAAAAGTTAAATGGCAATTTTGGTAATTAAACCAACACGGATGGCAAAAATGTAAATAAGAAGAAAAGACGCGGAGGGGCATAATGGTAATTAGCCGGAACAGAGACGTCCGCGCAATGCGCGGTAGAATTCAAAGACCGGAGATGAGACGACGCCGTTTTGGCGTGCGTAGAAACATACGCGCAATGTGCGGAGAAGCGGACAAAGCAGCTAGCACGGGAGCAGAAACGACGTCGTTTAAAAGCAGATAGGCGGTCGGGAATGCGCGGTAGCTCGCTGACATCACAGACGCGGAGCGCGTTGACTGGCGGTGGCTGACTTGGCTTAGGACGCGTTTGGTAAGCGCATTAATGCTGGAAACGAAATTAATTCGGAATATTTGCTACTTTTTGATTCCAAATTGGATTTTAATTCCAACTAGGGTTAGGATAATAAATATTTTCCTTTTTCTTTTATTTTTAATTGTAAATCCTATTAGGGGTTGGACAAGTTAGAGGCCTATAAATAGAGGGCCAAGCTCTCTCATTATTCACTCTCTGTGGGTTCGACTCTTACTTTCACTACTACATTAATATTTTTCAAAATAAGGTTTTATTTTTGGTTGCTTGCGACAGCATCCCAGAGGAAGAGTGAAATAACGGCTCGAAATAATGGAGGGATAGTATCTGACTTTATTCACCGTTTTAGACTTATAAAACGACAGTCACGTAGTGACCGTTGATATAGACTATTTTCATAATTCTATAACAACGGTCACCATGTGACCGTCACTATATACTATTTTTACAGCTATATAACGACGACCAGGAATTGACCGTCGCTATATATTCACTGTTTTAAACATCTATAACGACAATTACGTATCGACGATTGGTATAGACTATTTTCGAACATATATAGCGACGACCACATTATGACCGTCCCTATATACTATTTTTATAATTATATAACGACGACCATGAAGTGACTGTTGCTGTATATTAATATAGTGACGATTCCGCACCGATCATCGCTATATCTCGTCGCCTTATCCTAATTTTCTAGTAGTGTAATAACTCTGATACCAAGTTAGAACAAAATATTTAGAGAGAGAATATTAAGTAATAGCATAGATAATTATATTGATAATTAGATGATAATTGGATGATTTACATTGAGAAAATATGGGATATTTATACTAATGGTGAACTAATAGATTGCCTAACTTAAGGAGAGAATCATGGAGACATAGTTATAGGAAATAATCATAGAGACATGTTGGTTACATAATTATTGGGATTGGATAATTATTAGGATTGGTTTCCTAATGCATAAATAATACTCTAATGTCTAGAATATTCTTTAATATGTTCCTTTAAGCGAGTCACGTTCAATGAACTTATTCTCTAATAAACACCTACATATTTATTTTAATATCTACACACAAATGATTATAAGATCAATCATCATTTTCAAAACAGCAAGCATAATACGTACTAGTCTATCCGGATCCACTAACCCCACATTAGTGATCATATGATTGGGAACATTTTAGTTTTGAGTTATCTTGAATTTAGATCTCATTAGCATGATCATCATCATGATTCTAAAAGCATTGCTCCAAAGCTATTGGTTTATCATATTAATTAATTCCAATAATTAAACATGGATAAATAAATACCTTTAAATGAATTAAACTCTTTTATTAATAAATGAATAAGATTAGAAAGTAAATACTATCACATCAAATGTGATTGGCTTGAGAGAATACTACTTTTAATCTCCCACTTGCACTAAAGTCAATTGCCCTGGTATCTAATTCCCATATTCTCTAAGTGGCGATCAAACTGCTACTACGATAATGCTTTAGTAAATGCATATGCAAAATTGTTCTGAGAGTCAACCCTCTCTATGGTGACATCTCCTCTTTCAATGATTTCTTTAATCAAATAAAAGCGTCGTAACACATGTTTGAATTTATGATAATACTTAGGTTCCTTGACTTGTGCAACAACCCTAGTGTTGTGTTAGAATAAGATCATACACACGCACACAATAGTAAAGAATTGACACCAGAAAATACGTGGTTCCCCAAAACTCGGGTACGTCCACGGGAGCGAAGAGAGAAGCTTTATTTGGATCAAAGTTTCATAGGTTTTTTACAATAGAGAATATATATAGGTGCTATTTCTATTCCAACCCTAATGGGCCATACTATACTACAGGGGGGCTGTGCCCCCCCGCACCCCCCCAAAACCTTCGGGCCTTCGGCCCGACCCAAACTATGGAATTTGTGATTGGGCCAGTTCGCGACCTCACTCCGCTACGCTCCGCTACGCTCCGCTTCACTCGACACTAGCCTTTTTCTAAGTTTCCCAGTTATGAGCCACAAGTTCCAACAATCTCCACCTTGCCGATTAATCTCACCCATTCAAGAGATAAGCCACTTGTTCCAACTGGTTTCGGGAAGGACTCTTCCTTTCTCTAGCATCTGGAAACATTAACCAAGTCCAAGCAATGCTTGAACTTGTCTGCGGTCACAATCTTTGTTAGCATGTGAGCTGCATTCACAGAAGTGTGCACCTTTTCCAATATCACATCACCCATAGCAATTAACTCTCTCACCTTGTGAAACCTTACGTCAATATGCTTGGTTATCGCATGATACATATGATGCTTTGCCAAATAAATGGCACCTTGACTATCACAATACAGCTGTACTCCACCTTGATCTATGCATAATTCCTTCGCAAAACCCTTTAACCACAGTGCTTCCTTCCCAGCCTCAACCATTGCCATGTACTCAGATTTAGTAGTAGATAGAGCTACTAGAGGTTGTACCATGGATCTCCAACAAATCGGTCCACCTGCCAGTGTAAATACATATCCTGTCGTAGACCTCAAGTCATCCAACCTTCCAGCATAATCTGCATCTACATACCCCACCACTGAAGTCTGACCATGTTGCCTTGCAAACATAATCCCATGATCTGCAGTACCTTTCAAGTATCTGAATATCCACTTGACTGCTTTCCAGTGCTCTCTGCCTGGATTCGCCATGTATTTGCTTACTGTGCTGACTGCATTTGCCAAATCGGGTCTTGTACATACCATCGCATACATCAAGAAACCAACTGCACTTGCATAAGGTACGTTTGACATATCCTGAATCTCTTCAGCAGACTCCGGACACTGTGTTGTAGATAACCTAAAATGACCCGCCAATGGAGTGCTGACCTGTTTAACATTAGCCATACTAAACCTTTCCAACACTTTTCCCAAGTAATCCTTTTGGGATAACCACAACTTACCAGCTGACTTATCCCTACAAATCTCCATTCCAAGTATTTTCTTAGCAGCACCCAAATCCTTCATGTCAAACTCCTTTCCCAACAAGACCTTCAACTTGTTAATTTCAACCACACTCTTTGCAGCAATAAGCATATCATCCACATAAAGTGACAGAAAAATATATGAACCATCATCAAGACTCTTAACATAAACACAACAATCATACTCACAGTGGTTGAACCCTATCCGGATCATGAATGAATCAAACCTCTTATACCGTTGTCTCGGAGACTGCTTCAGCCGATATAGTGACTTCTTTAATCTATATACCAGGTGCTCAATCTCAGGCTGTTTGAATCCCTCAGGCTGCTCCATGAATATAACTTCCTACAAATTACCATGGAGAAAAGCTGTTTTCACGTCCAACTGCTCTAACTCCAGATTATAATTAGCCACCAATGCCAAGATAATCCTGATTGAAGTATGTCTCACCACTGGAGAAAACACCTCATCATAATCAATTCCCTTTCTCTGTGAGTACCCTTTTGCAACTAATCGAGCCTTGAACCTTTCTTTTTCCTTTTCTGACATAGCCTCTTTCTTTCTGTATACCCATCTGCAACCCACTGTCTTCTTTCCCTCAGGCAATTCTACCAATTCCCAAGTTTCATTGTTTTTCAATGATTCCATTTCCTCCACCATGGCTTCCATCCATCTGTCCCTTTCAGGACTACTGATAGCATCCTGAAAGGTAGACGGATCCCCACTAGTAGCTGATAATGCATATGCAACCATATCCTCAAACCCATACCTCTTCGGTGGTTTGATAGTGCGCCTGGGTCTCTCTGTGGCTATGCTTTCCTGCCGCGGCTGTTGATCAACCTATTCTATTGACGATAGCTTTTCAGTGTCACAACTTTCCAACTCCATCCTAATTTGCGTGTTCAATCAACCCGAGCTTTGATACCAATTTGTTAGAATAAGATCACACACACGCACACAATAGTAAAGAATTGACACCCAGAAAATACGTGGTTCCCTAAAACTCGGGTACGTCCACGGGAGCGAAGATACTTTATTTAGATCAAAGTTTCATAGGGTTTTCACAATAGAGAATATATATAGGCACTATTTCTATTCCAACCCTAATGGGCCATACTATACCAACCTTCGGGCCGTTGGCCCGACCCAAACTATGGAATCTGTGATTAGGCCAGTTCACAACCTCACTCCGCTACGCTCGACACTGGCCTTTTTCTAAGCTTCCCAATTATGAGCCACAAGTTCCAACATGTTGTCACAAGGTAAGGGCACTGATCCTTGAATGTTGGTAACCACTCCATGTTCTATAATGAACTTCTTCATCCAAACAGTCTCCTTTGTAGCTTCACTTGTAGCTATATACTCTGTCTCTGTCACTGAATCAACAACTATTTGCTGCTTAGAACTCTTTTAACTCACTGCACCACTGTTCAAGGTAAACACATACCCTGAAACAGATTTATTGTCGTCTTGGTCAGTTTGAAATGTCGAGTCTGTATCCTCTAGTTTCAAATCAAACTCACCCTATACAAGAAACACATCCTTAGTTCTTCTTAAGTACTTTATGATGTTTTGTCAATGCCTTCTAGTGTTTTTTTCTAGGATTGGACTGACATCTTTTTGTCACACTTAATGTATAAGCAACATCAGGTCTAGTACACACTATAAAAAACTGAAAATTTGACAATAATTTTTCAGGCAACGATTTATAAAGTCGTTGCCAAAAGTGCATGTTTAGTACCGAAATTTGGCATTCATTACAGTTTGTGAGTGGCTTTTATTTTTTGTAATGAAATTCACAGGTCATTGCTAATTCGTTGATGGGAAAAAAAAACCCCTGCCTATTTGTTTTTTTCGTTACAAATTCATTGGCGGTAAAAATTCATCTCCCGCCACTTGAGTTTTTCTCATTATGGGTAACAAAAAGTTCTTGATGGGCATTCGACAACGATTTTGTCGTTGCCATAAATGAAAGTTTAATAATGAAATTTGTCATTCGTTATAGTTTGTGAAAGATTTTCATTTTTTGTAACGAATTTTATGTCATTGCACAATTTTGGTTCCAATTCATTGGCAGATTGTGATTCACTTAGGCTATGATTTGAGTAAATATTTTGGTAATATATTGTAAAAAGGACCATTAATTCCTTCAATAATGTGGTGAAATATAGCAGTTCTTTCAAATTCAAAGGCATGCCAATGTAAAAGGCATTTGTATACACTACTCGTGTGTGTCTATATGAAGTTTGATAGATTTATCAAACTAAGATGAAAATTAAGTAGTAACTAAGAACATGATGAAAACATGAAATTGTGAGAGAACTGAATTTGTATTCATTGATGAATTCTCTGTGTCTATATTATAAAACCCATGTTACACATTATATATATACAAGGGAACTACAAGAAAATAGGGTAATCCAGAAGCTGAAATACTCTCCTACTTATTTCTTGATTTTGGCGTTGAAGAAACACGATCCAGAAGCTGAAAAACTCTCATACTTGCTCCAACAGCTTTCATCATTATATCCTGACAGTCCCAATACAGATGTTCTTACTAGAAATTAAAATATTCATCAATTAAAATCTTATTTGCTTATCAAAGAAATATCTTAATAGAATTCCACCTGTAGATGAACTGAGCAACAACACAAAATGAACATTTCTGAAACAAAGTTATCACCCTAAGGGCTTTTAATCTATACAGGCACACAGACGTGCTCACACTCACACATATTAATGGCAATATTTTGATTTCAGGAAATTTACTTATAAGATTGCTAACAACTTTAAAGGGTAATGTAGCAAACAATAGAGCACAGTGAAACATTAACACAAAGAAGAGTTATCTTCACCAAACTCAGTTCGCAATAATCAAAAAATGTTGACATTATGTCTTGTAATTTGATACATCCATGTGACGCAAATAGAAAATTGCATCTCACAGAACTCGATAACTGTAAATAAATGTGGGGTAGCACACAGAGATAACAACAGAGGTGCCAAACACAAAATTCATCAAGAAAAAGCTTAAATATCTCATGGCTGTGTGCATCTGAAATTCTCCTAACAGTTCATACATCCATAATCCTTATTTTTTTTTACATCCAAATAAGAATCAGGAAGCACCCACCACATTATGTTATGATTCACGTGATTGTACAATAGAAATAATCATTGCACGTATACTAAGAGTGTAAAATGTATTATTACATTTAGATGTTCAAATATCCCCCTCAGAGACTCATGGCTTTGACGTCACATATTTCACATATTTCAGTTTCATACTAAAACATCTATCACCTTATCTATCTTTGAAGTATATGATTTGATAACAATACAAATTAGCTATTCTAGCAGTTTACATAGATTTCCTTACTCTAATTATTGTTAATATAATAGTTACCTATAGAAAAATGAGTAAAAGAATAATGTGCTCACTGTATTAAAACTTGAAAATAAGAGGTTGATAGATAACAAACATTTATTTTCAAATAAAATACAAGAAATTTCAAATTCAGGAAGTATTACAAGTAAATAAATAATGAAAATTAGCAATAATTTATTAAAAGGTTCTATGTGAGACCATTACCAGAAGTTCAATGTTAGACCAATTAACACCAGCTCCAAAAATGGATATAGAAATATCCTCTTCAGGTCTAGACATATAGTATTCAACTGGAATGAGATACAAAAAATTACACTACTCAAAACAATTTTCAGCAGCAACACTTACTATTAAACAAGTAATAGAATTGACTGTTTGTCCCTCCCAAATTTGATCTTTCTCTTTTGTATTTGCTTATTGTTTTTCCTTTGTATTTGCTTATTGGTAATGGTGTTGAGGTTCAAAGGTATAATTTGGAGTATGTGTAAGTTGGATTCTAAATGACCTTGTAGGCTTAGTTGTAATATACATGCAGACAGATTGTTAAGATTGGATGAGAGAAATAAGAGGGGAAGGGGACAACAAATAGCATTCTAGATAATATAACTTCAGAAGTGAAAAAGAAATGATAATCATCGTATTGAACCCTTAACACTTGAGGCAACAACTACTGTATGAGATTCAACATAAAGTTAACAGCTTTAACAATGACCAACATTATCTTACGGGTGAAAACTGACTTACTAATTGCCTAAATACAATACAAACATCCTTTGCCATTTGCTTCTCAGTAGGAGTGACTAGCACAAGATATCTGACCTGACAAAGATAAAAACTTCAAATGCAGTTCAAACTCAAACTTAAGTATGAAAATGTGTTTTCGATATATCTTTAAATTTGTGTGGATATGACAAGTAATATTGTTTGAAGTTAATGTTCTACGAGATTTTTGAAATAATCTCAAAATTTTGGAGCATTGAATATAGAAGATAATTAGTGAGATACATTTAAGTAAAATTTATATAGGAATGATTTTTTGAAAAAAAGTATATAAGTTTATGTTTCAATTTTGAAATACCAAAAGGTTTATGGGTGCATAATGTTGGACTAACACGTGAATGATCAGACTCAGATCCCACACTCAGACCCACATCTACCTGTGTTAACATATGTAAAACAATAAAATAGAGCACAAATCTATGATTGAATGCATCAGTAAATTTGGATTAAACATACTAAGATTGCTAGCAACCTCGCTCAACCATCTTTAGCTTTGGTTTCCAAACTCAACGAATCAATAATCAGAAGAAACGAATCACCTTAATTTATTGAGAGTACAAAAATGTGAAACATATAAACCATGATGCAATAGTAACTAGATGTAACCAGAGAACTAATTTGAAGGTAGCAGAAGCCAAAAATGTTGAATAAATTTAGCAAGAATCAAGTATCAAAGCTTGTTGAACAAAACATGGAAAACAATTCCTACTTTGGGCTAAATAAATGGGGCATATTCATCTGTTTAGTAGAGTTAGTAATTGAGGTTGTAGTTGTTAAACATTGACATGAGCTAACAACATCATCAACCAAACAAAGTCCAACATTGAATTTAAAGGTTACCCTGTATAATTACATGCTAACATACTTGCTAGGGGGTGGGGGAAGCAACAAGATGTTTTTGCTAACTCTGCAAGAATCATTGAAGCCCCTGAAATGGACACAATAACTAATTAAGAAACTATAATAAATAAATTTTGAATAACGAAATATATAAGAAAAGGATATATGAAGACATAATTGTAACGCCCCTAAATCCGGGTAGCTTGAACTTTGGACTTGGTACGTCACGATACAACATCTTCATACATGTTCTATAACTAATGCGGAATATATAAACATAAATTGTTTATTTCAGAGTATTCTACAACATGTCCCAAGGTTTCTAACCTGAACTTACATATATACCTTTAGATTTACAAAAAGGTTTACACAGTTAACTTACATCAAATAACTAATTAGTTATCATGCATAACACTATAATCTTGTCCTTTGCTTTTGTCTCTGTCTTTCCTCAAACATTCGTCTTAATCTGAAATTGGTTATCATGATATAGCAAGGGTGAGCAATGAATTTGCTCAGCAAGTTTAAATACAATAAAGATATATCATGATTGAAAGAAAGAATAAGCTTTTGGATTTTCAACAATATAATAATTGTGAAAGAGTACGAATCATAATTTCAATAATTGAATGCCTGAATCAATTAATGTTGAGTGCCAATAATGACCATGAACAAATTTAACTGAAACTTATGGTAATGAAGGTGATCAGCCTTTCATACCGGATGAACATATGCAACATGGACTATGTGCGAATCAATAATTGAAAGAGGTGGAATAATTATAAAGAATTAAACCACTAGCATGCTTGAAACATAATACCTTGAGTTTGAGTTAGGAAACTTGCTCAATAAAATAATATATCCTGCTCGAATATAAATTAAGTAAGGTTTAGGGAACTTGCCTTGCCCGTCGATTACTGCTACACAATCTAATTTAACCTCTTACGAAAGACCTATCAGTTATAAAATTGTTCTTTCAATTAGCATATCTTATTATATCTCATAACACTACTTCTAATATTTAAGCACATAATCAAATATTAGTTAGCACCTTAACACCATACGTATTCATAATTCTAAGACTAGCATACATCGAGTTTTTAACAGTGTTCAATATAGTATGCTGAGTGCTTTCCCACAAATAACCAACAAACTAGTTTCTGTCTCGTCTACACTGTTTTCAAAATTCAACAAACTGGATTCAAACCGTACTCTCCTTTTTAATGTATTGGATTTCCAATTCATTATACAATTCAATATAGCCTATTGAATGACCAATCAATAACTTTGAGTAAGTTAGAGAACTTGCCTCAGTTGCCAATTACGCTACGCGAATAAAAATATTTTTCTCTCGAAAATCTAATCATTAATAGGTTAACTAGCAATTAGTGCTAACTCCAATTAATCCAATTATCACATAATTATCACATATTATGCATATGTATTACATAACACAATCATTATGCCATTTTGATGCCTTTAGGTCGAATAAATTATGCTTCACAATTTATTCGGATTTTACATAATTACTCATTTAATTATTCAAGATATAAACATATTTTCCAAAAAATATGAAATTAACTTATTATTTTTATATCTTCTGGGAATCAGTATAATATTGTTCCTCATACACAGGAAAATTTTCTTTTAATTTTCCAATTTTGTTTACTATTTTTAATTATGCCATTTTTGTCCAAAACGGTAATAATTATTAAAAGTCAAATTATTATCAGAAAAATATGAAACTTGAACGACAGCTTCTGGAGACCATAAGTTACATCCTGAAAAAATTTCAGAGTATTTGAAGCTATATTTTTCAACTTATAACAGTTTCATTTTTCCAAATCGAAAACTTGGCTAAGCTACTACGCACTCATCCGGAGTCGGAATAAGCTCATTTTTGGACAGGAGCTTCATTACAACACAAAATTTCATAATACATAATCTTGGAATTTTTAAAGCTTGTTTAATAGCCTAAACAGTCTCCTTAAATGTTTGGACTGTAGGTTTTTAGTGTTTTTTTGGCTTTGGACAGTTTTACGGGAAAAATTATTAAAAATAGACCGTAACTCAGAATTTCGTCAATCCAGATGGGTTAGTTCCGGAACTCGAAGATCTAGGTCCCAGCGCGACCGGATTTTTAAAATAAGCTACGGTTTGAAATTGTTACATGTCCAAAGTGAGTTGTCCAACTAGGGTTTTATTACAAAGTTATTTCTTTACTAGATCTTTAGTTTTCTTGTCGCATAAGGTTATTAACACATGTAGTAATCATGTTTAAACATCAACAAAGTCTCTTAACATGTAGGTATCATTACCAAGCAAGAAAACTAGATTTGTACATGAATGAGTTCATAAAACACATCAAAACCCATTTTTAAGCACATAATACATATCATATTATATAAAACACATAACTTCCAACCAAAGATCCATCCTTATACCTTTGAACCCTTCATGGTTTCACAACACTAAACCTCCCACAACCAACCATGGCATAAACACTGTTGGGTGCCAAACCGTACGCATGACAAATCAACACTTACACGCAAGTGCACGTGGTCAACAAGTAATATAGAATAAGTAAAGTATCTTTCCCACGAGGACTATGAATCGTTGTTAAACTATCAAGCAGCAGTTTTATAACTATTTCGGTTTCTTTAAACAGTGGTAAAGTAAATCAAGGAATTGTGAATTAAATCTAAGTTGTGAAAATTAAAGACAACTAAATAACAAACGATTTAAGTAGACAAAGGAGGCATGAGATTATAACTTCACCTAGGGTGTCATTCAACTGCGCTACTTCCTGTTAAACCTAATTGATTATCTTGGATTGTTAGTCGAAAACACGAAACTAAAGCATGACCAACTCTCGTTGCATCATACCCATATCCAACCCAGATCCGACCCAAAGGGCAACAGAACGGGAAAGAACACCCAAGTTAATTAAATCACTATATTTCTATGTGACCTAGAGAAAAATGGGTTTAAGCACAAGTTTTCAAAAGACAACGTGTGGTGCTTTGGTATATGTCTATCCTTAGCACTAATCATGCAATCCAACGCCACGTGAAATCATGACCTTTGTAAATGCCATATAAAATCACCGCCCTTTCCTTAGTCATGTCTTGATGTTGGCTCGTAAGCAATATGTTTCCACATATGAAACTGTACCAGGCCTTGGCATACCTGCTCAAAGCCGTCTGAGGAAAATGCACCTTTTTAATCGTGCCTGGCCTAGTCTTCCATTTCGCACCGAGCCTGCACATCTCCTCCATCAGGGTGTCTAAATTAGTCTGGAATTGCAGTTCTTGCATCCACTGAATTACTTCATCGGTCAGGACTGACATCCTGAATAGTTCGTGAATGGCTCGAGGGGTGTAGTCTACTTGCTTGCCCCTCACATACGAAATTCCATTCTGAGTCTCTCGGGCATTAGCGTAGAACTCCCTCACAATTGACATTGGTGCAGCTATGGGCGTTTCCACAAACAATAACCACCCACGGCTTTTAATCTGCTGCAGCATCCCTCCATCCTTAGAACTGGGCTTGAGGCCCCTTTCTAACACAAATGACTTAGTAATCATGACGTCCCAATAGTAATGTTGTGCAGAAAGGTTGACAAACCTGGATACATCTAGCGTGTTTCTGTCATCACCATCTCCCCCGCATCACTACTAGCTGACGAAGAAGATGGGGGTACGAATGCGCTTAGGCATTTTGAAAATGCTAGGGCTAGATATAGTTTCTCTGTAAAAAGTAGTTCTCAACCTTGAAGAACCCCTAAACTTGCTTCACACAACCCTATTGTTAGTAATCTAATTATTTGCTCGAGTAGGAGAGAGAAAATGGTGTGAAATGTGGATTCTATGGTTGGAAATTATTGGGCAAAGGTGTGATAGGAAATGGGTAAGGGAAATGAGGGTTTGATATTCTGTGATATCTTTCGTGCTTTGCGATGGAAGGAAATAGGGAACTGAAATGATTTATGGTGGAGAGGGAAGTCAATCGGTCGGGTTTTAAACACATCTCAAAAACTGAAACTGGCATTCTGCGCAGCTGCGCCGAAATTGCAAGGGAAAATGGCGCAGCTGCGCCTTCCCTTAGCTTGAAAAATCTGCTCCGCTACCCTGCGCAGTTGCGCCTATGGGTAGTGTAAAACAGGCGCAGTTGCGCCGTTTGCCAGTCAGCCCAAAACTGAGAGCCTTCTTTTTCTCTGATCAAGCATGCTAATTCAGTACAGACTCCTCTTGAAAGAAATCACAAAAACAAAATTCAAATCTCTAAGAGTATTTCACGTGTTAAGCTTAACAATATCATAGTACAAAGATTAATCAAATGGAGATTTAGACAAAAAGTGGGGTGCCTCCCAACAAGCACTTAGTTGTAGTCGTAGCTCGACTGTTCTTATGTTCATTCTGCCTCCTCGAAGGCAATTGAGGACTGTTGGCGATCAAAGTCGCCTCCCCAATAATGTTTCAGACGTTTCCCATTGACCTTGAAGGGTTGTTCATGCTTTTTTCCCACAATTTTGATGGCGCCACGAGGATAGACAGTTTTGATTGTAAATGGTCCTAACCATCGAGACGTAAGTTTGCCCGGGAAAAATCGAAGCTTGAAATTGAATAACAATACTACTTGTCCCGGCTCGAACTTCCTTTCGATAATTTTCCGATCATGCCATCGTTTCACTTTCTCCTTGTACATTTTCATATTCTCATAAGCTCGTAGTCGAAATTCCTCTAACTCATTAAGTTGGAGAAGTCGCTGCTCTCCTGCGGCTTAGAGATCAAAATTCAGCTTCTTGATGGCCCAGTAAGCCTTGTGCTCTAATTCCACTGGGAGGTGACATGCCTTGCCATAAACCATCTGGAAAGGTGACATGCCAATGAGAGTCTTATAGGCTGTCCTGTATGCCCATAAAACATCGTCAAGTTTCATTGACCAATCCTTCCTTGACGGATTTACCATCTTTTCTAGAATTCTCTTCACATCCCGATTAGAAACTTTAGCTTGGCCACTTGACTGGGGGTGGTAGGTTGTGGATACTTTGTGCTTTACTCCATATTTGGCTAATAATGTTGTGAAGAGCCTGTTACAGAAATGGCTCCCTCCATCACTGATGATTGCTCGAGGAATGCCCAATCTAGTGAAGATGTTCCTTTGAAGGAATTTCAGGACGACTCTGGCATCGTTGGATGGTAGAGCACTGGCTTCTACTTATTTCGAGACGTAATCAACTGCCAAGAGAATATACAGATTGTCGGATGATGATGGAAATGAGCCCATGAAGTCGATTCCCCAAACATCAAAGATCTCCACTTCCAGAATTGAATTTAATGGCATTTCATTTCGTCTGGAAATGTTACCTACTCGTTGACATCGATCATAGTTTTTTAGAAACTGATGGGCATCTTTGAATACAGTCGGCCAATAGAACCCTGCTTGAAGTACTTTAGTTGCGGTTCTTTCCGTCCCATAATGACCTCCATAGAGAGAAGAATGACATGCATGCAGTATACTGGTCGTCTCACTGTGAGGGATGCATCTGTGAATTATCTGATTTGCACACTGTCTGAACAAGAAAGGTTCATCCCACAGGTAACTCTTCACTTCATGGAAAAACTTCTTCTTTTGTTGGTGAGTTAACTCTGGTGGGAGAACATTACTTACTATAAAATTGACAAAGTCAGCATACCAAGGAATCTCTGAGGTCACAGTGAAGAGCTGTTCATCGGGAAAATACTCATTTATAACCGCCTCGTCCTTCCTATCCTGTTCCGGATTTTCTAATCTAGAAAGATGATTTGCCACTTAGTTTTCTGAACCCTTCTTGTCTCAAATTTCCAAATCAAACTCTTGGAGAAGAGAATCCATCTAATAAGTCTAGGCTTTGCATCTTTCTTGGAAATCAGATATCTAATAGCCGCATGATCAGTATAAACCACAACTTTTGTTCCAACGAGATATGACCTAAATTTGTCGAAAGCGTATACAACCGCTAATAGTTCTTTCTCGGTGGTGGTGTAGTTTAGTTGAGCATCTGTTAAGGTCTTGCTGGCATAATAGATAGCATGAAAAATCTTTTCCTTGCGTTGACCCAACACTGCCCTAACTGCATAATCGCTAGCATCGCACATCAATTCGAATGGTACAGACCAATCCGGTACTACAATTACGGGTGCCGATGTTAGTTTTGTCTTCAAAAGCTCAAAGGCCTTTAAACAGTCTTCGTCAAATTTGAACCGAACCTCATTTTCTATTAGGCTACATAAAGGCTTGGATATTTTTGAGAAGTCCTTGATAAATCATCTGTAAAAGGCCGCATGACCTAAAAAACTACGCACCCCCTTAACAGTTGTAGGTGGTGGCAATTTCTCAATTGTCTCCAGCTTTGCCTTGTCAACCTCCAATCATTTTCTTGAGACTTTGTGCCCAAGGATAATTCCTTCTTGTACCATGAAATGGCATTTTTCCCAGTTTAGAATCAGATTTGTCTCTATACAGCGTATTAACACAAGAATCAAGTTCTCTAGGCACAACTTAAAGGAATCCCCAAATACAGAAAAAATGTCCATGAAGACTTCCACATTATGCTCCACCATGCCAGAAAAGATGGCCATCATGCACCTTTGAAATGTTGCTGGTGCATTGCAAATCCCAAAGGACATTCGTCTAAACGCAAACGTCCTGCAGGGGCAAGTGAAGGTTGTATTTTCCTGGTCCTCAGGTGCAATAGTTATCTGATTATACCCCGAGTAGCCATACAAGAAACAGTAGTACTCGTGACCCGCCAGTCTGTCCAACATTTGGTCAATAAATGGCAATGGAAAGTGATCTTTTTTTGTTGCTTTGTTTAGCTTTCTGTAATCCATACACACCCTCCAACCAATCACTGTCCTTGTTGGTATCAACTCATTATGCTCATTCTTCACGACTGTCATCCTTCATTTCTTGGGAACACATTGGATAGGGCTCACCCATGCACTGTCGGAGATAGGATATATGATCCCAGCATCTAGCAATTTCAGAATCTCCTTCTTAACATCCTCTTTCATAATGGGGTTGAGCCTTCTCTGATGCTCCACAGTCGGCTTGTTGTCCTTTTCCATTAGAATCTTGTGTATACAGAAGGACGGACTAATGCCCTTGATATCGGCGATTGTCCATCCGATAGCTTCCTTGAATTCTCTCAAGATTCTTATCAGCTTACTTTCCCGTAAAGGGGTTAGTGCAGATGCAATAATCACAGGCAAAGTATTTGAATCACCCAAATTAGCAGACCTGAGATGTGATTGGAGCGGTTTAAGCTCAAGAGTAGGAGGTACCTCCAAAGATGGTTTCAAATGATCTGAAGGTTCTTCTGCATTTTCTAACAGCTCAACAGGTATCTTGCATGTGTTCACCTGTGGTAGTGCCTCCAGCTCTTAGAGACAGTAAACCATCCCCGACTCATCATTGTCACTGTCACTATCCTTCACCAAGGTAGTACAATTTTAAGAAACTCATCTTCCACCACCCTTTCTACCACATCCATTCGGAAGCATTCTTCTTCATCGGTAGGGAATTTCATTGCCCGGAACACATTGAAAGTTATTCTTTGGTCCTGGACCCTCATTGTTAATTCTCCCTTTTGTACATTGATGAGAGTTCTCCCCGTGGCTAAAAATGGTCTCCCCAAAATGATGGGAATATCCTTGTCCTCTTCATAGTCTAGGATAATGAAGTCCGCGGGGAATATGAACTTGTCAACTTTAACCAGAATGTCCTCTACAATCCCTCTTGGACATGTAATAGATCTATCTGCGAGTTGTAGGGATATGTTTGTGGACTTTGGTGTAGGAAGTCCCAATTGTGTGTAAATTGACAATGTCATGAGGTTAATGCTTGCTCCTAAGTCACACAAGCATCTGTTAAAAGACACAATCCCTATCTCGCATGGAATGGTGAAACTACCCGGATCTTTCAATTTAGGAGGTAGTTTTCTTTGTAAGACCGCACTACATTCCTCAGTTAAAGCCACAGTCTCAAAGTCTTCCAATCTCTTCTTTCGGGACAAAATTCCTTTCATGAACTTAGCATAGCTCGGCATTTGTTCCAAAGCTTCTGCAAACGGTATGTTTATTTGCAGCTTTTTGAAAATTTCAAGGAACTTAGCGAATTACTTGTCCATTTTCTATTTCTGAAGCCTTTGTGGAAAAGGTATTGGGGGATAGACTCGTGTGTGAGTAATTGGAGGCTTTTCTGGTTGATCCTTATTTCATGATTCCGTCTCCACAACACCTTCCTCTTCTTCCTTAGAACTTTCTGCACCAACTGAGTCTGAGGCAGGGCGCAACTGCTCTATTTCCTTTTGTACTTCCGGCTCATTCGCGCCAGTTGGTAGAAACTGTTTTTCGCTTCTAGTTATGACCACTTTGCAGTGCTCCTTTCCCTCTTTTCATGGATTTTCTTCTGTATTGCTTGGAAGAGATCCTTGAGGTCTGTTTGCCAGCAAATTGGCCATTTGGCCCACTTGGTTCTTTAAATTTTTTATAGCTGCAGACTGACTCTTTATCAACACATCATTGCTAGCCATGTATTTCAGCATTAACTCTTCTAAATCTGGCTTTCTCTCTTGTTGGGAAGGTTGTGCTACATGTTGGTGATTCTGAAATCCGGGAGGATAATGTGGTCTTGGAGCTTGTTGATGGTTCTGATTATTGCTCCACGACGAATTTGGGTGATTCCTAGCTCCAGGGTTATAAGTATTCTGATACTGATTCAGTTGTCTCTGGTAGCTACTCACAAACTATACTACTTCCGAGTTGATAGCACATTGCTCTGTAGGATGTGCCCCTGCACATAGCTCACAAACATAAGCTACCTGCTGCACTTTAGTATCCGCAATTGCATCAATCTTCTTGGATATTACTGATAATTGAGCTGCTAAGGCTGTGATAGCATCTACTTCTATAACCCCGACCACTTTTGGTTGATTTAGCCTAGAAGTAGGCCATTGATAATTTTTGGTAGCCATAGTTTCAAGCAGCTCGTATGCCTCATCAAAATTCTTTGCCATAAATTCCCCTCCAGATGCTGTGTCTATACTAGTCCGAGTGTTACCACTCAAACCACTGTAAAATGTGTTCATCTGCATCCATTGGGGTACGCATAATGCGGGCATCTTCTTAGCAACTCTTTAAATCTCTCCCATGATTCATATAATGACTCTCCATGTTGTTGCACAAACGTAGAAATGTCGTTTCTCATTTTATTGGTGTTTGCAAGAGGAAAGAATTTCTTCAAAAATTTCTGTGCCAAATCTTCCCACGTAGTAATTTACCCCGGAGGTAATGAGTGAAGCCAACTCTTTGCCTTATCTCTCAGTGTAAACGGGAAGAGTCTAAGTCTCACTGCATCATCCGTTACTCCATTGAATTTGAACGTATCACAAATCTCCAAAAAACGTAGCAAGTGATCATTCAGATCATCATTGGCCATTCCCCTAAACTGTACTGAATTTTTCACAATTTGAATGGTACTCGGTTTAATTTCAAAGGAAAGAGTTGTGATTGCCGTCCTTGTGATACTTGCTTGCAATTCATTTATTCGCGGCGTTGCATAATCTCTTAATGGCTTGGGTGCTTCTTGTTCTTCTGCCATGATTTCTGGCAGTTCAATTCCTTCTTAACTGTCAAAGCTAACCTTAATCACTTGTTGAACTCGTATATTAATGTTGTCGTTGCGAGCCAACATCTTACGTTTCTTTGATCAAGTTAACATGCACAAGTCACAAGTACCTGAAACCAACGAAATATATAAAAAGAATTGAGGTAAGAAAAGATTGTTTAACTAAACCAATCTATTTTAAACCGACGATGAAAGTAATAAAAACTACTCAAAGTCCCCGATAATGGTGCCAAAAACTTGTTGGGTGCCAAACCGTATGCATGACAAATCAACACTTACACGCAAGTGCATGTGGTCAACAAGTAATATAGAATAAGTAAAGTATCATTCCCACGAGGACTATGAATCGTTGTTAAACTATCAAGCAACAATTTTATAACTATTTCGGTTTCTTTAAACAGTGGTCAAGCAAATCAAGGAATTGTGAATTAAATCTAAGTTGTGAAAATTAAAGATAACTAAATAACAAACGATTTAAGTAGACAAAAGAGGCATGGGATTATAACTTTACCTAGGGTGTCATTCAACTACGCTACTTCCTGTTAAACCTAATTGATTATCTCGGATTGTTAGTCGAAAACATGAAACTAAAGCATGACCAACTCTCGTTGCATCATACCTATATCCAACCCAGATCCGACCCAAAGGGCAACAGAACGGGAAAGAACACACAAGTTAATTAAATCACTATATTTCTATGTGACTTAGAGAAAAACGGGTTTAAGCACAAGTTTTCAAAAGACTACGTGTGGTGCTTTGGTATATGTTTATCCTTAACACTAATCATGCAATCCAACGTCATGTGAAATCATGAACAGAAGCTGACATGGTCAGTTCTAAACTCACACTCCCTATCTCGGTTCTGTGTGAGTTAACATGGTAATTGGTGATCAAGCAATTCAGCAATTAAAATAAACCACATTAGACATTCCATACATAATCATTTAGCCACAACACGGAAGCATAACAAATTGAACTAAACCCTAGGTTTCATTATAATCCCATAAAAGAAGTTAGTTCATAATAAAAATAACAATCATCATCCACAAATGTTCATACATTGAAGCTACAAATGAAAAGAAAGAGAAAACAAAGGTTAAGAAATGCAAAGCTTGGTTTCTCTTCTTCAAATCCGGAGTTCCAAGGTTGACAGAATACTTCAAACTTCCAAAGTCTAGCCCTAAGCTTAACTACTCTAGATAGATCAAAATGAACAAGAGAGAACAAAGAAAACAATGAATAAAATGAACAAGAAGCTCTCTCCTCTTCCTTATAACCTAGCTTTTTTCTATCTCTTCTCTTAGTCTGATACTACTGTTATATAGAGCCTCGGTCGCTTCTTTTCGATCACTGTAGCAGGGAGCTTTTAATTGGCCCGTTTAAAAAGTCATAGCAGGATTTTGGTACGAAGGACTGGCGCAGCTGCGCCATTTTTGTACTGAGATGGGGCGCAGCTGCGCCTGACAGCAGGCAGATAGCAGACAGAGGAATGGCGCAGCTGCGTCGTGCACCAGTCATGCAGTCTGGGCTCAATCTTCTGTAGCATCCGATCTTCGCGCAAATCACACCCACATCGAACCAATTTTGTCTTGAAATATTGTACTCCCCCCCCCCCCCCCCCCCCCCCCCGCACAGGTTCTAGTCCAAAACAAGCCAGTTTGTCCACAAGTAGATGGAACAGGCCAAAAATGAGCTATGGAACATGAAACCTACAAAATAGACATAAAAGCATGAATAGTAATGAAAACTAATGAGAACTAGCGGAAGTTATAACGAGCTGGCATTGAAATAGTAGGTATAAAACCTACTTATCAAATACAAATAGAATAACCAACAATGGAAAAGAAAATAAAGAAAAGGGTTGGAAAACTTTTAAACCTTCTAGATCTACAAGCTATCTTACTCCTCCTTCCAAAATAGTTGATGAATGGAGGTTGCATCCACTTTCTCTCTCCTCAAGAATCTTTAAAAGTTCTCTTTTGAAGATTTAGAGTCTAGATCTATGAAAGACTCAAGCTCTAGAACACTTTTAAAACTAGGGATATTAAGTTTTACTCACTTTTTTTTTAATGCTTTCCCTCTCTACTCCAACAATGGTGGTTTGGAAGAAAAATGAGGAAGATGATAGATACAATCTAGCAAAAGTAGTACCATGGACTTGTATGGATGTTTCAATCCAGTTAATTTCTCTTTCCAACAAAATTATCAACCAATTTGGAACTTCCTTTCACATCCACCAATCACAAGTATGGACTTGAAAAATATACAATCTATTTTATGGACTTGAAATATTATTAGATCCACTTAAATCTCTCTTCTCAATGCACAATTAAATTAATTTGAATTCCACTTTGACATCCACCAATAGAAATCTAGGAAGTGGGGTCACACGGACTTGAAAAAAAAATATCAATTCCCCTTTAATCTCTTATTCCAACATGGACTTGAAACTTTATTAAATCTAGTTAAACTTCACAAAATATCTCCTTCATTCCTTATCCATTAGGTTTGACAATTCAAAGCTCTAACCAATCAAAATTCAACAACACATATAAGTCACATGGCTCCCTCTTTTCCTTCCACATGCATAGCCGACCACTTCTCCTTTCTTAAATATCTACCTCATGCTTATCCTTTTCATTAACCAACAAAATATCTACCTCATGCGTATCCTTTTCATTAATTATTTTGAAATCTTTTTGGATTCCACCAATTAAATTATGCCACTAAAAAGGAAGCGCATGGATCGTTTCTCCATCACTCATCCGACCATGCCATCTCCATAAATATACAATACTTTTGCTTTCCACTTAATTACCAAATTGGTCTTATCATTAACCACTAGTTGACTTCTTCCTAAATTTATTTCACCAAGTGTTAGTCCATTAATTAATATCCAATTAGGCTCAATTTAATTATACATTGGGCCAATATAATTTTACTAGCATACGTGCAATTTAATTCTCATAGTGACTAGCTTAATTAATAAATTAGTCACGTTTTACATAACTACAAGCCTCTCTCATAATTTAATTGTTTGACTTGTTTTAATTTAAATAAATAAATCTAGTCCATTAAAATTTATCACATACATGGATTATTACATAAAATCACATAATCAGATCGTCACATCGTTACATAATAACTTAAATTAAATCACAAGGGTTCACTTATTGGAAATTAAATTCCCAATTTAATTTACAATAGAACAAATATTTGCGGTTATTACAATAATGTTTACCTATGGACTAAACCTTCAAGGAAATATCAAATCTGTACCGATTCAGAAAAAAATGCCGCAATAGCCAAAGTAATCCAAATACTAAATATAACTATAGATATGAGAAGTTCTAATTCTATACACACCTATTGATATTTCCACATTTAACATCAATTCCCATAAAAATTTGTAACGAATTATTGATTTGACCATGCTTTACAACCAAAAAAAAAGGAAGGAATCTCTTTTTTATTACTGTAGCAAGACCTTGTCAATACCTAGCCAAACAACCATATGTTTCTAACCCTAATGCCAAGTGGGTCTATAGGGAAATGACAAAAATGTGATATGTGGCGATAACAACATAAACGAAAACAGGTGTACTCAAATTTGCACAATATGGGGATATCATGGTTAGACCAACCACAACCAATTGCTATGACAAAAGTATTTCATTATTACCATTTTTCATTTGTCACTTCACCAATTTTATTAATGACAATTTTGTTATTTCACATTTCATAAACAAAACTACTTAGTTTTGTTTGTGTGGGTATGTGCGTGTATATATACATAAAAAATTATTACAATTACAACATCATGAGAACAAGAATAAATTCATGCTTTGACATCTTTTTTCAGTATAGACTGAAGAGGAGAACCTATTTGATAAGAGAACAAATCCTCTATTTGCATCTTCAATAAAAAAAAATAAACAAACCTTGACCCGTTTACAGAAACCCAAGCGAGAACTTTAAAAACACGGTAACTTTGAATAGAATCACTATTCACTAACAGGAAAGAGTGTACAGCTCCAAATACGACAAAGTTCTCTCCCTTATACATTAATGGCAAATCCCATAAAACAAGGTGAAAGAAATCCTAAGTATTCGCAATTAGTTTCTACTAACTGTGATCTTATTCACACACAAAAGAAAAACACAAAAAGAACACCATATGATTCTTTGTGCTAAGCAAGGCTAATACAAATCTCCCTTAATTATACTATCAAACCAACACATAAAAGAGTAATAAATCTCCAAATATATCTAATAATTAGTAACAAACAAACCAGAATTGGATATTTTTTACTCCACCCATTACTTATTTATTGTGTTCAATTTTTTGGAACCCGTGTGACAAATTTAGATGATAGAGAAAGGCCTAAAATCATTCTAATGGGTAGTTAATCCCACATAGGTAGTTCAATTATTGCAACAAAGAATAACACCTTAAAAGAATGAAATCATTTGCGTGATCCACAAGATTATTTACATGGAGCATGTCATTAGTTTAAGTTAGTTTCAAGACTCCAACACACAGTTATTCTATTACTTTGAAAACAATATCTTACATAACCAACTTAACATATCAGTCATTTATAATTTACTTATCAAAAAATTTCCATCAATCATTATTGTTTATAATACAATATTTATATAGTATATTCTTGTTGAATTTAGTTTTATATATGTACACATATCATCCATGAACTTTCAAAGCTTTATCCAAGTTATCAGTTAGAAACTAACACTTAGCATAACTAGACTTATAAAGTCATTTCCTACACGATTAATAACCAAAATCAGGTTCATTTACAACACCTATGTAACCTCATGACTCCCTCAGCATTTAAACATTGAAAACAGTATAGCAGGGCCAATTTTGTTCTCTCAAAACTTGTGTCGAACATGTGGTGTGCAGTTATTAAATCACTATAGATAATAATCACAAATGACATATAAGAACACATATCTCCACCATAATCCCACCATTATGCCTCTTGGATCCATCATGATCCCCAACAATCAACAAATAGCTCCCACAACAAGTAGTATAATAATGTACACTAAGATACGAAGACAATTCAGCAATATACTACAAATTTTAGAAGGCTCTATTCAGATGCAAGCATATACTCGTTAAGAAAATTCAGGAATATACTACAAATTTGTGCTGAAAATAAGAATATATCAACCAAGGAAAGTAATTACCTAGGATTGTAGATAGAAGAGAAATTTATGTTCGAAATAATTACCTAAAATTGCATATTGATAAATCAATCCATGCTTCATCTAGAGACAGAATTGAAACGTAATCGTGTCAGACATAATCTTGCCAAAAGGATTTTTAAGACACAGATTACTATGTCGTATTAAGAGGGAGATGCAAGAGAGAAAGGGCTCGATTTTGTTTCAGATGCACACAACTCCTAAATTAGGGTCTCTCTTCTAAAAAAAAGTTTGATAACATTTTTTTAATAAAAAAACTCTTTTAAAAGTAATATTATATGTAAAATTATTAATTCAAAAACTTTATAGTAAATCTAAATTTAAATTTTAGGATATCATAAATTAATTAAAATAAATTGAAATATAACTTTTTTGTAGAACAAAAAAGTAATATTTTAACATTTGTAATCTATTCCACAAAAGACGTTATTGAAAATGATCCTCAAGATACAATATTACCATCATTAAATTATTATTATAATTTTTTTTATTGTCAATTTACAATATTTTAAATTAATGTAACCTAATATTTTAATTAGTACAATTAATATTATAAATTATTTAAATACTATTATTAAGAATAAAATTTCTATTAAAATATTAATTACATTATAATTAAGAACTAATAGTCTCATATTAAACAACTACTAGTCCTTTGTCAAAAGATTAAATAATTCGTAATAATGTTAAATTAAGAAAAAATAGTTCAATCTCAAACATATTTTCTGCAAACAAACATGGACTTACTTAGTAATTTGGAACATTAAGAAAGTTTGAACCACATATTAAAATGCTTATTGGTGAAGTAGTGCATTATGGTCAGGCCTACATGCAAACGAACTGAACTATTTGCAAACAGGTTATGTTCAATTCGAGTTCGGTTCGATAAAGTTCGATTTGATTAACTTATTGAGTCGAGTTCGTACATGATATCGCGAGTTCTGTGAGTAGTTCGCGAGTAGTTCATGAGACGTTCGAGTTCGAATTGTATTTTTACATATTTAATAATTTTAAATTCTAAATACAAATAGTTGGTTATTTCATATTAAATTATAAGGTTTATCTTATCAATAATTGTTAAATTTGTAGTACTTTTCAATTTTTATTACTTAAACATTTTTTTATTTTAAAAAAAATTCATTAGAAGTAAACTTTTTTATTACATAATTAATAAATAATAATATGTACTTCTTCAACTTTAATAATGGACCTTGAATATTTGAAATACTTATTGGATATTAATATTTGATTTTTGATATTTGTTAATCAAGAATTTCTTAGTACTTGTTAACTTTTAGCTTCTAAGTAATCATTTTTAGTTTTGGATAAATGATTATTACAATATTTGGCCTAATTTTTTGTCAAATTACTTCGAGAAGACATTTTTGCTATTTAAGTATGTTATTTATAACTTATTTTTTGGATGAATTACTTAAAAACCCGTTTCACTATTAATTTAACTGTTCTTTACTTCAGTGCATATAATTAGTCGATTTACATGTTCGTGAACTTGATCAAGTTCGAATATATTCATGAATTGTTCGCGAATGAGTGCGTGAACGTTTAGATGTTCGTGAACATGATGGTATTCGACTATGTTCGCAAATTCAAGCGAACAACAGCTAATGATCCGAACTCACACATGTGTGTTAGTTTGGTTATATCTTATAGGTAAAAGTACTGTATTCTTTTACATATTGGATATATAATAACCTTGGTGGTGTTGAAGATCTATTTATTCTTTAACTTACTTTCATGTCTGCCAACCACAAGTATTAATTAATATGAATAGAAAAATTCAATTTTTTTTTACAATAAGTTTGTTTAATTTAAATTTGAATTAACATACTTTCATGTGTACAAACCACAAGTATTTTAAATTATAGAATGATATAATATTTTTAATTATTATTTTTAGTCACAATCGAATATTTAGTTAATATTAAAACTATTTAAAAATATAAAAAAATATTATTTTATAAATATATCTGTAATTTTAAAGATGTGTGAGTATTTACTACATGATCCATAGCCCCTAATACAATCAATATACAATAATTAGTTTTCACTATCATACGAAAATTAATTTTAAAATATGTCATTTCACTTCTAAAAAAATAGAAAATAACACTTTTATTATAATATTAATAAATTGATTTAAGTATAGTTAAGGAATTTTTACTATTATAAAGTTAAAATATCTCAAATGTATCATTTAACAAGTGTTACAATATAATTTTTGGATCATTTAACAAGTGTTATAAATATCATTTAAATGTTATAATCATAGATTATAAATATTCATACAGACTATAGTATTGCTCTAAACATATAAAACGAATATCAACTTATTAATGGACATCAAACTTTAATAAGTAGAGCATTCATTTTAAAATTTAGGATTTTAAAAATAATAAAATTTTATTTGAATTGTAATTTAGAGTATTGATTATTGTATTTATTAAAAATAAATAAATTAACATTCATTAATTAATGAACTATACTTTAAAACTTATTATTTTTTCCCTTTATTCTAGTTATATATAGTGTTACAATATATCTAAAATACATCATTTAACAAGTGTTATAAATATCATTTAAATGTTATAATTATATATTATAAATATATGACAACTACAATATTACTCCAAATTAACACATAAAATGAATATCTACTTATTAATGAATATCAAAACATTAATAAGTAGAACATTTATTTTTGAATTTAGGATTTACAAAATAATGAAAACTTATTTGAATTATAATTTAGAGCATTGATTATTGTATTTATTAAAAATAAATAAATTAATATTCATTCATTAATGAACTATACTTTAAAACTCATTATTTTTTCCTCGTATTCTAGTTATATATAGTGTTACAATATATCTAAAATATATCATTTAACAAGTTTTATAAATATTATTTAAATGTTATAATTATAGATTATAAATATTCATACACACTATAGTATTATTTCAAATTAACATATAAAATAGGTATCTACTTATTAATGGTCGTCTAAACATTAATAAGTAAAGCAATAATTTTGAATTTTAAAAATAATAAAAACTTATTTGAATTGTAATTTAGATTATTGATTATTGCATTTATTAAAAATAAATAAATTAACATTCATTTATTAATATGTACTAGTAATTGCTCGTGCCTGAAGGCACGACGTAACGAAAAATTAGATTAAAATTCAAAAAATACTACAATACTTAAAAACGTTTTACAACCTAAATAACTTACAATCACACATAACAATTATTATAACTCACCACACCGCCATAATAATTAATTTTCTTTTAAAAATAGTGTAATATCCCAGATTTTTACAAGATTTGTAGATAAGATTTTGAAAAATCAATTAAAGGTTATGGTTTAAAACCTAGAGTTGGAGATGTGTAGAAAATGGGTAAATATTTTTTTAAAACATAATTTATTTGTTAGAAATTAAATGAGAGAATATTGTAATGATGCATGTAGAGAATTTATTAAGGAAATAAATTCAACTGAGAAGTGAAGGTGGTTATATCGATATACATATATACCTAGAATGTGCTTGTTAGCCAGATAGGAATATGAGTAATTAATACTCAATAAAACTAATAAATTAATTAGTTTAAGTATGAATTAAGAAGGAAAGTCAGGTAATATAATTAATTGAGTTAATTATATGAGTCTAGAATTAAAGCTAAGATTAGCAAGTAGAGAAGTGGAATATTGTCTAGAATGACAATATTAAGAAGATAATTAATTAAGTAATTAACTTAATTATTAAGTTGAATGATAAACCCAAGTGTTATGTTGATTAATAGCCCAAGAGGTAATTAATATAAGTCCAATTAAATTAATTACCTAGCCCAAGTTATAAAGGTGTGTGAGTTGTGTTGGGTAGCCCAAATAATTAAATAAGGGAGCCCAACGCAAAATAAACTAGTAGCCTAAATATTAAGTCCAAATTTAAAAGTCAATATGTTGGTCAATATGTTGGGAGAATAAATTCAAGTATTGTTAAGTGTAGAGAATTAACTAATGTAGGGTTAATTGAATAATCCTAGTTGATAGACAAGAGAGAGTGTTAACCAAACATTGATTAATTGCTAGGTGAATGAATGTGATAATGAGAATTAACTATGGATGAGTTAATTGAGTAACCCTAGGTAGTAAATAAATTAAAGATTTAACTATGCATGAGTTAGTTGTAGGAAGAATATTATAGATACAATTATGTATGTATAAAATTCACCAAGGTAGAATTGGTAGATAACCATGGGTTACATGTTGTAGAGAATTAATCATATCTTGGTTAATGGTTAGTAGAAATTGCGAGTATATATATATATATATATATATATATATATATATATATATATATATAAAGGAAAAACGGTGGAGTGTTGACCAAACATGGGGTCCCACTTGGAGATTGAGTAAAAATGTATGTTGCTTGTATTCAATTTAAATTGATCAATTCAAGCGATGATGTAATTTAAATAAAAGGTTATTGGTGAATATGTAGAGATATATATGTTGTAAGTATATGAATTGGTAGAGAGTTAACCAATGTTGGTTAAATGAATGAACCAAGGGGTGGTTCACCAACCATAGTCAATGAGAATGGTCAATTCTTATGAATATATGTTGTAGAGAACTAACCATTGTTGGGTTACTTGTTAACCCTAAGTGGTAATAAAAATAAAACCTTAACCAATGCTAGAGTTAAGTGTTAATAATTATATAAATATATTGAATATATATGTATAATTGATTGTAGAGAATTAACCCTACTTGGGTTATTTGGTCGAAGATGTGTGTATGTTTAATTGATGAGTTTAGACCATGGTTGAGTGAGTGAACCAACCTAGGTCATTTTAATGTAGAGAATCAACCACATTGTGGTTAGTTGTTGTGAGATATATAAATAAGATAAGCCCTAACTAAGGTTGAGTTTTAAGTGACCAAGGTTAAGTGTAGTATTTTAACCATAGGTCTTATGAGAGTTAACCACATGTGGGTTAAGTGTTGGGTGAATTGCTCACCAACTACCCAACCACCCTAGTCAATCAAACTTGTCATTCATGGTGGTCAATCACCAAGTCCATCAAGTAGTCATTCACTAAAATAGTAAGCATGGATTAACCCTTTAATTCACCTATGTTAGTTGATTAGTTGATGATAAGTGAGGTTAGTTGAGTCCTATAAATAGAACTCATTACCAAGGCTTGGAAAAGTTTGGTCATTTGTTCATTTCACCAAGTTATAGAGAGAGAAGTATTTTAGAGAGAAGTGAGAGCTTATTTGAGAGAGTTAAAAAGATCCACCAAGAAAAAGTGCTAGAGAATAGTCAAGGAGGAGTCCTTACCAAGTTCACATCAAGAAGGATAGCTATTTCAGGTAGATCAAGAAGATCAAGAAGAAGAACATTCAAATCCAAGAGGTTGAAAAGTGTTCTAACTCTTCCTTAGTGCATTTTTATAATTTATATAAGTTTTAAAAGGTCAAAATATATTTTTAACCGATCAAAAGTTATTTTGATGATCTAAAAGTCTAAAACTATAATATATAGGTATATTCATGGTTTGATATAGTTAATACATGTATTTGTATAGATGGTACACACAGAATTAGAAGAAAGGTGCATATAGAGACTTACCGGTAAAAACCTTAGTTAAATAACTAGGTTGATGATTATGAGTTGAGATGTGTGGGTCATATTTATGATCTAAGAGTCTTGAAAGATAGGTTTAAGTATTGTGATGATAACCTAACTTGAACGATTGAAAATTTTGAAGAAATAAGCAAGTTATGGCTTTTACCGCAAAATATGGCGTTTGGAAACCCTAAGCGGTTCGATCTTAAATTTCTTGTCAAAACGTTTTCAAAAATGTGATTGAATCATAAAATATTGTAAAACAAAAAGTTATGAAGACAACAACACTAAGTTGGTGTCATTTGGAGGTGTAGAGTTTATTTTATTCAAGTTTGAATATTTAAAACCAAGGATTTGTGATTTTAGTTTTCACTTTGTCCTTGTGAGCCATTTTTAGTCTAGTTTCGTTAGGAATTTGGATTTGTGATCTAAAGAGAAATT